>CM045738.1:37212296-37277296 GCA_024760905.1 Plotosus lineatus | reverse complement strand
TTGATGCAGTCCCACCTCCACCTTGAATTCGTCGGTCACGCCAACAGCACACCTCACCACTGTCTTACATCTCTCATACATGTCCTGCACCACTCTGACATACTTGTCTGCCACTCCAGACTTCCTCATGCAATACCACAGTTCTTCTCTTGGCACCCTGTCATATACTTTTTACAGATCCACAAAGGCACAATGCAGTTCCCTCTGTCCTTCTCTATTAACATCCTCAAAGCAAACATTGCATCTGTGGTGCTCTTTCTTGGCATGAAACCAAACTGTTGCTCACAAATGCTGACCTCTGCCCTTAGTCTTGCTTCCACTATTCTTTCCCATAACTTCATCATATGGCTCATCAACTTTATCCCTCTGTAGTTGCCACAACTCTGCACGTCTCCCTTGTTCTTAAAAATGGGCACCAGCATACTTCTCCTCCATTCCTCCGGCATCTGCTCACTCTCTAAGACCTTGTTGAATGTTCTTGTCAGAAAATCTTCTGCTACCTCTCCTAGACACTTCCATACCTCCACAGGTATATCATCAGGACCAACTGCCTTTCCATTTTTCATCCTCTTCAGTGCCCTCCTCACTTCACCCATAATAATCTTTGCTACTTCCTGCTCCTCAATGGTCACCTCTTCTACTCTTTTTTTCTGTCTCATTTTCCTCATTCATCAGCTCTTCAAAGTACTCTTTCCATCTTCCCAGCACACTTCTGTCATCAGTCAATACATTTCCCTCTCTGTCCTTTATCAATCTAATTTGCTGCACGTCTCTGCTGTGCCAACCTGTATAGATCATTTTCTCCCTCCTTACTGTCCAACCTATCATACAAGTCATCATACACCCTCAGCTTGGCCTTAGCCACTGCTACTTTCGCTTTATGCTGTGTCTCCCTCAGAGGCTTGGTTAGCACTTCTGGCCATACTGCTTGAAAATGTTCAGTCCCTGCAAAACAGGATGGACGAGCTTCATGCTCAGATTGCAGCGCAGAGAGATCTACAGGACTGTGTTTCTGTGAAACAAGGCTCAAGGAGAGTACACCCGATAAGGCGATTATACCAGCCAGCTACACGGCATTCATCCCCTGCAATCCCAAGTCGTCGTTCGGCCCCTTCCCGCCTGAGCTTATTGCTAGCTGGGGTGCGGCTTGCATTGAGCTGCCTACCATAGCATATTAGTACTGCTAATAGCATGTTAGCTCTGCTTAGTTATACACCGGTCTTATAGCTGTAGTAGAGTCGACCGGACACGAGCATAGTGCAAAACATGTACAAACAAAACAACAAATAAAACAAATTAAAACGAACAAAGAAACAATTTGACTCTGAGAACTCCGCAACTTCGCCCTCTGGGCAGCGCCATCTTGGAGACATCACTTCAATGTAAAAGGACATGAAGAGTACTGTAATAAAGTTTATCCTTTTGGTATCGTTTGTTAAACATGCTACAGAACATAAAATCTCACGCATAAACATGAACTTAGGTACTGTACTGGAATAATAATTGAAAAAGATTTTAATACAAGAGTTCAGAGAAAACCGTCGTTTCTCAGGAGAAAGTCTTATTTCTTCAGAAGAGACATCCAGCATTTTCTATCGCTTAGCCAGAGAAGACGCATAGCGTTTGAGTTGTATAGAGCTTAACTGGTAAGTAAGACACACACAAAAAAAGAGTCTCATTGACAACTTGTGCGTGAATGAGGAAAAAGGGGCGGGACATCAGCTCAACCAATCAGGGGAAAGGAGAACAGCGATTGGCTAAATTTGAATCACGTGTCGGTTGCTCGGCAGTCAGCGAATACTCAAACCGTGGGTGCAAAACCGTGAATAGTCAAGGGCATACTGTATATATATATATATATATATATATATATATATATATATATATATATATATATATATATATATATATATATATATAAATAAAACTGTGAAGAAGGATGGGCACATTCAGTCTGTTTTTTGTAAACAATAGACGCAGCATCATTGCGTCATTACATCAGCGTACTATGTAGGTACGTCTAAACTCAAAATTTGACTTTTTTTTTTTGAAAAAAAAAAAACATGTAAAATCAAAAAAACGTAAAATGGATGAAAGTAAGATGGGGAGCGTCTGTGAATGATACAACACCTCCCTCAGTGCAGCTAACTGGGTTACCAAAGGCCGGCCATGTCTCTCACTGTCTATGGTGTGAGCTTCATGTGAAAGAACCATTGCTGACTTTCAACAAGAATAGCTGCATAGCCATCAGCGTGTCCCAGTGCCAGCCTCCCCACAACCCTGAATAGAATCAAGTGGTTACAAAAAAATGAACGATGAACGATATAACACCTTGTGAAAATAATCATTCTGTGCACAATTAACGTATAACTATGTATGAGTACAACTGTGAATCTCTGTCTTTGGGCCATTTTTCTGCTGGTTTACTTCTCAAATAGTGATGGATAGGATGTTAATATCTGCGGTTAAGCCAATGCTTCTCAAATAGTGGGGCGCGCCCCCATTGGAAGGTGTGATATGATGCCGGGGGGAGGGGGGGGGCACAGTGTGATACAGGAAGGAGGGGGGGAGCACGTATGACCCTGGGGAACATGCTTTTCTGGAATTGTGCATGAGAATTGAGTATAATTGCACGTCCACGCCACTAGTTGGCAGTGCCGCTCTCATTGTCACGCTATGGTGTCGTGGTTTTTCGCAAACGATATGAAAGTGCGGTCAGCACTATTCAGCACCAAGTTCACGCTAAGGCAGTTGCTCGGGAGGACTGGGGAGGACTGGGTGCCGAATAATGTGCTGACTAAACAACCCCTCAAAAAACAACACGGAAAAATTTCTAACAAGAACAAAGAGAAAGGTGGAGAGAGACGGAGATATTAATACATAAATAAGTTGAATGAGTTTAAATAAGGATGTATATATATTTTTTTATTTCAGGCACATTGGTGCACTTTAAATCTTTTCTATTACAAATTAAAAAACAAATGTTAATGAAGTTTTTCTTTTTTGTAAGTTGAACCATATTTATTTCTTTTTTGTTTTTAATGTTAATAAAGATGCAATGTTATGCAGAGGTGTACTAATAACAATTTTATTGACAAATAATATTATTTATAGTCGCTCGTGGGGCAGTGGGGGTGTGTGAAATGTTTTTTTCTTCCTGGGGGGGGCTCCACAGAAAATAATTGAGAAGCACTGGGTTAAGTAGATAAAACCAATTCAGAGATTAGTAGCTATACAAAAAATGCTAAGTAAATTAGGGAACTATTGGAATACAGACACAAAACATATCCTGGAATATACAAAACAAAGATAATAAATTTCAGCAACCAATCAAAATGTACACAACTACTGTATTTGCTTGAGGAAAAGATAACATCACTATCCAACAGCACTTTTACTAAAAACACACCAGCAAAAATAAAAAAATAAATAAACTGAATGGGGTTAATGGAAGGGAAATGGATTATGAAGGAGTTTCCAAACCCGTACTGCCCTTTTTCCGTTAAACAGAATGCTGAGAACAGTTCGGAGAGCCCTACATTTGCGAGCCACTTCAGCTTTGAACATGTATTTAAAAAAAAACAAAACAAAACAAAAAAAAACAGCTAAAGTCTTTGTGCAAAGCACAATGTTGTATACACAAATACATTCTCGACTCTCAGCAAAAGAGACCAAACCAGTTATTGGAAAAGTCCCGAGCTATGTGCGGTCCAAGCCACAGGTTAATTTTCTCATGGTGCTCTGGCTATATTTGTCGAAAGGCATTTTCGCATTCAGAAGGGACAGGAAGTGCTTTGCATGGTTAGGTATAGCAGTCAGAGGTGCGGAGAGATGGAGGCAAGAGGTCCATGCTTCAGAAAAGCACCAAGCGTGTATGACACTCTCTTTGCACCGGTTTCGAAAGGAGATCAGTGGGACTCAGTCATAAATCACTAGATATCCATGTTTGAATAGTTATACCTCACATTGTGTATAAAACGTAGGACACTATTACCGGAAGAACAACTGTCATAAGACAACATATCAGGAAGAAGACAACATATCAATCAAGAAGGTATTTAATAACGGAATTCTAAAATATACTCAGGCAGTGGTGGCCCAGTGGTATGGTGCTGGATTTCTGATCACGGGTTCAATCCACATTATCAACGGGTTGTCACTGCCGTCGCCCCAGTGCAGCTAACTGTTTGCCTATGAAAGGCCGACCATGTTTCTCCCTGGCGATGGTGAGCACCATTTAAAGACCCATTGCTGACTTTTGGAATGAGTGGGCTGTACAGCTGTCAGCAATCTGTATGGCCTGACGAGCTGTCCAGGGTGTACTCCACCCTCGCCCAAAGTTGGGTCAGATGGGCACCAGCCTCCCCGTGACCCTAATTAGGGTTAAGTGGATCAGAAAATGAATGAATGAATAACTTAATCCTAATTAGGGTCACGGGGAAGCTGGCACCCATCGCAACTGACTCTGGGTGAGTGCAGAGTACATCCTGGACAGCTCGCCAGGCCATCGCAGGACAGAAACACAATGACGGTTATGTGGCTACACTTGACGAAAGTCAGCAATGGTTCTTTTAACCTAGTTAGCTGCACTCATTGGACGGCAGTGACAACCATTGACAGTAGAGCTTGAACCCCCAACCTTGGGATCTTTAATCCGGCACCTTATTACCAGGCCACCACTGAGCTAACTGAATGAATGAATGAATGAATAAAATATACTGTTCTGAGTCATAAAACAGTAGAAATGAAATTTGGGTGTGCGCTTTGGTTTAGTTTCTCCCTTATCACACTTCTCTCACAGTCGTTTAAGTAGTACATTGGCATTTGTTTTTGAGAAAATGTCATTTATGATTTTAATCTGATTCATGGGCTTTCCCTTTGTATTAATAGAAGCCGGCGAGCTGGAGATGATCTATATGCTCACTAGGGAGAGATTCATGGATACTCACTCAACACTCTGATCCTATATCATAGACAGAGAAACCGTTTGGCTTGGATATCCTAATTACTTGCATTCAGGGTGTATTTCTGAGGCGAGATTTTGCTTTATAGAATCGTCTAATGTTTCAGGACACACACCAGCTCACATTAAGCCATTGCAAATGGTGCAGATTCCATGGGGGGGGGGGGGGGGGGGGGACGAAAGTATGAATGATCCCCTCCCTTCTCCCTCCTATCTCAGACAGACATGCATATAATGACAGTTCTCTCATATATTTATACTCACAGCACGTTGGTGGCCTTGAAGGATATTAGACGTGAATTTTCAAGCGCATAGTATTTGTACGTCTCCTCCACTTGTCGGTGCATCATCAGCTGTTGTCCTTTTTATACATTTGACACAGAGGTCAATATTTAAAAAAAAAAAAAAAAAAAAGAAAAGAAAACACATTAGTGCTTAAAATTATATATCAGAAGACTTTTTACAACTCAAGCCAATCACGTGCCAAAGCTGATTAAAAATGCACTCATTTTCAGTTGATAACCAAAAAGTCAAACAGAGGGCACAGTCTGTAGGTACTCGGGTTATGAGTGTACAGTGATTTCCATCTGCGCAAGCATTGTGATATCAGTCTTCTTTGTGGCATTTCCCTAACCTGCTTTGTACATAGCTCAGAACTCTGCCATGGGAAACCTCAAACTATAATAGCGCCCGAGCCAGTGTTTACCGTACAATAAAAAAGGTTAAATAGACATTTGCTACTGGGAACGGAAGACATGTACCAGTGGTGGCATGCTTCCCCTGTGTAGTTTTCTTGGTGTGTATTGCACTGGCATCACGTGTGTTGGGTTCAACAGAAGGGCACACTCTGTAGGAGTGGGAAATGAGCCCATGAAAGGATGATGAATCAACCTCTGTCTCACCACAAGCCTTGACATGCCCCAGATTAACACCTGAGAGCAACTGCTCACAGCTCTGACTCACGTCGCCTTGTGTGCATGTGTGTGACAGAGTGTCTGTGTGATTAGCCTTACTATCTTTACTCCATTAGTAGTCCACACCCTGGAAACAAGACAAACAAAAAGGGATTCGCAATTATATTAAATAATTAAATGATGTACATTTGGGGCTTATTTGGCTAAAAAAAAAACCCCAAAACAGAATAATGAATAAAAAAAAACATCTGCATTTGTACACTGTATATATCTGGCTGGTAACCCGTGTCTCATTTTGGGAGGGGTCTCTTGCCGGACGCTAACTTTCTACATCCACAGGGAACAGAGGTATGAAAAGAGTATGAAACTAATGTAAGTCAAGAGGGTGAGGAAATTAGCTAGAAATAGTTAAAGGATATCTGTGGGGAATTAGTGTCACTCGCGATTTAAAATAATTACATATGTCATCAGCGATTCCTCCAGGCAACATCAACCCACGCCCGATTTTAAAGTGTGTTTGTGTGTGTTAGGACTCTAAGCATGCTCAGAGACATGTTGCCTTTCTGATTGGCTGTTCCAGTCTGGTAGTGGCAATAACTCGTTGGATTGGCTGGGTTACGTCACTAACCTGTACATCATAACACATTATCGGCCGATGCTAAGCTGCACAAGCAGCAAGCGCAGAAATCACAGAAAACATTTCTTTTTGTTCACAAACCAACTGACAACAAGAAAGCCGAGCTGGTAAAGCATTAACTGCATCAGCTATTTTGGATTTACAGTCACACTCATTCTGGCAGCGTTCTCTTCCTCAGAGTCACGAGAATGTAACGTCTCACCGTCGCCACAAGAAATGTCAACCCTGCCCAATGTGTTGAGTTCACTTCTGTGGAAAAACGGCTGATCCCTGCAGTACAGCACACTGCTACTAATCCATAGAATAAAAACAAAAAAGCGTTGTGCTTTTTGTGGTCATTTAAATGTATCACATCTACAAAAGGTCTGCTGTACGGATGACCAGTACCAGTGCTGTTTAAGTATTTAAGTGGAAGTATAGATATGTAAAAATCTGACTCCGTTAGAAGTGGAATTACCAAATACTGTACATAATCAAATGGAATAAATAAAAGAAGGGGGGAAAAGGAAAAAGACTAATTTTATATGTATTCATGCATTAAAAAGTAAATTTTAACAAATAGAATTAAGTTAATACTATGTTCTCAAATGAAAAGTAAATTTAAAAAGGTCACTAAAACTTTTAAGTTCATTTGTGTTTTACAGTAAATACACTGGTTTGTTTGAAAATATTATTTGATCCCTGTAATTTTGCATTAACATCTCCGTTATTAATTATTTTACTTGCTTTAGCACTTTAATGTTCTTCGTAAATGTTTGATAGAATAGTTCACTGATTTTTTTATTTTATTTTATTTTATTGATTTTTTACTAATCTCAATCATTTGATAAAGGTGTGTATGTAAAAAATGGGGTTTTGAACATAAACATAAACATTATTGTTACTGTTGCCAAAATTAATAAAAAAAAACTAATTAAAAAGTGCCATTAATTAATTTTCTTGGAGTGGCCTTTAAAGGGTTAAATATAATTATGTTATTTTCTGACACATTCTACCGAAAGTGTGCATAAAAAGCTTATTTTTCAAAAAAGGTCTTATTGAAGTTTCTGTTTTATATATTATTGAGATAAACCTATAATAGTTCTTTATTCATTTTCTGTAACCACTGAATCCTAATTAGGGTCGCATGGAGGCTGCGCCCATCCCAGCCGACTCAGGGCAAGGCCGGAGTACACCCTGGAGAGCTCGCCAGGTCATTGCAGGACAGAAACATGCTGACGGCTATGTAGCTACTCTTGACAAAAGTCAGCAATAGCTCTTTTACATGAACCTCCACCATAGACAGTGAGAGACATGGCCGGCCTTTGATAACCCAGTTACTGTACAGTGACTGGGGGGGACAATGACAACCTGTTGAGAGTGTGGCTTGAACCCCCAAACTTAGGATCAGAGATCCAAGTGCTCCTTTACCACCAGGCCACCACTGTGATATATAAAATAAATTACCCACATAGGCAAGGCTGCTGTTGGACTCTTCATGAATTCTGAGGGGATTTTTTCAATTTTGAAATAGTCATCATAAGAGAACAGAAATCACACTTTGTCAAAACAATATATTTTACCAGTCGAGAACGTGACTTTCATTGTGTCCGATACAATAACGTTCACAACAAGGCTCCTTTAGCAAAGTCATCATATAGAATGCCATCCCATTCTGCATAAAACAATTACGTATTTTTGGATTCTCTTTATCGACTCGCTAAATCATAGTATACATAGTCACTCAACTCAAAAAAAAAATCAGTACACAGTGGAGCCTCAGTTGTCGAACTTAATCCGTTCCAGATGGCTGTTTGGTTTCTAATTTGTTCGGATTCCCAATCCGCTTTTTCCATTACAAATAATATAAATAGTCATAATTCGTTCCGTCATCTTTTGAACAGAAGTTAACAGTACTGTAACTCATACCATAAGTCCACAAATTAAGTGAAAAAATTATTAAATACAGTACACTGTGTTATGGTCTGTGTTGTGAGAGACTCTTTAACTGCACTGTAGATTTTTAGTGTTATGGTCTCTTACAAATGAGTTGCGCGTTGAAATGCGCATTGGAGAGGGGCGTGGCTGCCACACGCAGGGTGGAGTGCTAAACAAACACACCCGATTCCATTTAATCACGGGCTATAAAGACTAGCAGCGCTTTTCCCGGTCTCACTCACTCACTCACATGCGTGTTGGAGAGGGGCGTGGCTGCCACACGTGGGGTGGAGTGCTAATCAAACACACCTGATTCCATTTAATCACGGGCTATGAAGAATAGCAGCGCTTTTCCCAGTGTCAATCACTCACTCACTCACTCATTCACTCACACACACACACACACACACACACACACACACACAGACACACACACACACACACACACACACACACACACACACACACACACACACACTCTCTCTCTCACTCACTCACTCTCTCTCTGATGGAGAGGTGTTTATGAAAACGTTAGTAAAGACAGAATGTTTTGTTGATTGCACTTTCCGACATGACCAACGTTATAAATTGACATCTTCAAGCCGCCTGGCACAAACTTGAATTTTTGAGGGAGCACTTCTTACTTCTTTTTAAATAAAGACAACAGTGATATAGAAATAATTGTTTTTTTATTTTTCTGCTTGGTGCTAGTGGGTGGGAACAAGAATGTGTCTGCTGGCGTCAGTGCTAGTCTAACCTGCAATTAGAGAATAAAACAGGCAAACCTACCATAGTTAAAGATAGGCAGTTAATGATAGAAAATTAATGAAGCATCATATTTCAAATTATGAGTTAGGAAGAAACTTAATTGTAGATCTCTCAGGAGCCAGGACTGTAGTTAGGCAGCAGAAGTAATGCCAGGGCTGTTCCACACAGCAATCCAGTGGCTGAACCATTTTCACACACACATGGATAGCTAAACTATTAATTAAAGAAACACAGTACAGGGATCCCTCACTTTCCCAGGTTAATGGGGACCGAGACCCCCCCCCCCAAGACTGCCGATTTCCGCGAAGTAGGATCGACCCCCCTGACTGACGTATATGTACATGTATATGTACGCGTGATTCATTCCAAAGCGCCCAAGACTACCCCATAAACCCTTTAAAAATGATAACAGTACACCCATTTTGTATGAAATATGTGTTAAAAGTAAAAGAAAATTATTTATTAAACCATTTAAACATTTTATTAACATATTAAACCATTTTATTAACATTTATTAATTAAACCATTATTAAACATTTTTTATTAAAGCACATACACACACACACACACACACACACACAACACTGTCTCTCTCTATCTATCTATCTCTCTCTCTCTCTCACACACACACACACACACTCACACACACACACACAAACAAACAACACATATTTGTGGCGCGCTTCGCCAAATACGGGCTCCGCCCACACGCAGGACGCGGGAGCATTTTAAGACGGGAAATTCAAAGTACACTTCCTGCTTGACAGATCGGAGGTGCAGACTCAACTTTAACTTGTTTTCTTGAGGGATCAGAGGTCTAGATGAGCTGCGTTTTGCTCACATTCGGTGGAGCGCGCCACATTTATTAAACATTTACTGAATTAAACAACTTAAAAAACGAAAAATAAGCTGCAATGTGCTCTTTTGAGAGTTAAAAGAACGCCGCCTTTCATCTCTGACTGACTCTGTACGCAGTCTCTCTCTCTCTCTCTCTCTCCCTCTCGCTCTCTCTCACATACACACGCGTACACACACACACACACACACACACACACACACACACACACACACACACTGTCTCTCTATATCTCTCTGTTTCTCTCTGTCTCTCTCTCTCCCTCTCTCTCACACACACACACACACAAAACTCTGTCTCTCTGGTGTGTTTTGCCGAATGCAGTCTCCGCCCACACGCAACGCGAAGTACACGAAGGTTCACTGTACCACTTTTTCCTTTCTGATTCTGATGCTCAGTCTGAAGCCTTTGAGTATCAGCCAGTGCTAATTCCCATCTGATATTGTTTTTATTCAGAGAGCTGCCAAGTTTGAATATTTTTTAATTCTAATTTTTTAACTTAAGTACTTCACAGTTACAGGCAGTGGTGGTAAGGTGCTAGATTACCGATCGTATGGTTGGGGGGGGTTCAAGCCCCATTTTCAACCGTTGTCACTGCTGCCCCCCCCCCCCCCCCCAACCCACCCCAATGCAGCTAACTGGGTTATCAAAGGTCGGCCATGTGTCTCACTGTCTATGCTGAGAGGTTCCTGTAAACGAACCATTGACAACTTTTGTAAAGAATAGGCTACATAGCCATCAGCATGTTTCTGCCATGTGATAGGCTGGCGAGCTGTCCAGGGTGTACTCTACCCCTTGTACTTGGCTGAGATGGGCACCAGCCTCCCCGTGACCCTAATTACCATTAAGCGGTTCAGAAAATGAATGAATGAATGACTTCACAGTTAAAAAAAGGCTCTTAAACAAAAATCACTTAATTTAGATAATAAAGAATAACGTACATATACGGTAATATAAACCACAAATCTAGTTTAATTAAAATAAAACAGTCAGGTGGCTTTATTTAAAAAACATATTTTTTCACCCAAAGCCAATTCTAGTCTTTTCTGTTTGTTACTGAATTTAGTAGCTGATATATTTTCTCAGATATCTGATCCAGAATTTTGCAGTGTACAGGATTACCATTACCATTACAAATATAAGCAGTCGCAAACCTTTTTGTACTCAAGTCTCCATTACAACCCTCTATAATGTCAACAAGCAAGACTTCATGTTAACCTTGTAGGGAATTTCCTGCTTCACAGTTTGTACTTTTTAATTATATAATTATATATCTCTGTAATTACCTGTTATCACCCAAATGACGATGAGTTTCTCTCCTGAGCCTGGTTCATCTCAGAATTTCTTTCTCATGTCATCTCAAGGAGTTTTTCTTGCCTCCATGTTGACAGGCTTGCTCATTTAGGATACACAGTATGTGATTTATTTTATACTCATATAAATGCATATGTTAAATTATAATCATTCATTCATTTTCTCTAACCACTTAATCTTAATTAGGGTTGCGGGAAGGTTGGGGCCCATCCCAGCCAAGTCAGGGCGAGGGTAGAGTACACTCTGGACATCTCATCGGGCCATCACAGGGCAGAAACACGCTGATGGCTATGCAGCTACTCTTGTCGAAAGTCAGCAATGGTTCTTTTACAGCCTCTCATCGTAGACAGTGAGAGATATGGCCAACCTTTGATAACCCAGTTAGCTGCACCCTGGGAGGTGGGGGTAGTGACAACCCATTGAGGGAGGGGCTTGAACCCCCAACCTTAGGATCAGTGATCCAGCACCTTTACCACCAGGCCAAATATTTTTATTCTGTAAGGGTGTTTTGTGACTATGTCTTTTATAATATATATATATATATATAAATCACATTGAATTGAAAACAACAAAATACAGTAATACCTAAATATTCAATTTCTCAAATCCGTTTTTAAATATAATTTATTTATCGTCTCCATACTCCATAATCACGTACTAAGGCTTTCACAGTCTTCGGACTTAACCTATTTGAAAAGTAATGGGATGTTTTTGACTGACAGTTTAGTCAGCACCCTCCACCACATCATCAGAATGCATTTATTCTAAATGGCATCTGGTGGTGTTTTGAAGTTTTTCTGGAAACTTTGTACTGTTCCAACACATTGACGAGACTCTTTATATAGCTCTTTCCATGTTACATAATAATCTATGCAGTAAAAATTAAACAGGCAACACAAAGTCCCAAGACTAAGGGCTGAGGTTTGAGATTGCTTTTCGGACTGTAGGAGGTGAACTTATTGCGGCACAGTGGCGTAGTGGTTAGCACGGCTGCATCACAGCATGAAGGTCCTGGATTTGAATGCTGGCCTTGTCGTCTCTGTGCTTGTATGGGTTTCCTCAGGGTACTTAAGTTTTCTTCCACAGTCCAAAGACATGCACATTAGGCTAACTGCCTGTTCCATATTGCCCCTAGGTCAGTGCGTCTAAATTATTTTCTGTGGCGCCCGCTCTATGAAGAAAAAAAAACATCTCAAGTCCCGTCCGCCCCCCCGACCCGAGAGCGACTATACAGTAAATCGTATTATTTGTCTATAAAATTGTTATTGTTATTACAGCTCTGCATAACTGAGTATCTTTATTAAAAATAAAAACAAAAAAGAAATACAGCTCAACTTACAATTAAGAAAAACTTCATTAATTTTGTTTTTTTAATCTGTAACAGAAAATATTTAAAGTGCACGAATGTGCCTGAAATAAAAAAAAAATACATCCTTATTTAAACTCATTTTATTTATGTCTTAATATCTCCCATCACTCTCCACCTTTCTCTTATTCCTGTTTGAAATTTTTCCTTGTTTTTTTCTTGAGGGGTTGTTTACTGACGTCATATCGTTTGCTCATGCGAAAAACCGCTACACCATAGTGCGAAAATGAGAGCGCCACTGCCAACTAGTGGAGTGGAGGTGCAATTACACTCAATTCTCATACACTATTCCAGAAAAGCATATTCCTCAGGGCCATCGGCGCTCTCCCCGGCATCACACCCCACTGTTTGAGAAGCACTGCCCTAGGTGTTTTCCAACTGTCAGCCGATATAGGCTCTAGCCTCTGCTTTACCTTAATTAGATTAAGCTGCTTGGCGAATGAATTATTGAGGTGGTGATCTCAGCAGATTTTAGCATTTATGGAGGAGGAAAGTGCAGTATCGCTGAAGGTAATGTATGTACACACTCTCACAGACAATTTAATTAATATCATATATAATAATAATAATAAATATATATATATATATATATATATATATATATATTTTTTTTTTTTTTCAATAATAATAATATTTGTATTTCCTATATTCAGTCTAAATATTAGATGTGATTCAGATGTGTGGCTCATTGTCCATATACAGGATGTCCTGGTGTCTACTCAAACACTATGTTGCTAGGGTGTGTGAGTGTGTGGACAGAAGAGAGGGGGGGGGGGGGAGAGATAGAGAGCGAGAGAGACAAATCCTCTCACCAGATGTTACCAGCTTTTGAAAAGGTGCCATTTCTTTCTTGCTTCTCACTGTTCCTTCCCTCCCCGTGTCAAAAGATCAACTTGTTTTTCTTCCTCTCTTTATTAGGCAGGACGCGTCCCAATATGTGGCCCTAAATGACTCCACCGTCTCACTGGAGTGGACATATTGCAAACAGTCCAGCTATGTAGGCTTGCCTTTCTCTTTCTTGCTTCTCATCTGTATGCAGTGGGAAGGTAAACGCTTCCTATTTATCTTGCACTTCCTACGATAAATGTAAAGCAGAGTGCTTTCCACTTGATGGTTTTATTACTTCGATTCTCATGCATGAAACAGCAGGGCTGAGTGTCAATAAGTGGACACCCTTCCTTTAAACAAAGACACCCGGTGAATAGCTGGGAGAGGGCAGAGCACAGCTAAGCACACAAACGTTTCAATATTGTGTTTTCCTGGTAATGTAATTCTAACATTTTGGTTCAAATCCCCTTGAAATAACACTATTCAGGTTTCACGGTTTCATAGTTGTACTTATGTAAGATTATAGCTTTTATTCAAATGGCATATAATTTGTGTATATCCTGCTGTCACAACATCCATCCATCTACCTCTATCTTTGGAAAGCACGAATGTATATTAGCCTCTAAATCTAATTCTTCTTCTGTTTATCCATCAGATTAAGTGCTGATAGGTTCTCCTATCTGAGTGCAAACACCCAGGGCATCCAATTTTAATGAATCACACCAGTAGCTCAGAACTTCAGCAGCATCACGATTGATCATCTGTAATGTAGAAAAGCTACTTGTGGGCTATAAGTACTCATCAGAGCTGCTGACAGAGGGCAGTGATCAATGTAGGGTCAGGGGAACAGATAAGATTAGCACAACACATACAAACAAAAGTCCTGCACTTCGTCTGTCCAAACCTTGACAAACTTTCACTGCTTCTCAAAAAGAGATCAGTTTAATTTTAGAAGAAAGATGGCATTGAAAATTATCAACAGAATTTAAACTGTTAAAGGCCCACAAAATACTGAAGATAAGCATGTATTTTATTTATTTATTTATTTAAAGCCCCCCCTCCCCCGCAGTGCAATTAACTGGGTTATCCAAGGCTGGACATGTCTCTCACTGTCTGTGGTGAGAGGTTCATATAAAACAGGGGTCACCAACATGGTGCCCGTGAGCACCTGGTCACCAACAAGGACATGAGTCGCCCGCGAGCCCGTTCAGGGGTCGGGAACCTATGGCTTGCGAGCTAGATGTGGCTCTTTTTATGACTGCATCTGGCTCTCAGATCAATCAGATGGCCTTTCTTAACAGAATAACTAATACATAATTTTGCTGTCCTCTAAATAAAAATACAGAAAAAAGCCATGAAATAAAACAAAAACGTAAATAAATTTCACGCATTTCAATCTATTCATCTATTTTCAATGTCACTTGTTGCTGTGGCACGCAGCGGAGAGCCAATCCTTTCTGTACTCCAGTGTGTGGGCGGGGCTGATACCGTGAAACTCTAATTTTATTGGATTATATGCAACAGCCTGCATGAGTTGTTTTTGGGTAAAGAGGTAAATTTCCCTTGTTTTGGTCGGCTCATGTGCAAGAAGCCAAGCAGAGCTTGCAAGCAAAACACAAATGGACAGAATGAAAAAACTTCAACTCGCAGACTAGCTGATTGCCTTGGGAGGTGCTTCCTCTCACATAAACACTGCAGTGTGAGTCCTGTCGTATTGACCATGTTTGGCTGCACATGCGCACGCGAGCAGTCCTTCTCACACCTAAAAAGCATCAAGACCAACCTGCGGTCACGTAATAGATGGAAGCCTAAACACCTGCATGAAGCTGAACCTCAGCATGTATCAACCAGACTACAAAGCCATCAGCAAAACCATGCAGCACCAGAAGTCGCATTAATAGTAAGAAGTACTTTTCTTATTAATAAATTACTTCGTTATAACAATGTTGAGTCCTATTATACTCTAAAATTGTTGGTCTAAGTATTAAAAAATATATTTTGCTCTCAGAGGATTAGATTAAAAAATATATATATATATCTCAATATATTAATTATTAATAATAACATATAATTAAAGGTAAATTGAGCAAATTTGTTATGTCACAAGTGTGTATCGACCTCCCCAGTGCGGCTAACTGGGTTATCAAAGGCGGGCAATGTCTCTCACTGTCTATGGTGAGAGGCATGTAAAAGAACCATTGCTGATTTTCGTAAAGAGTAGCTGCAAAGTCGTCAGCGTGTTTCTGTCCCTTGCTAAAAGGGTTGTGACAGGAAGGGCATCCGACGTAAAAACCTCTGCCAAATCAAACGTGCGAATCAGATGATTCGCTGTGGCGACTCCTGAGTAAAAGGGAAAAAGCCGAAAGGAAGACAGACAAGTGTGTATCGACCTGGTAGCCCTTCGCATTAATTGGTACCCAAGAAGTAGCTCTCAGTTTCAAAAAGGTCGGTGACCCCTGATGTAAAAGAACCATTGCTGACTTTCATCGAGCTGCATAGCTGTCAGTGTGTTTTTGCCCTGTGATGGCCTGGCGAGCTGTCCAGGATCTACTCTGCTCTTGCACAGAGTCGGTTGTGATGGGCACCAGCCTCCCCGTGACCCTAATTAGGATTAAGAGGTTCAGAAAATGAATGAATGAATGAGGATAAGGTATAAAATTGCATCTTACATTATTTTTTTCTCGCCTCTTAGTTCTTATTTTCAATGCCGCATGCTCGGGTGTGGTTGTGTTATATTAAAAATAGGAAACAGAAGTACAGTTTTACTTTCATTGTTCTTAAAATATCTTTGTCATACTTTGTTTTTTCTCCCTGAGATTTTAATTTCAGACATTGGAGTTTTAATTTTTTTTTAGTTTTATCTTAAATTCCAAATTTAAAAAATCAGCAAATTCAAGTGAAAAAAAATCAACTTTATGTACATCCAAGTCTTACATCAAAAGGGGGAAAAAAAGAAAAAAGAAGAGAAAAAAACCCAACGGTAAAATACCAGGTTACTGATGATCACCCTCAACATAATTCGCCATAAAAAACAAAAGCACACACACAAAAAAAAATAACCTTAGTCACATGATTTAATTAAATACAGTATTTGGGTAAATTTCAGTTTGTACTCACACAGTCAGTCCAATACATGTCTTCTATAATTCCCTGTAATTAGAGCGAACTTCTAATAAATTTGTTTATTGCTTTTAATATTTACATAAAGCTCTGTTTTTATGCAACCAGTGTACTTTTTTGTTGGTTTTCATTTTATTGTCATGGTTTAAGTAAAATTAAGCAATTTCCTACTTCTCTTAAAAAATGAATGTAGATAAAGTTGAATTTTGTTTGATTTTCTTATTTTGCTAAAACTCATACAGCACACATTAATAATAATAATAATAATAATAATAATAATAATAATAATAATAACAATAAAAACTGAACCCAAAGTTGGATTTATAGTTATTTATAGTTATTTAACAGCTGTATGTATATGAAGCGAGAAGGTGGTTGGTTGGGGGACCAATAGAAAAGTGTCCTTATATTCCCGGATTATTGTTACTGTAGTTATGATTATGATGCCTTTTAATCACAGCATAGCTTTTCTTAGTTTAATTAATAATTATAGCCATAGAAAGGTTCTCACAAGGATATTCAGAGAAATTTGTGTGTGTGTGTGTGTGTGTGTGTGTGTGCGTGTGTGTGCGTGTGTGTACATTCTCCCACACTGATTGTCAGTGGTGTACAATAGCTGCTCTGTGGTCCATGTCTGACTGTATACACACTGAAGAGGATCCCTGGAGCAGAACGCCTTATTGATCACTTCAGCGAACCCTCAGCCACTATCATTGTTCTCTCCCCTTTTCTCTCCAGCCAATCGATATCTCTTTGTGTCCATCTCTGTCCATTGACAAATCACTCAGGCCAAATGCTTTATTGTGCGGCTGTCAATCAACCCGAGGTACAACCTCATCTTTTTCTTGTTTAAACTCCGCATCGCGTGAACCAGACGGAAGTTCTCCTCGCATACTTTTAGTGATAATCTATTTAATACCGTCCTAAAGAATGTCACTTAAACTGCATGTTACACATTCTGTGTTATTAAAAATTGTATGCACATATGTGCATATATTAGAATGATACTAACGATTCAGTTATTGACAACTTAATTCATTTTACATGTATGCTATGTGGTTTTATTTTAAATAAAAATGTATTATTTTACTTTATTATCCCCCATGTTTGCTTCTCACAGGTATTTCTTGGGTTTGTATTTTTTAGATCATATAATAATAATAATAATAATAATAATAATTTGTATTTTCTTTTTCCATGTTTTTTTTTTGTTTGTTTGTTTTTTTTTTGTGCTGTTTTTAATGTTTATATATTGATCTGTTCATTTTACTGTGTGATTTGGGGTTTTATTTTCAATGTGTGCTTTTTTTTTTGTCTCTCACATCTCAGTCACTTTCACACATTCATTTTTCATGCATATCTTATTTATTGTAATTTTTTACATGGTGGACCCCCCCCCCCCCCCATTATTTTATTCTTCTCACATGTTAATTTATTTTGCTGAATTGTTTTCAGATTCATACTTTTTTTGGTACATCATCCATATACAGGGATCCCTCGCTTCAATTCATGCGGCTTCGGTGCATCGCGTTTTTTAAAAAAAAATAAAGAAATATTCATCGAATAAAAAAAAAAGGAAATTCTGGAAGAATGGAGGAAAAAGTTAAGGAAAAGGGTACAAAAACAAGGTCAATTATGCAGGAAAAAACCCCAAAACCTCACATCAAAAGTACTTACATTGTTGTGAGGTGCGCATCTGAGTGCCAGCACATTGACGTATACGTCAGTCATTTGGGGGTGGTGGATCCTACTTCACAGATTTCGATGGTCGCATGGGGATCTCGGTCCCAATTAACCACGGAAAGTGAGGGATCCCTGTATTCACTTTCAGGGTAAAACATATCCCATGAGATCATAATGTACTAATTATAAGGTTTAAAAGATTTTTCTTCTCCGTAGAGAGATGCGCTTCTACTCTAAAGCATACAATCCAAACATTTTTACTGATACATATTTTTGAAATACAGAATATAATGTTACTTTGTGGTGGTCTAGTGGTATAGGGCGCTGGATCGCTGATCCAAAGGTTGGGGGTTCGAGTCCCACTCTCCACAAGGTTGTCACTGCCCCCCCCCCCCCCCAGTGCAGCTAACTGGGTTATCAAAGGCGGGCCATGTCTCTCACTGTCTATGGTGTGAGGCATGTAAAAGAACCATCGCTGACTTTCGTAAAGAGTAGCTGCAAAGCCGTCAGCGTGTTTCTGTCCCTTGCTGAAAGGGTTGTGACAGGAAGGGCATCCGACGTAAAAACCTCTGCCAAATCAAACGTGCGAATCAGATGATTCGCTGTGGCGACTCCTGAGTAAAAAGGAAAAAGCCGAAAGGAAGACAGACGGAATATAATGTTACTTTCTACTTACTCGTATTAATATCTCTTTATGCATACTTGTGAGTTGAGGTTATATGAGTTGATCTATAAATACCTGAGTCCCAACATGTCATTCCTGTAAATTAAGGCATGTCTGTCCAACCTGCTCATCCGTACCCACAAACCCTGCTGGACCTGTTGGGATGATATATGTCTTCCGTCTATTGATATCAGTAAGGTTGTCATTGGTCATAAATCTAGCTCGCCAATATCTGTTTATCACATCTAACATCCCATTCTTTTGATGTGGCCGTTTGCCATAGACGAGCTTCCATGGCCAGATCCCCAGCAATAGACACAACAGTCTGGAGTACAAAAACAATACTTCACTACGGTGCTCTTCCTATATTGTCTCTGATAATTCCGATTAGGGAAAGTTTATTGTTCTGAGGCCTCTTTGTAGTGCTTAGTCTCACAGCCTGGAATGTCTCATTTCCCTCAGAATATTTTTAGCTGAAATAAGTCATTCGCTCCTGTCGTGTAACGGCATGAGAAAGTACTGTATATGTATGTATGTGAAAATACAGTATGCGTGGTGTACACCCTCATGATATACAGCCTATTATTTAACTTGATGATGATGAGACCATACATACATTAACTTCTGAATAGTAGTGTTGCAGTCTCCTGATGGAGCAGTTTATGACCACTGGGGTCTTTCAGATAGGGACTGTAGGTCATCTTGGGGGCTGTGACCCTTCTCATTTAAAGCGGTCAGGAGTCGGGCATTCAGAAGCAGTGAATGGAGGCGACCATGCAGTGGACAGCAGGCTTGATTGCTGAAACGATGGCACAAGGTTAACAAGCCTTATTTAGGAAGGTCTGTCACCTCTGCAGAATGAAGAGAATGCTTAAGGGAAACTTTCTTGGAAGAACCCACTCGACACCTCACACCGTGAAACCTTGAGGGCTTTAGACTGAGACTCACTTCCCATCCGAGGAAACATCTGGGAACAAAGAATAAAGCTACAAAGTTGTGTGTGTGTGTGTGTGTGTGTGTGTGTGTGAAAGAGAGCGAGAGAGAGAGAGAGAGAGAGAGAGAGAGCGAGCACATTTAAATCAGATTTTAATCAGAAGGATGTAAAACTCAAGATGTTTTCAAGTTTTAGAATTCAATACCTTAAATATGGGCTGCACGGTGGGTCATGGTTAGCATATACACCTCACAGCAAGAAAGTACTAGGTTCGAGTCCTGGGCATGGCAAAAGTGTTTCTTTGTGGAGATTTCATACTCTGAGTATGCTCATGTGGGTTTCCTCCAGGTTCTCTTATTTCATAACACAGTCCAATGACATGAACATTAAGCTTTCCAAATTGTATAAGAGTGTGTTGGCCCTGTAATGGACCGGTGAGCTTCTCTGGGGGTACTGTGCCTTTGGGTTAAAACCTTCCCACAACTCTAATAGGATTATGCAGCTTGGCAATGAAGTGAATGAATGAATGACCTGAAAACATTTCTGAATCAGGATCCTGCATTATTTTTAAAGGGGCTGTTTAAATTGAGGCAGATTTATTTTTTTTCTAAGTTTTGCTATTCTGCATTAATCCCACAAGGGGAATTATTGACTCTGCATTTAAATCATCCAAAGTACACACACACACACCACACACACACACACACACACACGTAAAAAGTGAGAGCACACACACACACACACACACACACACACACACACACACTCTCGGAGCAGTGGGCTGCCACACACATCGTTGTGTTCGGAGAGCAGTTGGGGGTTAGGCTCCTTTGCTCAAGGGCAATTCAGCCATGAAGGTGGAGGAAGGGAAGGTACAGCTCACTCCCCCACCACCACACATCTTTCCTGCTGGTTCGGGACTTGAACCAGCAACCTACTGGTCCTTGAAACATGTGTTCTGATAACTCAGTCCTGTTGGTGGGATATGGCATTGATCATCATGTTTTATACAAACTTGCATGTCAGCTTGATTGCACACTCATTCAACTAAGAGAAGCAAAAACTGTAAAGTTTATGTCAATATTTGAACGATTACAATCAAGTTCTCGATGGAAATATCATTTAAAATTAACGTTTTAAAAATAAATTAGAAAAATCCTTTTTTTAAATTTTTTCAAAAACCACAATATCTAAGCATTTGTTTTTTGTTTTTGTTTTTTTGTCCTTGGTGAAATTGCAATCTATTCAAATCTGTCACAAGAGCAGGACCTCATTACTCTGGACTATTCAAACTATTGCTGAAAATAAGGCCATGATGTTTCATCTGCTGGGAAAAGTGGGCCTTTAGAATGAGCCACTTATCTGCATTCAGCATCACTTTTCTTGTCTCCCAGTAGACAAAAGTCATCGATGACATCACCTCATTTTCCTTCAGTGAATAAGCCATAGGCTTGGCTCATGAAACATCTCTTTCAAACCTAGTCACTAAATCCACATCATCTGATGTCTCTTGTTTTTCCTCATAATTTAAACAATGGCACTCATCTGTTTTTGAACTGAAACTCTTCATATAAGACAATTATGCATAAAATAAATGCATAACAGGTTATATGAGAAAATATTATCAAAGTACAGTGGTACCTCACCTTACGAAATTAATCCGTTCCAGAAGTGGTTTCGTTGAGCCACATTTTACATGTAAAAGGCCTGATTCGATCCAAGGCCCCCAATACTACCTCAGAAACCCTTAAAAAATTATAAAAGTATCCCTTTTAAGGCCTCCTTCTACTTCAATATCGTACCGATGGTAGACGGGTTTCGGCTATATTCCTTTGCGATATCACTCAACCGCACGCCACGAGCCCGCTTCTTCTTTTCACTCGCACCGGGAATCACTTACACGTGCATGTATGTGTGTGTGTATGTGTGTGTGCACACGTGTGTTGACTATGTCTTCTTAGCAGAGTTATAATCTTACAAATTTTATGCAAGGTTCTAAGCCTAAGCCAAAAAATAAAGTTGCAATGAGCACACTCGAAAAACTTACAAAACAACAGTAACTCTGTCCTTAACACGTGTTAGAACTCCGTGACGAACAATGAGACGAAGGCACACGAAAAGCATCATGGGTGTTATAGAGATACAGCTCCATAATAGCCAATGGGAGGGAGCTGTGTCAAGGGTATTATGGAGATGCAGCTCCCTCCTAGCCAATGGGAGGCCAACGGGGCGGGATGTTGGGAGATAGCCAATGGGAGGCCAGCGGGGCAGGATATTGGGAGATAGCCAATGGGAGAGCAATTCACACATTGTTTGAATTTTTGAGATGGTGCGTTTCATAACGTGAATTTGTTTCGTATCCAGAGATGGAAATTTTAGGTAAATGCGTCTCGTAACCTGGATTTTTCATTTGTTGGGTCTTTCGCAAGGTGAATTACCACTGTAAAAACCAAGTTTTAATAGTAGTAGGCCTCCGTCATTCTTGAAGGACTATGGAGCTGCGCTCTGGCTGGTATCCTGTCTGGTGATACTCCTGGGTAGGAAGTATGGAGGACAGGCTGTTATCAAGCAGTAAGTCTCCCCCTCTCCGCGCCACCGGAAGGATCCAATGGAAAGGCAGAAACCGATACAACTGGGTTCCAGTGCCACTGCAGGAGTTGCCAAAACGTTGCTGTGAACAAACTGCCTCAGGGGACTCCCGATTAGAAACACGCTGATGGCTATGCAGCTACTCTTGTCAAAAGTCAGCAATGGTTCTTTTACAGCCTCACACCATAGACAGTGAGAGACATGTCCGGCCTTTGATAACCCAGTTAGCTGCACTGGGGAGACAGTGGCAACTTGTTGAGAGTGGGGCTTGAACCCCAAACTCTAGAATCGGTGATCTAGCCAACATTACCACCAGGCTACCGCTGCCCCTCTAAGTTTTAATATCTGTATAAACAGGGATCCCTCACTTTCCGCAGTTAATTGAGACCAAGATCCCCCTCCCGCGACTGCCGAATTCCGTAAAGTAGGATCAACACCCCCCTCCCGACTGAAGTATCCGTACATGTATATGAGTATATAATATCAATAAATACATATTCAAAGCTATAAATGCTCATAATAACAATGAAACATTCAAAAACAATGCATAAGAGGTAAATAAAATATAAATACACACATACAGATGCACACCTTATATAAAAATGTAAGTAGTTTTGATGGGGGGTTTTGGACTGTTTTTAGGTTTTGTTTGGGTTTTTTGCATAATTGGCCTTGGTTTTGCAGCATTTTCCTTAACTTTTTGCCCTATTCTTCTTTAATTTCCTTATTTTTTTAATTCAATGAATATTAAAAAAAAAAACGTGATGCACTGAAGCCACATGAATTGGAGTGCAAAGTAGCGAGGGATCCCTGTACTGTATATATGCTAGTAAGTGCTCTCTTTAGCACTTTTGTAAAAGTTGTTACCTGTCAGTGGCCATTAAAGTACAGGGTTTCTGCTCCTAACTCGTCTCCAAAAAGTAACTGGTTCGACTTCGGGTATCTGAAGTATTTCAGCACTTAGCGCCCGCAGTGGTACATAGACTTGAAGCAATTGTCTTATCATTCCATGGGAAAGACTAGTGTAAGAATGCAGCTGATCAACTACAGAAAGCTTACGCCTGGCTTCATGTTGAGGAAAACAGAGTAAAGTATCAAGAATCTCAAAAGTTCCACATTTCTCACAGCACTGACAAAGATGTTCCCATGCATAGTAATATATTTACATACAAAGTTTAATTTTTACGTTAATTAAAAAAAATCGTGATTGTTTTGAGAAGAATTGAATTCCAAATGTGTGTATTAATGTACACGCAGGTGGTTAAAAAGCTTTTGTTAATCACTTAATGATGAATCCCCCACACACACACACTTTACATGGTGGCTCTTTGGGGACTCTTTTACTCCTCATGCATGGGTTGTGAAAACTTTATAGAAAGTTTATTTTAGCATGAAATGAGAGAGCATGGATAAATGGGCTTCATGAGGTTTTTGTCAGCCAATGCAGTCTAGCCTATTGGGGGTCTTCAGAGCGGGCAGGTTCTGACCATATGTCATCATTCCATTCTTTTGTGTGGTTGTATCTCTGTGGCAACTGCATCAGCTGTGGCCATTGTGTCACTCGACTCACTAGCCCATATATTCATTGCCAGGCTATTGCAGGCCCCGCAACAGAAACAAATTGATACATACAAGCTCCAACCTGATTTGGCTCACATGACACATTTCAGACAAACAAAAAAAGAACATTTCGGCCTGTTGAAAATCTTGAGCAAAGATTGGTTGCTATGGAGACCGGGTGGCCAGCCCTCCACGGCCCATTAAACTCCAATCAGATGTAAATTTCTTCTCTTGGAGTTACAGCCCCCTTTGCAGCAGCGACACAAATTAAACAGTTTGTTGTCCAATTCACATGTCATTTTAATAGCTTTTTATTCATTTGGCCTTTTGTTTATATGAATGGAATTACAAATCGTTACTGATTTATAATTTCTAGCCACTTAAGCGATCTGTGTATCCAAACTTAAACTGTGGCAGATGCAAAAGAGGATAAACTGCGGGACACAAAAAAATGATCAGAATAAAACAGAAATTTCGTGAAAGGATATACCTCACCTTACAAAATTAATCCGTTCCAGAGCTTTTCTCTTAACCTGGATTTTTCGTAAGTTGAACCGCATTTTACATGTAAAACGTGTGATTCGTTCCAAGGCCCCCAATACTACCACCTAAACCATTTAAAAATTATAAAAGTACACCTTTTAAGGCCTGCTTCCGCTTCAATATCTTACCGATGGTAAACGGGTTTGGCCATATTCCATTGCGATATCACTTGAGCCCATCTCTTCTTCTCACTCGCACCGGAAATCGTGTGCGTGCGTGCGTGTGTTCACCATGTCTTCTTAGCAGAGTTATAATCTTACAAATGTTTATGGAAGGTTAAAAGCCTGAGTCAAGAAATAAAGCATGAAACAACAGTAACTCTGTCCTTTACATTAAAAGCATTATGGGAAATGCAGCTCCATGATAGCCAATGGGAGGGAGCTGCGTCATCCCTCCTAGCCAATGGGAGGCCAGTGGTGTAGGATGTTGGAAGATAGCCAATAAGAAGGAGCTGCGTCATCCCTCCTAGCCAATGGGAGGCCAGCGGGGCGGGATGTTTGGGAGATAGGCAATGGGAGGTAGCTGTGTCATCCCTCCTAGCCAATGGAAGGACAGGGGGGCAGGATGTTTGAACGTCATTGATGGGAGAGCAGCTCGTGCATTGTTTGAATGTTTGAATGGCGCGTTTGGCACGTTTCGTAAGGAGAACTTGTTTCATATACAACGACAAAAAATTTTGGGAAATGTTTTTCGTAACCTGGATTTTTTGTTTGCTGGGAGTATCGTAAAGTGAGGTACCACTGTACAAGAATTGTATAAAAAATTTAAAAAATAAATAAAAAAACACACACACATCTGATATACATATAACAATATAAATAGGTTTATGATTCAGATGTTGTTTGTCTAGGTGCAGGAACCATTCAATTTGAACACGTTTTATTATTTATCCTCATTATAAATAATCTGGACTGGTAAAAACTTGGTGTATATTATGATTGTTCCACCACAAACACAAAACGGATTAAGAAACCAAAACAACCTTGCTACGAGAATGCTTTTTTCTCGCTTTTTTAATCATGTTTTTACAAAGTTGCATGTCAGAGTGGAAGCTGTGATGAGGAAAATCGGTATGTTAAACTTGCTGGCTGATGTCTCCGAGCAGGAAGCAATGGGCCCTTGCGATTGAGAAGAGAAAATATTTTGCTTGACTCTTGGGCTGGAGATTTGTTCGTACATGGCAGTTTGCATGTGTATTTTTCTTGGTTCACATGCACTGTCTACTGTTATTAAAATCACTAATGTCAGGCTCCAAACAAGCAAGATTTATCCTGTGTAGTGAAAAGGTCACCGGTGCTTTAAACTCACATCATTACCATGTTCGTGAACCACAGAACTGAGATGCCTGAAAAACAGACACACAGCTTTTTTGCTCTTTCCTGTTTGAGGTGATGCCAGTATGGCCAGGGACACTGCGCCTCTGTAAAATTTTTCATCATAATTATAAGTAAGAGAGTAAATAAATATGTTAATAAATCAGCTACATGTGCAATGTTTGCATTTATTTTGGTTGTGCGGCAATTTCAATAACACAGTATCATTTACGAAATTAAGAACACTTTAAATTAAATAAAATAAAAATACACATTTTCCATCAAATATAAATAACAGAGAAGCAAATTTAAAAAATAACAGAATACAACCACACAGAAGTGCTTTGTGTTAGAGATTATTATTATTAGTAGTAGTATTAGTAGTAGTAGTAGTAGTATTAGTAGTAGTAGTTGTAGCCGAAGCACTTATTCCTACTAGGGTCGCCGGGAGGCTGAAAACTATCTCACCTCAAACTTGGGTGAAGGTGCGGTACACCCTAAACAGCTCACCAAACCATTACGTTCACTGACCTGTTTTATAGCACCAACTGGCATATATGTCACATGTGACGTTCATATTTTACTTTTGGTGGAAAAAAAAAAACTATTCAAAATCACAGTATTTTATTTTAAATAACAAATTATTGTTGTATGTTAGTACCTGACATTAGGTTATTCTATCGTACCTGAATTATGTGTCTATGCTAATAATACTAAGAACATCATTACTTTCATGGCATTAGTTACTATGTCATTAGTGGAGAGATTTTCATTTAAAAACTTACCTCTTCCAAGTCTTCGGCCACCAGCATGCTCTGTCTAACTTGAAGATGAAGTTGAACTTCTAGTAGTCTAAACATATGATTCAGCAAATCAGTGGGTTGCTAAACTCAGTGAATAACTAACTAGGACGCTGCACATGCTCACGGACTGCGGACAAACAAATACGTACACACACAATTCTTTTGTGGAACGAAAATCCGTGTGTCACAGTACCTTCCACGTCGTTCATGTGAAAAGTATTCAGAAAAGCTAATTGTACTGTTGTCTTCGTGCATGATACTCATTAATGACTATTAATTATTTAGGAAACCTTCCCTAAGAGGAAAGTTAAATGAAATGCATACACTTATCAGATTGGCTAAAATACATGTAGATTCGCAGTGGGTTCAAACACATATTAGGGGATTAAAAATTGAAGACCTACTAGTCCTTCTCAAAAAATTAGCATATTGTGAAAAAGTTCATTATTTTCTGTAATGTATTGATAATTTTGGCAAAAAAGTAAAGAAAAAACAAAAATTCCTATCTCAAAAAATTAGCATATTTCATCTGACCAATAAAAAAAGTGTTTTTAATCCAAAAAAAGTCAACCTTCAAATAATTATGTTCAGTTATGCACTCAATACTTGGTCGGGAATCCTTTTGCAGAAATGACTGCTTCAATGCGGCGTGGCATGGAGCCAATTGGCCTGTGGCACTGCTGAGGTGTTACAGAGGCCCAGGATGCTTCGATAGCGGCCTGAAGCTCATCCACAGTGTTGGGTCTGGTGTCTCTCAACTTTCTCTTCTCAGTATCCCACAGATTCTCTATGGGCTTCAGGTCAGGAGAGTTGGCAGGCCAATTGAGCACAGTAATACCATGGTCAGTAAACCATTTAGCAGTGGTTTTGGCACTGTGAGCAGGTGCCAGGTCGTGCTGAAATATGAAATCTTCATCTCCATAAAGCTTTTCAGCAGATGGAAGCATGAAGTGCTTCAAAATCTCCTGATAGCTGCATTGACCCCGCCCTTGATAAAACACAGTGGACCAACACCAGCAGCTGACATGGCACCCCAGACCATCACTGGCTGTGGGTACTTGACACTGGACTTCAGGCATTTTGGCATTTCCTTCTCCCCAGTCTTCCTCCAGACTCTGGCACCTTGATTTCAGAATGACATGCAAAATTTGCTTTCAGCCGAAAAAAAGTACTTCGGACCACTGAGCAACAGTCCAGTGCTGCTTCTCTGGTTCAAAAGTGGCTTGACCTGGGGAATGCAGCACCTGTAGCCCATTTCATGCACACGCCTGTGCACAGTGGCTCTGGATGTGTCTAGTCCAGACTCAGTCCACTGCTTCCACAGGTCACCCAAGGTTTGCAATCGGCCCTTCTTTCACGTTTTCCTTCCCACAGACGTCCCACTGAGGTGCCTTGATACAGCACTCTGGGAACAGCCTATTCGCTCAGAGATTTCTTTCTGTGTCTTACCCTCTTGCTTGAGGGTGTCAATGATGGCCTTCTGGACAGCAGTCAGGTCGGCAGTCTTACCCATGATTGCGGTTTTGAGTAATGAACCAGGCTGGGAGTTTTTAAAAGCCTCAGGAATCTTTTGCAGGTGTTTAGAGTTAATTGGTTGATTCAGATGATTAGGTTAATAGCTCGTTTAGACTACCTGAACATGATATGCTAATTTTTGAGATAGGAATTTTGGGTTTTCATGAGCTGTATGCCAAAATAATCAGTATTTAAACAATAAAAGACCTGAAATATTTCAGTTGGTGTGCAATGAATCTAAAATATATATGAAAGTTTAATTTTTATCAGTACATTACAGAAAATAATGAACTTTATCACAATATGCTAATTTTTTGAGGACTAGTATATATATATATATATATTCAGTCATTCATTCATTTTCTAAACCGCTTAACCCTAATTAGGGTTGCTGGGAGGCTGACGCCCATCTCAGCCAACTCTGGGTGATGGTAGAGTACACTCTTGACAGCTCGCCAGGCCACCACAGGGCAGAAACATGCTGACGGCGATGCAGCTACTCTTGATGAAAGTTAACAATGGTTCTTTTACATGAACCTCTCACTACAGACAGTGAGACACATGGCAGGCCATTGATAATCCAGTTAGCTGCACCGGGGGGACAGTAGTGACAACCATTGACAGTGAAGCTTGAACCTCAGCCTTGGGGTCAGTAAACCATGACCTTACCAATAGGCCACCACCTAGTCCTATATATATATGGATCCCTCACTACTTCGCGCTTCAATTCATGCGGCTTCAGTGCATCACTTTTTTTTTTTTTTAATATTCATTGAATTAAAAAATAAAGAAATTAAGGAAGAATAGGGAGGAAAGTTAAGTAAAATTCTGCAAAACAAGGCAAATTATCCAAAAACCCCCCAAACAAACAAAAAACAACCCACAACCTCCCATCAAAATTAGTTACATTTTTGAGGTGCACATCTGAGTGCATGCACGCGCATCTGAGTGTGTGCAAACACGTCTGTATGTGTGTGTATCTACATTGTATTTACATCTTATGCAATATTTTTAATGATTAATTGTTATTGTAAGCATTTATAGCATTGAATATGTATTTATTGATACACATGTACGTATACGTCAGTCAGGAGCGGGGTGGGGTGGGGAGGTGATCCTACTTCGTGGTCGTGTGGGGATCTCTGTCCCAATTAACTGTGGAAAGTGAGGGATCCCTGTATATATACTCTCAATGTTTGTTTCCATAAATAAATAAATAAACGAATAAATAAATAAAGCCTGTGATTTCTTTATTACTGTTTTATAAATTGAAAGAAAAGATGATCTCATGCATGTTGTCCAAAGCATTTTTTTTTATCTCCTATCGTGCACAGGTTACAATGAGAACCATCCCAAGAATGTATGAATCCTGTCTTATGGCTGGTGGAATGTGAAGGTCCCTGTCTTTTAATTGTGTCTGCACTTCATTCATGTGAAAAGCAGACAGAGAAAAAAGTCTGGCTAAGATGTAAGGCTGTCTGCTTGCCTGGTGTCTTCAGTCTTCTTGAGTTTGTAGCTTTAGTGAACGCGCTGGTGGCAGGGGAAGAATCATTACAGCCGTATCCAAACACTCCGGGTCTGATTGACAGGCTGATACAGCCTTGGCACTAAAGAAAGGGGGAGGGGAAAAAAACTTCAACTCTCTCAACACTCGGTTCAGAATTGTAATTGCCCATCTGGTTGTTCATTAGGGTAACAAGGGTGCTGCATTGGAAATGATGGAGGGGGGAATAGAAGGGAAGTTAAGAAAAGGAGTAAGATTCTCCCGGGTCCATAGGCTCCAATTATTCAGAGATTATCCTTTCCCATCCACTGATCTTGAAATGAATAAAAGTTTGGCCTCTATTACTGACAGTTGGATGCACAACTATAGATGCTGAAGGGAGATCAGGGCCTGGGGTTACGGTGTCAATCTGACTCTGACCCCTAGGGGTTAGTGAGGTGATGCAGTGTAGTGACAGCGCACGGACATCGCCTCTTAACAGACTGTCCCATAAATACAAAGGCCAATCAACTTAGCTGGGTATTTTTTAAGCTATCTCAAGTTTTAAAACAAAAGATCACATATCCTAAAGTTTGTGCAGCCTGTTGCCTTTGACGATAGCTTAAGGACTGTGGATGTAAAGATTCAAGATGATGAGTCACAGAGTCAACTGCTGCTTAGAGGGACGGACTGGTGGGTGGATAGTTGGAGTAATGCAACTGAGGCAAACTCTGTCAGTGTAGCAATGGCTCATAGTGTCTCGGTCGTCTAAGGCAGGGGTCTCCAACCCCTGGTCCACGGACTGCTCCCGGTCCATGGATCATTTGATACCGGTCCGCAAACAAAATATTTCAGGGTACAAATTATATATTTTTTTTTTTATTAGAACTTCCAAATCTTATTTTGAAAAGCAACTGTTTTTGACATTGCCACAGAAGTGCTGCAAGCCTTTCTTCTGTTTCCAACCACATCTCATTGTGAGGCGGGCTTTTCTGCGGTGACAGCCACCCAAACAAGACTACAGAGTAGACTCTAACCGGTCCGCGGAAACATTTTCATACATAAAACTGGTCCCTGGTGCAAAAGAGGTTGGAGACCACTGGTCTAGGGTATGATGGGGTCCATCGCATAGAAGGCTTTTTGGGGTGCGGGGCTTTCCTCTCTTATATACAGTCTTTCCGGCATCACACTGAATGTTTAACTTCATAGTAGACTACCCTCTAGGTGGCCACGGGGGTCACGACGACCCGATAAATGAGTGCTTAGAGTTCTTTCTATGTGTATCTATGATTAAAAGTTTTTTTTTTTCCTCAATGCAGATGCACACAAATACATGCAGATATGCAAAGATCTCATGCGACTGAGAATAAAATATGCATTCAATCATAGATACATATAGAAAAAAGTACCACTATTCTAAGATTCTTTTAGAGATTCATCCGTTTATTAATTTTTTTAAGCCACTTAATGTTAATTAGGGTTGCAGGAAGGCAGCACCCATGTCAGCCAACTTTGGATGAGGGTGGGACACACCATTCAATTAGCCTACTGTGCTTGTTTTTGGACTGTGGAAGGAAGCCGGAGTACCCTGAGGAAACCCACGCACGCACGCACGGACAGAACATACGAACTCTACACAGAAACATTCAAGCCCTTAAATCAAATCCAGGACCTTCTTGCTGTGAGGCGGACATGCTAACAACTACGCCACCATGCCGCCGTTGCATTTCAGAGATCTACTTTATAAGAGATGTCATGATATTGCATCATGTGAGGACAGGCAGTCAGTGTCATTAAGAATTTGAATGAACTGTGCTGTCTTGTGCACAGCAATTGGTGATAGGGCTTCCAAACTCCTAATCTCAGGGTCAGATCTTACCATAGTGTTGATCCATGTGTGATCACAGAGCGAAGCCACTGGATACTACTGAATTGCTTGTAGTGTTATCTTCTGGGCAATACTCCAGGCCTGTAATCAAGAGATGCTCCTTTGCTTTGGCACCCTTGATGCCATCTCCCGCCGACAGACCCCTTGTCTCCCTCGGGAGCATGGCTCTCAGATCTCGCGACAAGTGTTGCCGAGGCCTCTCGTTTTTATCATGGAAAAAGGCTGCAGCATTCTCATGCCAGCACACAATGCCTAAACAAGCGGGTATGTCTAATTCAATTAAGTGCACGAGACTGTGCCAAGTCTCAGTGGGCCCCGCGTGACAGTGGTAATGAGCTTGGGCTTTGAGTGATCTGGGTGGCGAGGGGGAGACGGTGGAGAGAAGGGAGTAGACAGCACCCTGCTTAATACTTCTCTCCTTACTGCTGCCCCGTTCTCACAGATAGCCTTTGATATGCTGAAAACAGCCAGGAAACCCTCATTTAGCCCCTTTTAAAATGGAATATTTGGAATTCCTAAACAACTGTACCAAAGGGAATTGAGAGGACACACACAGATGGGTATTATGCAGCCAGAACCCTGGGTGTTCCGCAGATCCTCCCTCTTCACTCTGTCTTTCTCCAGTGACACACAAACACAGCTGGCCCCTGTGTGCTGTATGCCAGGGGCTGCACTGCGTCTGAGCGGATGTGAGATACAGTCACATATAATCCATGGATGGACCCTTTGATGAAACATGAATAGAGAATAGAGATTGTTGCAATACATACTGTGCACGCTTCTTCGTGCTTGATGCAGTGTTTTGGCATGGACCATGGTATTGAATGCAAACACGCGTATCCATGACCATGCTGTGGGGGGTGGGGGCTGCCCCCCCTTTTGTAATCGGCTTAGATGGACTAGTCACATATGGAATTCAAAGAAGAAATCATTTCAGCTCACATATTTGGAATGACATTTGGACTATTATTTGGCAAGTCGTACAAGTACAAGAATAATGAAAAAGTGGCTGCATCATACTTTGCTCTGCTCATGAAAGGAGACCACTGAAAAGAGTGATGGCACCATTGGTTCATGCTATATTGATCTTATTTTGTAGTTAAACGGCCTCTAAAGCTTCATTTGAACTGTACGTTGGAGACCACTCACACTAAATGATCTAAATGTGCATACAATGTGTGCAGATCTTCTTCTTCTTCTTCTTCTTCTTCTGGCTTTTTCCCTTTATCAGGGGTCGCCACAGCAAATCATCTGATTCGCATGTTTGATTTGGTGTAGGTTTTTACGTCAGAGGTCCTTCCTGACACAACCCTTTAGCAAGGGGCAGAAACACACTGACGGCTTTGCAGCTCTTCTTTACGAAAGCCAGCAATGGTTCTTTTACATGAACCTCTCACCATAGACGGTGAGAGACATGTCCGGTCTTTGATAACCCAGTTAGCTGCTACTGGGGGGGTTGGCAGTGACAACCTTGTGGCGAGTGGGACTCGAACCCCCAACCCTTAGGATCAGCGATCCAGCACCCTTTATCACCAGGCCACCACTGCCCTGTAAAATGTGTGCAGACGTTATGCATTAAAAGATAAGTAGCACACCCTGTCCATTCTAGAAAAAAAAAAAAAAAGCGTTCAACAATTTGGACATTCAAATATTAGAGACCTGGTCAGTAGTTAGCTTTGCCAAAACCTTAAGAAAAGACCTCCCGCTGCTCTTGTGAGTCACTGACTCCCAACCGGCACAAAAAAAAGGCCTCTTAAACGTTTGACTTTCTCACAGAAACAGCTTGCTAAATGGCGTTCCTGTAATGGACTCCTGCTAGGGTTCATATGTGCTGTATACCCTGGATGCCCAAAGTTGTGTCAACAGCATTAGCATGAGAAAGGTGACGAAAGAAAGGCAAGAAAGGTTTTTTTTTTTGAATCAAAAAAATCTGAAACTATAGAATTCTTTGTTTTCTGGACGAAAAAAGCTTCAAATCAAAGACACTGATGGTATCCCCACCCCACCTCACCCCACCCCACCCAACACTGGATGAAGAAAGTGGTGCTGAATGAATGTCTTATTTACATGCCAAAGGGAAGGGATGTGGTTATAGAGGATGGGAAAAGCAAGGCCTCTATTATAGAAGGTGCTGGTGTGCAGGGGCTCAGGCTGAGTGGGAGCCTCCCTGCCAGGCTGCGGTTAACAAGGCGCTGGATGAATTAGAGAATGGCAATGAGTTTTTAATTGGTGACACATTATATTTATCAAGCTGACAGGCCAAGTCCTGTGCTTGGGCCTTTCTTGTTTTGTCCCTGGGCACACATTACTTCCCCCTAGTCACCCTTTCACATTCCTGTCTGTCCAGAACAGCTCCCACACATGTCGGGGAAAAAAAAAAACTTCAAAACATAATAATTGAATGCTAAACTGAAAGAATGCTGGCAGGATCCAGATTCTTCTTCCTTTCCCGAGATCACCAAATTCTCACAGTTGAAGATATCTGGGCAGTTTTCAGTCTGTTCAAACTGACAGAGGTCATTACAGCGAGGAATTCCATTAGCAAGTAATCCATGCCAGGGATAGTGGATGTTTTATTTGAAAGGGTTTCATAATAATTTATTTATTTATTCCTTTGATAACAGAGATAAACTGGGTCCAGAACAGATTTCAGTCATTTCATTGAATAGTTTTCAAACCGGGAACGGCCATGCTGTAAATAGCTGAGATAAACAGTGATCACAAATGAGAGTATGTTTGGCTCCTTTTCTTTCCTTTCACAGTTTGAAACTTAAATATCTCTGTGTTTGGTGATCAACAGGAGAGCATCGGAACTCAAACAGATTTGGAAGAATCTTTTGTTGCCCTTCAGGGGGATGGGTTTAGGAATAGAGCCCAACTTCGTTTTATGTAATGGGACCCACAGAATGGCAGCAGAAGAAGGGGGCCTAATGAAATATTTAAGATTTCTGCTAAAAGAGGCCCTGAAAGTCCCAACAAAGGATTTGCTGAGGGCCCTTATTGTGTGGCAGCCTGGCGGAAGCTGTGCCGGGACCGCTACAGATGTGAGGAGGGCCCATATTGAGCCGGACGGTAGAGGCTCTGCTCACAGCTGTGTCTGCACACTCCCGGCCGGGCCACCAGCCCCCTGCTTTTGTGCCCTATTGTGGAAAGCACAGAGCGCTGATTTTACACTGAGATGATTGCACAGCAACGCCTTTGTACCGCTGCTAAAAAAGCACCCCGCCCCGTCCTAGTAAAATCTCATGTCTGCGCGCTCCCCCCCCCCCTTTCTGCTCATCTCCAGCATATTGCACGCTGTCTTCTCCTTTTCTCCTTCTCTACTCCCTCCATCAGCAATGAACTAAGGGATGACAGGGTGATGAATCCATGCTCTGTTGACTTGTCGCAACTATTGAGATAAGCACCAAGGTCCGCAGCATTAACCATGTGCCCTGTCCTCCACCAGAACCAGCCTATTTATCGCTTAATGGCCACTGATTAATGGGCCATCTATTCAAATGAACATATGCCATTTTTAGGCCCTATAAGAGCTTTAGGTCCAAATTCTGAGCCTGGTGTCAGAAGGTCAAGGCAGACCTTTTTAACACATTATCTGTGAAAAGGAGGTGATGCATAATTTACTAAGCATGCAACAGTTGACTGAGTGGGTTAAGCTTAGAGTAACGGATTCTCATGAAATGAATAAAGTGCCAAATCATGCATGTATCATTATCATCATTATTCGTTTTGCGCAGTTGTTTCTGCTTCTGCATTACCTAACCACACAAACTTTCACTTTCAACCTTCACGGTTAATAAAAAAAACATTTATTACATCACACTGAGTTCTGCATCTGCAATGTACAACAGAATTAAAAGAATCGGGGTTTTTTTTTTTGTTAAATTAAATGTGCAATTGAATGACGCGAAGGCGGCACGGTGACATAGTGATCAGCACGCTCGCCTCACAGCAAGAAGGTCCGAGTTCGATTCCCATTGAGGGCGTTTCTGTGTGGTTTGCATGTTCTCCCCGTTGGGTTTCCTCCGGGTACTCCGGTTTCCTCCCACAGTCCAAAAATCATGCACAGTAGATTATTTGGTTGTTTCAAATCTCCCAGAGGTGTGAATGATTGTGTGAGTGTTGGCCCTGTGATGCCCTGGCGAGCTGCCCAGGGTGTATCCCGTCCTCACCCGAAGTCATCTGAGATGGGACATCCTGTGACCCTAATTAGGAATAAGGTAGGTGAAGTCTGTTGGGTTTTTACACCCGAGCCTAGTGGCTCATCAGGCCGGTGCTTATCCTGGGTTTTGGTAGCGTGTTTCTGTAGTTCAGCTCCTCCTGGATGAGACGCTAGTCCATCGCAGGTTACCTTCCCAGTATATATTTTAATGGTACCCATTTATACTGCTGGGTTAACAGAGGCACACTTGTGGTTGAGACCTTGTCCAGGGATCTTAACACAGTGGGGGTCTCAGTGGGATTCGAACTCACAACCTCCCGATCATGAGCACAGCACCCTAACCACTACACCACCGGCCCCCACCGGCTTAATTCGGATTAAGCAGCTCAGAAAACGAATGAATGAAGCTTGTGAATCAGAACCGCACACACGGGAAAGTCGGGAAATGGTCTGCAAACAAAAGTTTAACACACGGAGTTATATATCAACAGGCAGTTCATACTGACAACGGCAAAAGAACTTCTTCCCGACTTTTATTAAAATTATATTATGTGTAGCTCAACCAACATAAACGCTTTATGTGATCAAGCCTACGCGATTGAGCATTCCTTATTTCTATGATCATTCATTCCAGCACAAGCTTTTTAATTTGGTGCGAGTTCATGAGCCATTGGTGTGCTAACAAAAGACAAGTATTCATGGAGATGTTGATGCTTTCTGTAATTTGAAGATGCTGAGATCAAAAATTCTGAGCTCCAGCGTTCTACTTCCGAGTTAAGCCAAGCGAAACATTCAACTAAAGTCTAATAGAAATACTCTCCATTCAAAAGCTGGAAACTAAAAAAAACCAGGATAATCCCTTCACAGATGTGGCTATAGTTCTGATGAAAAGGAATTAAGCAAGGAATTAACCTGCTCTGATATTCTGCTAGTCTGGACTTGTACTATTCTGAACAGAATTACTTGTTATTACAACCTTTATTCGATAACACATGCTGCTCAAACATCCTGATAATTGACGATGAGGTTTTACATACAATGGGTGATGATACGGAAAGATTTGGATTCATGGGTCTGCAGTGGCTTGTTTTAGGATTCTACCTGGCACTATGTGCTGACATAGGCTCGAGGCTCCAAGAAGGGTACAACAGCAACTGATCAATGCGTTCTTAGTGTGTTGATGTAAAACAGAGCCCTACGTTGATCTCCTCACACACTAGAGCTCAGCCTCATTTCTGCCGTGTGTTTCCCCTCTGTCCACAAAGACCTGTCACGTTTAATGGCCTGTTGGCTGAGTGGGCTGCTGTAGCCCTCTCCAGAAGAAAGGCTAGGAAAGAAAGGCTCATAGACAACTAATGCAGCTTAATATTCTTTAAAAAGGTCGGGGGACAATTAAAGGAGTGTTTCCCATGGTTCTCCCCCAGCGGTTACTGCCCGCCTGCACAGCAGCCAGGCTGTTTGATGGAGTCTGAATACATCTTATTGATGGGGTCAGAGATTAGAGGCAACTGGGACGGCACTGAAAGGGCCAAGTGTGGCCTCTGAGAGAGGCTTGGCAGAGCCACATTCAGCCAGGCCTCTCAGCCTCCTTCACACACCAGCACATTTGCTCCACTTGTCTGCCTACAAATGCTTTTCAACTGAGCTTTCCTATTCATTGACACCACACCGCTGATGCACGTGGGGCTACTCTGTTCGGTTATGCATGCGTTTATGCGTGCGTGCGTGTGTGCGTGTGTGTGTGTGTGTGTGTGTGTGTGTGTGTGCAAGCTTGTAGATGCAAGATAAAACTCGGTCCATCTACTTTCACCATGATAGTAGATAACTGGAAAGTGCTCGGTTTATCTGTATTTCAGAGTAGAATAACCAGGATTCATCCATATAATATTTGCTAAAATTGAGTATCTTGAGTGATATTCAACATACTGGACACTTTTACAAGACATCAATTACATACCATTCTCCTCCTCCTCCTCCTCTCACAATACTTTACATCACCTCTTTCACTAAATGTAATCTTAGAATCGTGAATCTGGATTGTGATCCATGTCTGCGCTAAAATTTAATGGGGTTTTGCTGGGCCCATGTCCCTCCCCTTCACCCAGTTTGATGGAAATGAGATAAGTCGTGTTTACTTAACCCTTTTAAGAGAAAAAAATATATATTTATTAAACACTTGTTAAAAAAGAACTTTTAATAAATTCTCCCCAATCCTCCACCAATTTTAGTGAAAGTCAAATTGGATGGTGCCCATCTCAGCCGACTCTGGGCGAGGGTGGAGTTACACCCTGGACAGCTCACCTGGCCATCGCAGGGCAGAAACACGCTGACAGCGATGCAGCCTACTCTTGACAAAAGTCAGCAATGGTTCGTTTACATACCGTTCAGCCCAGATGGTGAGAGACATGGCCAGACTTGATAAAGTTAACTGCACTGGGGGTAATTCCTTTATCGTGCACTGAAAATATACTGTACACTGATGGTCAGCATAAAAGTCAACAGAATGTATGATGTACAGCATTCCATTGTGAATGAACATGGATTAGACAGATCATTATAAAATTGACCCTGAAAAGCTGATACTTAGATAAAATCATTTTAACTTTAAGGAATATGAAAGTATGGATGAAGGGCAGTGGTGGCCTAGTGGTATAGGGCACTGGATCGCTGATCCTAGGGTTGGGGGTTCGAGTCCAACTCTCCACAAGGTTGTCACTGTCCCCTCCCCCCTAAAAGAACCATTGCTGACTTTCGACAAGAGTAGCTGCAAAGCCATCAGCGTGTTTATCCAGGGTGTGAGCTATCCAGGGTGTACTCTGCCATCGCCCGCAGTCAACTGAGATGGGCGCCAGCCTCCCCGCGACCCTAATTAGGATTATGCGGTTATAGAAATGAAAGTATGGATGATTTTTGTTTAACATATTGAAGTAAAACTGTACTTCTCTCTTTACTGTGAGCAAAAACATTAACAATTAAGATTTTATTTATTCCAAAAAAAAAAAAAATCACTGATGATTCTCAGACAAGCATCATGTTTTTCTTGAAAGACATGCATTGATAGGCCACTAATTTAGGTGCATATGGAGTGTGTAGATGTTCGTTGAAAAGGGGGAACCCAGCTGTACTTTACCATACTGCGGTAATTAGAGGAATGTTTTGGGTCAGTGAATGCACAGGCTTTTGTTTGACTCGTTTGCTGCATTCAGTGGGATCTATAGAGGCATCAAAGAAGGAACCCAATTACTGCACTGAGCATTTTAATGGTTCATTCTATGCAATTAGAAAGCAAGTTTCAAATGTTTTTAAGAGGCCACTGGATTTTCTTTTCTAAATCTATCATTAGGTTAAATAGCATGTCCCTGCCCAGGTGCTCTTTAGCAGAGGGTACTCAAGAGCATTGTTCAGTACACAAATCTGCAGCGGTCATTACTTTTTCGAATTTGTTAGTAGCATGTTGCACATATGGGATTATCCAAGCCCTTCGCCTTCTGTTTGATTAAATAGATCACATCTAGCATCAGCGAACTGAAATTTTTAGAGACATTCATTCATTCGTTCAGCTTCTGAACCGCTTCATCCTAATTAGGGACGCAAATGAGGCTAGCGCCCATCTCAGCTAACTCAGGCCGAGGGTAGACTACTCCCTGGTCAGCACGCCAGGCCATTGTAGGTTTTTTTTTAGAGGCATTCTACCTTGTTTTTTTTTTGGTGCAAATGTAATTTATTTTGTAAAAAGTCATATAGTGTTTCTTGGACAGTGTGAATAGAGAGAAAAAAAACAGTATTCCACCTTGAAAGATAAAATAAAATAGTGAAACCAAAATAAAACTTTGCAAGCCTGACATGACAATGAAGTTCAGGCTTCCTGTTCGGTTTTGTCAGAAAATACACTGGCTGGTCAAAATAAGATCATTGTTTGGCTTTACCCAAACAAATACTTAATTGCCTTTGATGAGATAATTACTGATTAATTGTTTCATCTGGAAAGAAATCTTGAAAGCCTAATCGATGCAGTGAGATTCTCATTATTTTAAAATATCAATATCAGGAGAGTAGCCCATGGTTGTGAAAAAGATAGTACAGGGATTCCTCACTCTCTGTGGTTAATAGGGACCGAGCCCCCCCACGACCGCCGGTTTCCGTGAAGTAGGATCGACCCCCCCCTGACTGATGTATACGTACATGTATTTGTATATAATATCAATAAATACATATTCAATGCTGTAAATGCTTATAATAACAATTAAACATAAAAAAATAATGTATAAGATGTAAATAAAATATAAACACTGTACACACACACACATATAGATGCGCGCACACATACTCAGATGCACACCTCACATAAAAGTGTAAGTTTTGTTGGGTTGTTTTCTGTTTTTTTTTTGTTTGTTTGTTTGTTTTTTGCATAATTGGCCTTGTTTTGCATAATTTACCTTAACATTTCCACTATTTTTCCTTCATTTCCTTATTTTTCGATGAATATTTTTGAAAAACCCACGATACACTGAAGCCGCCGAAACTGAAGCACGAAGTAGCAAGTGATCGCTGTACTGGATATTACTACCTGCATCAAGCAAAGTAACCAACTGAGGAGACTGAAATAAATGTTCAGTTGCCCAGCTCATCAATAAAACCTGGAAAAATAGTGATGAACTTTCAAACTTTGTACTAGACATACTATTGGGAAAATAATTGGGCTGAGCATGTCAAGAAATTGGCCCTATGATGGCCTGGCCATGGTGTACCCTGCCTTTCCCAGAGTCGGCTGAGATGGGCGCCAGTCTCCCCATGACCCTAATTAGAATTAAATGGTTCAGAAAATGAATGAATGCTTAGAAAAATCACTTATAACTTAATGAAGCTGAATCATAATTTTTTTTTTTTTTTTAAATCAACAGTAGACTCACAGCTATGTTTAATATTAGAAGGAGGATTTTCCACACTCAATGCAATGTGAACTCATTGAATTGGACTAAAAAAACTGTGTAGGCGACAGAAAACCCCTCATCATTGAGGATAATCAGGGGGAAAAGACTTAAATATAAAGATTGGAATCTGGAGCAATGAAAAAAGGTCATGTGGGTGGATGTGTCCGAATTTACGCTCTTCTATAGTGATGGGTGTATCACAGGTTAGAAGAAGGGTAAGAAGGACAGCGATGAACCCATCACATGTTGTACACGACATAGAAGCCTCTTGAGACAGTATTCTCGGGATGCTTTAATTGGTCAGGTATAGTTTAGCAAATTTGTATTGCAATAAAATTAAATCAGCTGTCCTGTCATTTCCAAATTAAATCAGATGCCCTGAATAGATCAAATGACCGGTTGATCTCATCAATTAATATTTTTCATACATAATAGCACAACAATGTCAGGATCCAGCAGGCTTAAATTGCAAATGAGTGGTTCAGGGGGGCCTGCATTATTAACACAATCGTAGTATTAACCCCAGTGGGCAGTGGTGGCCTGGTGGTAAAGGGTGCTGGATCGCTGATCCTAAAGTTTGAGGTTCGAGTCCCACTCTCTACAAGGCTGTCACTGCCCCCCCGTGAAGCTAACTGGGTTATCAAAGGCCGGCCATGTCTCTCACTGTCTATGGTGAGAAGTTCATGTAAAAGAACCATTGCTGACTTTCGACAAGAGTAGCTGCATAGCCGTCAGCGTGTTTCCATCCCTTGTTAAAGGGTTGTGTCAGGACGGGCACCCGACGTAATAACCTATGCCAAATCAAACATGTGAATCAGACGATACGCTGTGGCGGCCCCTGAAAAAAAGAAAAACCCGAGAGGAAAAATAAAAAAAAAGTATTAACCCCAGTGAAAGTCTTTGGGATGTGCTGCGCCGGAGAAGACTTTACAGAGTGGTTCAATTCTCCTCTTGTTTATCTTGGGCAATTCTAGAAGGAAATGAATCCTGTGAAGTTTTCAGGAGGTTCTGTAAATAATGCCACAGTGAATACGTGCCAGATTCAAAACTAAATATGGTCCAAAGAAATATTAGAGCGAATGAATACTTTTTTAACCAGCTAGCATATATGGCTGGTACTGAAAGTCACATGTCAATTATTAAGATGAACATGTAATTAAACTGGGTGGGGTTTTAATTTAAGATCTTGTACATTGTAGATAGCTTTATGTCATACATATATACTATACACTGTATATATATATATCTGTAAACTTACAACTGTCAGACACTTCTGATAGTCATGACAGAATTACTGTCAACAGAGAAATACAGCTGGGTTCATGCCATCTATAATCATCTATAAGGAGCAATTTTAGAACGCATGCTTGTCCCCACCCATTTCATGATAAATGTATGCTGTTGACACCTTCTGTAACTGTCTACGAGCTGCTGCTGCTAAAACCTGGGAAGCCTAGGGTTTAACAGCAGCTGCTAATAAGAGGCGTGGTAGTGATGGTGGCACCGTGTGTGCATGTGGTAGTGTCATGGGAAGGACATTGCGGGCTATGTTAATAACTCACAAGTGGCCAGTGGGCACTGCCGCATTATTAATGAGCTATCACACTCCCTGGTACCCAGTCCATGAACGTATTCCAGCAGTAATGGGCAGTAGCTGGATTCAAGTTTCCAGGAGGACAGCTGATGTTAGTCTGAAGCTGGGACGGGGTCTCAGGGGAACATCCTGACCTCGCCATAGCTCAGCCTGTCTACACGCTCCCTGCATCATGTCTACGACTGGAATTCTTCTGCACTTTGTCTTGTTTCAACCAGCGACTTTGACAGCTCATTAGAAAGTACTGAATGTGACTTGAAACATGCAGTCGAAAGTTTCATGGTTCAGACTTTATGGTTTGTCTGACAGCACATAACCAAGCCAAGTCTCTCTGCACTGACTGCCATACTGGACTTTGTATATTATTTACAAATAATAGTATATTTCTTATATACTATTATTATTCATTCATTCATTTTCTGAACCGCTTAATCCTAATTAGGTTCACGAACAGGTGGGTGACCATCTCAACCAATGCTGGGTGAGGCAAAAAGTACACCCTGGGCAGCTCGCCAGGCCATCACATGTGAAAAACACACTTCCGGCTATGCATTCATGACATCGGGTCACACTCTCTTTCAGATGCGGGGTCTATTATTATTATTATTATTGAGGGAGGGGCTTGAACCCCCAACCTTGCAATCAGTGATCCAGAACCTTACCACCAGGCCAACACTGCACTATTATTATTATTACTACTACAGAATTACTTGATACTGCTCTTTATTAAAGCAAAGCATGACATAAAACTGGATCTTTAGGTTTAAATGTACATACTGCGTGGGTTAGCACATAATTGGTACATATACAGTACTATACAACATAAAACCCTTTTTAAACAGTTTGGTTTCATGACAAGAAAGAGCACCACAGATGCAGTGTTTGCTTTGAGGATGTTAACAGAGAAGTACAGAGAAGGTCAGAAGGAGCTGCATTGTGCCTTTGTGGATTTGGAGAAAGCTTATGACAGGGTGCCGAGAGAGGAACTGTGGTATTGCATGAGGAAGTCTGGAAGACAGAGAAGTATGTTAGAGTGGTGCAGGACATGTATGAGAGATGTAAGACAGTGGTGAGCTGTGCTGTTGGTGTGACAGAAGAGTTCAAGGTGGAGGTAGGACTGCATCAAAGGTCAGCTCTGAGCCCCTTCTTGTTTGCTATGGTGATGGACAGGCTGACAGACGAGGTTAGACAAGATTCCCCATGGACTATGATGTTTGCAGATGACATTGTGATCTGTAGTGAGAGCAGAGAACAAGTGGAGGAAAATCTAGAGAGGTGGAGGTATGCCCTGGAAAGGAGAGGAATGAAGGTTAGCCTCAGTAAAACAGAATACATGTGTGTGAACGACAAGGACCCAGGAGGAACGGTGAGGTTACAGGGAGCAGAGACAAAGATGGTGGAGGATTTCAAGTACTTAGGCTCAACAATCCAGAGCAATGGAGAGTGTGGAAAAGAGATGAAGAAGCGTGTGCGGGCAGGTTGGAGAAAAGTATTCGGTGTGATGTGTGATAGGAAGGTATCGGCAAGAAAAGTGTACAAGACGGTGTTGAGGCCAGCGATGTTGTATGGCTTAGAAACAGTGGCACTGGGGAAAAAACAGGAGGCAGAGCTGGAGGTAGCAGAGATGAAAATGTTGAGGTTTGCTTTGGGCGTAACGAGAATAAATAGGATCAGGAATGAGTACATCAGAATTGGTTTTGAAATGTAGGTGATAAAAGAATTCAGTATATTTTTAAATGTATTTTTCTGAATTAATGTGGGTTAATCGGTAGTTTTTATTTACACCGATCTCTCTAAGGGCTTAGACTGGTGTCAACACAAAAATAAATAAATAAAAGTGTAGCTATGTATATAGTGTAAAGGTTGGCCTTGTCTCACCTCGCCTCCACACTAAGCTCTGACTTGCCTGGGAGAATCATTTTTAGAAAAGCCACTTCTTCTTTTGGTGTGTGTGTCTAAGTCGTTGAGACTCACATATAAAACACACACATACACATAAGCCCAGACCTGAGTCTTGGCTGAAGCCCATGGGCTGGAGTGGTGCTAGCAGAGGCACCGTGAGAAACAGGGGGGCGACGGACGAATGTGAGCACAGCTGCAAAACTGTTGAGCATAAAAGGCCGATTACAGAAATATGCAGCCTGAGGCCGCTGTGCAACTGAAACAGGGTTATTGCTTTACTTTGTGCTGCACCACAATCAATATGTTGTAATAATAATAATAATAATAATAAAATAATAATAATAATCATCATCATCATCATAATAATAATAATAATAATAATAATAATAGAAATAGGCAGCCCGGTGGCACAGTGGTTAGCTCGGCCACCACATAGCAAGAAGGCTGGGTTCACTTCCCGTACTCGGCCGTTTTTGTGTGGAGTTTGCATGTTCTCCCGTGCTTGTGTGGGTACTCCAGTTTCCTCCCACAGTCTAAAAACAGTATACAGGTATAACAGTATAACAGGCTGTTCTAAATTGCTCCTAGGTGTGAGTATGAGTGGGAATAAATGTGTGACCCTGCAACGGCCTGGCGAGATACATGTGTAGTTCGATCTTGCACAGAGTAGGCTGAGATGGGTGTCAGTGTTCCTAATTCAAATTGAGTGACTTAGAAAATAAATGAATGGATGAATAATAATAATAATAATAATAATAATAAATAATAATAATAATAATAATAATAATAATAATAATAATAATAATACAGCTACTTGTAGCAACTTGCGTTCTGTTTATACCCCAATCACTCGCTAATCATATTCATTAATCATGAAGAACAATCCATTCTTTTTTTAAATTGTGGACATCATGGACATCATGACCCTTGATGCCCATGATGTTTATGATGTCCACAGTTCAAAAAAGAGTGCATATTCCTTCCAATATGCAATATCCTAAAAAAATCATGTGTTCAATAATATGTAAACAGATTTTATTTGCGAATAAAGTTTTCTATTATTTTTTTAAGTGCTATCGCAGCTGTTACCTCGATGGTCTGTCACTCTCTCGCACACAGTTTGCTCTGCGCGCGACACAAAGCCAGGCGCGCGCGTGGCCACGTGCTCAGCACGCTCTCTACAGTGTGCGAACTCGGTGTTGTACTTCCGTCGTCATGCCATGCCGAAGCTCTCGACTCAGAGAATAAAAATCCACATGCGGCTTCCTGAGAGAGAGAGAGAGAGAGAGATGCTTTTAGCATATGCATGTAATTCTTTCTGCATAAACGTCATTTCCTCTGACTTCACAGAATTGTCGAACTACAGTATTTATATATTAAGTACATTAGGCAAATTCATGCTGCATGTTTAGACTGTTTATTAAATAAATATACCGTGTTTAATAAAAAACATGATATTTTTTAAAAATTTCCTAATTTTATTTTTAATTTTCCTTTTTATTACTAATATCATTGCAGTTCCCCGGGAATAATATTACTACTAAAGGACAGTTTAAAAAAGTAGGGAATTTTAAAAAATCAGGGTATGCTCTTCCAGAGTTGGTCGAGATGGACGCCAGCCTCCACGCGACCATAATCACAATTAAGTAATTCAGAAAATGAATGAATTATTCCCGGGGTGGTACGGTGGCATAGTGATAAGCATGGTTACTTCGCTGTAAGAAGGTCCTGGTTTCAAGTCCCAGGCTGAGCCAGAGCATTTCTGTGTGGAATTTGCATGTTCTCCCTGTACATCCATGGGTTTCCTCTGGGTACTCAGGTTTCCTCCCACAGTCCAAAGATATGCACAGTGGGTTAATTGGCTGTTCCAAATTGCCCCTCAGTGTGAATGGTTTTATGTGTGTGTGTGTGTGTGTGTGTGTGTGTGTGTGTGTGTGTGTTGGCCCTGTAATGGTCTTTTGAGGTGTTCAGGGTGAATCTTTCGACTGTGGGAGGAAACACAAGTTCAAGCACCGTTCTACATATATTTACACTTTTTTTTTTTCAAGTTATTGAAGACTTTGTTGAAATGGTTTGTAATTACACTTCCTTAGAACTCAGTTTCCTCCCATTAGAACTCTACTTGCAAAAAATACTAATATGTACAGGGTCTGAGGAATATACCAATTACGCGGGGGGCACATGCACATGGAGAATGTCACTTCCACACACACACACACACCCAAGATAAATGGTAAAGCTACCCACTTTTCCACCTTCCCCCTTCCACACCCACACACACTTCACATTTCCTCCATCCCTTAAAAATGATAATACTTCACAGATATATTGATAGCATCACATATACAATAGGTCCCCATTTTTCACATTGGTTCGGTTCTGGCCCGTCCAGCAGATCATGAAAATCCACAAGTACTGACATGGTTTTAAAACCCCATGTATGATATAACATGCACTAAAATATGCTTCTTAAACACATTCTATAGACAGTCTGACTCATTAATACGTATTACATATAATAATTCGTAAAATGTAGTACTGTAATGATTAAGTAAAAACTTTTTAATTTTGTAAGGTAAAATCTGTTGGGCTTTTTACACACGAGCCTAGTGGCTCATCAGCCTTGAGATTTGAACACACAACCTCCTGATCATGAGCACAGCACCCTAACCACAACACCACTGGCCCGATTTTAATTTTGTACTGTGACAATATTTATTAAGGAATAAAGCGCTGTGGCTCATTACCAGAAGCTAGAGAAGATGCAGGGCATTTGAATAACATCATAGGTATTAAATAATCATTAAAAACACACAAAAAAGTGACTTTGCAATTCAGGCAATCACGTTGATAACTTGTGCGCAAAGGAGAAAAAAGAGGTGTACACATCTTCTGCAACCAATCAGCAGAAGGAAGAAACAAAAGCTCTCAGCCATTGGCTGAATTAGAATCAGGTGCCAGTTACTTCTGGGTTTGTCACTAATCTGCGAGTATGCGAGGGCGTGAGTGCTGAACCGCAAATGGTCAGAGGTCTACTGTATGTCACTTCTAAATCCTGAACTCCTAATGCGAATAACTTTACCTCAACCATGATAGTGACTATAAGAATAATAACAACCAAAGCATAACTGCATTAACTATCTGTAACTGACAGATTGTGATCCCAAATACTGTACAATATATGTATATATATATATATATATATATATATATATATATATATATATATATATATATATATATATATATATATATATATATATATATATATATATATATATATATATATATATATATATATATATATATATATATATATATATATATATATATATATATATGTATATATATATATATATATATATATATATATATATATATATATATATATACACACACTGTATATACATACATATATACTAGAGCCCTGTGCGGGGCAGCCCGCAGGCCCAAATTTAAAGTCAGACTTTTTAGTTTGCCGGGCGGGCGAGTTAATTTGAAACTTATGTGGGGCGGGGCAGGGCGGGTTGAGAATGAGCCAAGTTTTGCGGGGCAGGCTGCGGGCTATGTCACAGATTCATGTGGGCTGGGCAAAAGAGCACTTCAACAAATTATACTGCTATATACAGACGCTCCCCGACAGAACTCTCCGCTCTGCTGGTGATTCACATCAGTGCAGGCTGAGTTCTAAATGAGTTCAACGGCACCCTTGCTCACTTGAAAGACCGGAAGTCTGGATAACCCACAGCAAGTACACTACTTTCGGTTTTGAGCGCCTCACATATTGTAAGCGTTGATTGGCTGTTTTAAGCTTCATGTAAAGTGAGTCGGTTCAGCTTCATGTTAGGTGACTCCGGTAAAAACACATATTTGGCCAAAATGTCCTCCCCTCGAAAATCTGCTGGCCAAAACGTCCATTTGGACTGATGAATATGAGAAAATAAGTTACACGACGATTACAGCCCACTGGATTACAACTGATTGGGAACTGAAGAGTCGGGTCCTTTGCACAAAAGAATTTGAAGCTACAAAGAAAAAGACTGGTGACAATGTGAGAGCCTCAATCCTTTCAGCCTGAGAGACCATGAATATGAATACTTCACTACTGGGATAATCGCCATATTTCCTTTATGCATGTAATCTAAAGTCCAAACACCCTGGTTATCTATCATATAACTTGCTGCATTGATAACTGCATTATCATTGTAATTGTGCAATGTTAGTTGTTGATTTTAATGTAACGTTTTATGGTTTGAGTGAATTAAAGGATGAATATTAATATGTAGTTATGTTGAGCGAGCTGCGAGGCGGGTGCGGGCTCAGAATCAGAAACTCACTGCGAGCGGAGGGTGGGCTGTGGGATGAAGTATTTTGTGCGGGGCGGGCTGCGGGCCAGGTCAGAATTTCACTTGCGGGGCGTGGCGAGCTGACCTACAAGGGTAAATGTGTGGGGTGGGCTGCGGGCCACAATTCTAATTTGCGGGGCGGGCTTGTGATCTTGGCCCGTGCAGGGCTCTAATTAATATATATATATATATATATATATATATATATATATATATATATATATATATATATATATATATATTACACACTTCTGTAGTAGCTCTTAAAATATTCTGATTCAAGGTACTGAATTTTATATTTACGTTGATGGTTTTGGCAGTCGCCATGACACAGATTGACTTAGATTTGTCGTTTTATTTGACTGAGCAACTGAATGTTGACGGTCCCAACAGTGGCAACTTGGTGATACTGGAGTCTGGCCACCAACTTTCGCATGAGTAATCCAGAGCTTGGACTACTGAGCCACCACTGTCCACAAATTAAACAAATTAATTAATTAATTACTATTTCATATCCTGTGATGGACTAGCGAGCTGTCCAGGGTGTACTCTGTCCTCGCTTAGAGTCAGCTGAGATGGGCACCAGCCTCTCCGCAACCCTAATTCAGATTAAACAGTTCAGAAAATGAATGAATGAATGAATGAATATTTCACATATCACGTTTCTCACTCATGGGAGGTTCATTCTGACTATTGTTGATCTCAGGAAAAGATAAACTTGTGGTATTCTACTCCCATAGAAACCAAATATTCACTAAAATTTCCTCATAAAAAAATCAAAGAAAAACCTTCACGTTTTCTGAACAAAATTAAGTGTGAAAAATATTCAGATTATATTTTGTAATCATTCGGTGTAAAATGACATCTACCCTGTGTGTGTGTGTGTGTGTGTGTGTGTGTGTGTGTGTGTGTGTGTGTGTGTGTGTGTGTGTGTGTGTGTGTGTGTGTGGAGAGAATTTGTGGCCATGTGTGCATGCACCCATGTGCTACTCTTATGCTTGCATGTCATATCTTTAACTGACAAAGTTTAATGAAGTCAGGAGGCAGAACTTGTGGTCAGGTGGTGGGTAAAGTGTTGGGAGGGGTGTGTGCAAGAGTGAGGATGCATGTGTATGCGTGTGTGAAAGAAAAAGCCAAAGAGCGCTCGTAGTTCTGCCTTTCAAGGTGTGTTATTTGCTCAAGGCTGTCCAAACATTTACGGAGCCCTGGCAGCCCAGGAATGCAGAGGCACGGTTGAGGCAGGCGAGCAGCAAGCGTGGGAAACCACTGCTCTCCTCAACCTCTGCCGGATCCTTCCCCCTCGGGCAGAGTGTCAACACAGCCAGTGCCAGAGATGTGTGGGCCTGATAGTGACAGGTCCCATCAGAAGCGTTTGTACATACACACACACACACACACACACACACACACACACACACACACACACACACACACACACGCGTGCGCGTGTGCGCACACACTTGTACGCACATGCAAGTCTGCTCTGAGAAGCAAACAGGGCCTGCCGCCTCCCGTCCACACTGACACACTTTAACAATCTGATGAAGAAGCCTGAGGCAGCCACACACAGTCTCTCTCTCTCTCTCTCTCTCTCTCACACACACACACACACACACACACACACACACACACACACACACACATTATGGGAAGTAGTGTAAGTACAAAAGTGATCAAAGATGAGAATTACAGTGATTATACTCTCGATAAATGTATTTTCAATTTATAGTCTCAGTAACAGATGTCTAAATTCACATATAAATGAAAGTAGATATAGAGAAGAACTCCCCAAAAAAGCAACCCCCACCAAAAAAAACAAAAAGAAAATTGTTAGCAACCTGAACAAAGACCCAAGATTCAGGTGTTACTAATGCACACCATATTAACTGCTTCAACCTGTCATCAGTTGTAATCAATCTGTTTATTTAGTTGAGCATATTCTGACAGCATTCCAGTGCTTGGAAGTGTAAACTTAAAGCAGTCGATCAACTATGGGTGGCAAGGCGCTGCCAAAAGATCTCAGGAAGAAAGTTGTATTGGGATGGGCTTTCATACATTCATTTTCTGAACCACTATGGCTCTCTCTCTCTCTCTCTCTCTCTCTCTCTCTCTCTCTCTCTCTCTCTCTGTCTCTCTCTCTCTCTTCACACACACACACCTCACTATCTTTTTAAGGACCCTTCAGTATAGTCATCAATAATGTATCTAATTAATGCTATGTCAAATGCTATTTGAAAATTAAGATTAAAAATAAACTGAAATTGTTTAAAAATGAAGAAAAACCAACTCACCGACACCGACAGACCCACCCACCAACCCTTTCACACACACACACACACACACACACACACACACACACACACACACACACACACATTGGTCTTTCTATCCTTCTGATGACCTTCCCCTTACATAAATATTAATATATCTATTTACTGCGATGAAGATTTTGTAAAGAAACCAAAAACACCCAAACAAATTAACATGAATAATACGCCCATGCGGACAGAGCTGTACAGATCTTTATAGGAGTCGTTTTGCCGCCATCAAGATTTAAAAGCATGCCTCCTCTACACTCATTCTAGTCTGGTAGAATATCCCTATTCAAACAGAGTTAAAGGTGCAGTATATTCATATCATTAAACAAAACCTTCTTCTTATACTTTTTTATATTTATGAATCTGCAAAAATAGGAATAGAAAATAAAAACAATACTGGTTTCTACCCCAGTCTAAAATGTAGCAATTCAGTGGACCCACACCCAGCATGCTCTTGTGATCAAGGACAAACTGAAGTGCTAACTGAAGTGATAATACATCCAACCATTTCTAATCCTCTCAAACAACAATACCCATGTCCTAACTGAGCTCATGTTATGGAGTTATTATTCAGAGTCTGAATACACTCAGCGTCCTCACCCCATCAGTACATTAATAGCCCTGAGCATTGTGCTGTGTGTGAGGCGTATAGTCTCATGGGTGTGGCGGGGAGACTGTGGGTGACACTGAGTGCTGATAGAGCTCTTTAGACACCAACAGACGCTATACTGCATTAAGTGCTTGCAATCCCACCCTGTTTTAATGAGTCTGCATGCATGTGTGTGTGTGAATGAGAGACTTTAAGTGATTGGAAACATACCACAGTAGATTCTCAGTCATCCAGATCATAGCAGATTTCAGGTTGGAATGAGGGCAGCAATACTTGAGTTTCTTGAAGATTTCATCTTTCATTCAAAACGAGAATGGAAGAATTCTCTTGAAGGAGAGGCGGAACATCTTTAAGAAACTCGACAGACAGACCGACCAACAGACAGACAGACAGACAGAAAGTCAAGCAAGTCGTGTCGCCCTTGTTTCAACCTCATATGAAGAATTTTGCTTTGGTGTCTGTGCATGATGTCCATATTCACTCAAGTCTAAGCAATTTAAATAGTTGTTGAAGCCACGTGTTGCAGCAAAAAAATTATTTAAAGGTTTCCATTCTGTATATGAATTGTTAACATGGTACCTAGTTATAAGCTGCATTCCCACTGTGATGGGACAGCAAGTTGTTATTTATTAAATACACTGAAAAATATTAAGATATATATATATATCAAGATATCAAGTAGCAAGGTTTAAAGGGTTAAATATTTGTTCAGTGCTTCATATAATAATTGAGCAATGTGACTGATTGTAAATCCCCAGGTGGTGCTTTGTGAACGTGCCAAACCTGGGAATCTTGTCGAAACCCAGAGCAGGAAGCCAGTCGTGCGGTATCTGATGTCCTCGGGCTGGATGACAGAATCGTCAGAGCTCAATGTTTTGTTGAGCAAGAGAAGCAATAGAACAGTCGCACTGCCAGCAGCTCAATGAAGCTGACTTTCGACTTCAATCAAAGAAAAAGAAAGTACAGTGTGACTATGCTGCTTATTGTGTTTATTATTTATTTTTTTATTGTTTCTAAAAGTAAAGAAAAAGTGCAAGGTAGCACAGATAAAAGATTGTTTCTATTCTTATCTGTAAGAAGGAATAAACAAACACACACGCGCGCGCAACCATGCACCCACCCACACACACACACACACACACACACACACACACACACACACACACACACACACACAACCACGCACCCACACACACACACACACACACACACACAACCATGCACCCACACACACACACACACACACACACACAACCATGTACCCACCCACACACACACACACACACACACACACACAAAACCATGCACCCACACACACACACACACACACACACACAACCATGCACCCACACACACACACACACACACACACACACACACACACACACACACACACACACACACACACACACACACACACACACACACACACACACACACACACACACACACAAGCATGCACCCACACACACACACACACACACACACACACACACACACAACCATGCACCCACACACACACACACACACACACACACAACCATGTACCCACCCACACACACACACACACACACACACACACAAAACCATGCACCCACACACACACACACACACACACACACACAACCATGCACCCACACACACACACACACACACACACACACACACACACACACACACACACAACCATGCACCCACCCACACACACACACACACACACACACACACACACACACACACACGCACGCACACACACACATGCACGCACGCACACATGCCCATATATATGCATACACCCACACCGGTGCATGTTGTTCCTCTTGTCTTTAGGCTCCAGACACCTGCCAACACTGCCAGGAAGAGTCATGTTACAGTGATGAGGCAAGATCTGACCAATGAGCTGCTGTGAGAACAGCAGGCGAAGGTGGTGGGAACTCTCCTCCCCTCTTACTGTCTCCGCTACGCTCCTTTACACAGCCTTACCTGGGAAATTCACACAGGCCCAGGGAGGGGCCAGCAACCTGCTTGCCTAATGAATACAAAACAAAACCTCTCACTGACAGGTGAGTTACAGAAGTCAAGTGTGTTCATTTACTCTTTCTTCTCTTCTCATTTTTTCCCTCTCCCCTTCTCTCTTGTTTGCTTCCTCCTTATTTTCCCCCCTTCATGGCATACAGCTTTACATCAGCCCATCGTGGCACCATTCAGAAAATAGAGAATGGGACAAGAGAAACAAAACAGAGCCAAAGTGTGGGAACTTTTTCTCTTCCTTTATTCCCATCTGAGTGGTTTCATTGTTAACTCTGTCTGTGTCAACCGAAGTGCACCTGGGGCCAAACCACATACTTCTACACTACACTAGATATGAACTATTCAGCTTAATGATCATATAGCACAATGTCTTCACCTAGGATGGATTAAGTTAATTAACAACTGCTTTTAATTTTTGCCTGCTATTTAATTTAATACCTTTTAATATAACACATATTAATTTTTCCCCCAAAAAAGCACAGATTCTTCATCCTGTAATTCATTGCTCATTAAAAAAACATCTCTCCGTAAAACATTGTCCATTTTCAGAACAATATATCTCATAAATTAGGCATAAATGACAAATGATTGCTTTGTGTTTAAGACAAAAAGTATTTTCTACTTTTCATGTTTATTAGTGTAGAGCCAACACTGCCCCCCTCAGATCATAAAGCACATTGCAGTTACATAAGCAGCATCTCTCTACTCCACAGAACAGGCCCTAGAATCATGTGGGCCGCAATTCCCAGAATAATAATAATAATAATAATAATAATAATAATAATAATAATAATAATAATAATAAAATATTATTATTATTATTATTATTATTATTATTATTATTATTATTATATACTCCCTAAATTATTTTGGCCCCAAGACAACAAGCTGTTTTTCCTTCGAGGACTTTATCCTGCATATGTCTGGATTTTCATGTTTAAAGATTATTTTGATGCATTTTATACATTTTCCTGTATAGAGAGACTTGTGTTGAGGTCTCATCCTTGCTCAAACACTATTCAGGACATTTCGTCCTGTTGACCATCTCAATTTGTCATTGTCATTGTACAGTGATGGAAGACTGTGAGAAAATAACATACATAGCAACAAAGTGTGAAAATCACGCCCTTAAAATAAGTTATAAGTTAAGTGATATGACTCCACCCTGACCATACCGTGAGCTTGTCACATCTCAGTCCACTGCCTATACACCACACAATTTAAATAACTATACACCACACTACACACTTCAAATGACACCGTTCCACATCGCAGAAGACTTAATAGCACTGGTCTTTGTCAAGACTTAAAACAAAAGTTTCTATTGATTTCAAACTATTTCCTCAGCCTTTTCTTCTTTCCTTTGCATGTGTTTATTGTTGGGACAGCATTTATTGACCCTGTTTCAGTTGTTTTGTCAGCATCTTTTAAATTATTATTCATTTTTATTGATGTTCTTTTAATCATTAACTCACTATTTCTTTATAATATTATTTAGATTATTAAATAATTTAAATTTTATTGTTTATATTTACACCCAGTGTAAGGTGCAAGAGAAAATGGTTGTGTAGCTAAACAAAGCAAACCTTACTGAAGGTGTATAAATATGTGTATAAATGTCCCGGATGACAGGAGCATCACGACAATTTGAGATAATTAAGTTTTTGAACAGCTCTGTGGACAGAAATGCCTCCCTGTGGATAAGGGTTTTAAGGGGAATGGCTAGAATGATTAGAGTGAACATGAAAGCTGTATTGATTAAAATAAACACTATATACAACCCACAGAAAAAAAGCATGTCATAATGGACAATCCATCAAACAGTGAAGTGGACGGGTTTTATTGCCAGGACCACACAGACATTCATCCCTGACTGGTTTTTGTCCAGTTGTCAGCTCTCCAGTCTCACAGATCACAAAACTACATATACTGTAATGGAAAATGTACACACACACACACACACACACACACACACACACACACACACACACACACACACACACACACACACACGTATATAGTGATCCCTTGCTACTTCGTGCTTCAGTTTCTGCGGCTTCAGTGCATCGCAGGGTTTTCAAAAACACCCGTCAAAAAATTAAACAAATAAGGAAATTACGGAAAAATGGGGGCAAAAGTTAAAGAAAATTCTGCAATATAAGGCAGGCAACCCCCACCACCACCAAACAAACAAAAACAACAAAACAACCCAAAACCCCCCAACAAAACTACTTACATTTTTATGTGAGGCACATGTCTGTATGTGTGTGCATTTATATTTTATTTCAATCTTATGCATCATTTTTGAATGGTTAATTGTTATTATAAGCATTTACAGCATTGAATATGTATTTATTGATATTATATGCACATATACATGTACGTATACATCAATCAGGGGGGTCGATCCTACTTCGCGGAAATTGGCGGTCGCGGGGGAAGGGGGGGGGTGTTGGTCCTTGGTCCCCATTAACCACAGAAAGTGATGGATCCCTATATATATATATATATATATATATATATATATATATATATATATATATATATATATATATATATATGACCAAACGCATTCGTGGAATTGTTCAATTGATGTTCTAGTTGTTAGGTATGCAAAAGCCACTTTCCTTCCCAACCAAACAGATCTAGCAGTGATGCAGGATACTGTATACAGTTTTTATACATCGTGGCAATCCTGAAGACTATAATGCAAGCATTGCAACCACTGCAGTCTATCTATGCACCTGTAGAAGATGAAGAAGTGTGAGCCCCCCTCCCCCCCTCACCTTTTTGTGCATAGTTCATGGGAAATAAGCTTTCACAATGGCACACAAGCCTAGTGATTCATGTAGTTTTTCTGTGTGCCATGAAAGTGGTCAGATTACATTGCAGGCATGCAATGTAACGACATGGAAATGAGTCAGGATGAAGGGAGTCAGGCCAGAGAGGAGAGAGGAGGTCTGCTTGCTGGAGAGCAGAGTACAGATTCGTATTGGCTGAATTGATCCTCAGTTGCTCTTGAGGGAGAGAACTGTGTGACCAGACACCCTTCATTCACAGGTGCTCTCACTTTCCATCCTGGTCAGTAGGGACAGGGTTTGGTGACTAATCCATGTGTTTGTTCCTAGACTTCTTCTGTTTGGAAAAAAAAGAGAGGAACCCTTATGAAGACCTGTCCACCTAGAAGTGCACTTTTTTTTAATCACCATTCAGTGGATAAACAGTAGTAGACTGTTTCACCTGAGTGCTGCCTTTCTTTACTTTTAAACAGCTCACTGGTTCCTTTAGTTCAAAAGAAGATCCTGAAACCTGCGTCAAGCCCATTCTAAAATATTTTCTTTTTCTTAAAGCGTGCAAACAGACTGCATCCATAGTTATTTTCACAGTGACTGTGTAGGCTGTTTGTCATTCATTCCCATAGACCGGTTTTACTCTTTGATCTTCATATGAATGATGTGACTCCAAATCCAGTCTGACAAGTGTCTGGGTGTTCTCCCTTTGAAAGAGTGACCACACATTGCTTCAGGTTCAAGTCTTCTTATGCAGAAGGACAGAGTCGTGCTACATCCAGTCTAGCCACGTACAGGACTCAACTAAGACTTAAACGGTTGGTTTTATTCACAGTAACTTTAGTGTATGCATTATCTCAACCTAATATAAAGAACTGTCAGGTGAAAAAATGGAAAATTAACCATCAATTGATCATTGAATCGGGGCAGTGGTGGTCTAGTGGTATAGGGCGCTGGATCGCTGATCCAAAGGTTGGGGCTTCGAGTCCCACTCTCCACAAGGTTGTCACTGTCCCCCCAGTGGAGCTAACTGGGTTATCAAAGGCCAGCCATGTCTCTCACTGTCTATGGTGTGAGGCATGTAAAAGAACCATTGCTGACTTTCGACAAGAGTAGGCTGCAAACCCGTCAGCGTGTTTCCGCCCTGCGATGTCCTGGCGAGCTGTCCAGGATGTACTCTGCCCTCCCCGCGACCCAAATTAGGATTAAGCGGGTACAGAAAATGAACTGAACTGATGATGATAATTGAATCAATCAATAGTAGTAAGAATAATGATGATAATTAGACCTTTTTAAAAATGGTGGCATAGTGGTTAACACATCTGCCTCACAAGAAGGTCCTAGGTTCGAAGTCCTGGACTCGTGTGTTTCTGTGTTTGCACGGGTTTCCTCTTGGCACTACAGTTTCCTCTAACAACTCAAAAAACATGCCTGGTTGTGTGTGTTGGCTCTGCATGCTCCAACATACTGTTCAGGGTGTATCACCCTTCGTACTTTGTCGACTGAAATAGGCTCCAGTCTCCTTACGACCCTCATCGGATTAAGTGGTTTGGCAAGCACGGTTTGAGTGCAACTGTAGCTTAATGGATAGAGATGTGACTTCGGAAATAAAATGTTGCTGGTTTGATTCCTGAACCAGCAGGTTATAATATGTGGCAGCATGTTAAGTGAGCTGCACCTTCCCTTCCTCCACATTCATGCCTTAAGTGCCCTTGAACAAGGCACCTATCCCCCAGCTGTTTTCCAGTTGCCCTAATGTGTGTGTCAGACCATTGCTCTGAGTGTGTTTGCTCACATTTTATATGTCAAATGCAGAGGTGTACAGTGTGTGTGTATAATATATATATATATATAAATATACTGTATATATACAGTGGGGCCAATAAGTATTGGGCAATGTAAAAATGTGCAACTTCACCCATTTAAAAAGATAAGAGAGGTTTGTAATTTTCATCATAGATACACATCAAGCTTGAGAGACAGAATGTAAAAAAGAATCCAGGAAATCACATTGTATGATTTTTAAACAATTTATTTGTGAAAATGGGAGGCCAATAAGTATTGGGCAGCCAGCAAAAGTTACTTTTAATACTTTGTAATGTAGCCTTGGTTGGCAATGACAGAGGTCAAACGGTTCCTGTAGTTCTTGACCAGGTCTACACACACTTTAGTTGGTATTTTGGCCCACTCCTCTGCACAGATCTTCTCTAGAGCTGTGATTTTTTAGGGCTGTCGCTTGGCAACTCGAGGGGCAGCAACCTGAGCAAAGAGGTCCAGACGTCCCTCTCCCCAGCCACTTCCTCCAGCTCTTCTGGGGGGGGGGGATACCGAGGCGGTCCCAGACAAGTCAAGAGACATAGTCCCTCCAGCGTGTTCTAGGTCAACCCCGGGGTCTCTTTTCGGTTGGACACATGCCCGAAACACCACACCAGGGAAGCGTCCGGGAGGCATTCTGACCAGATACCCGAGCCACCTCAACTGGTCCCTCTCAATGGGAAGGAGCAGCGGATCTACTCCGAGCTCTCCCCGGATGGAAAAGCTTCTCACCTTATCTCTAAGGGAGAACCCCATAACCCAGCGAAGGAAGCTCATTTCAACCACTTGTATCCACGATCTTGTTCTTTCGGTCACTACCCAAAGCTCGTGCCCATAGGTGAGGGTTGGAACATAGATCGTTCTTCTTCACCACAACGGACCGGTACAGGCTCCGTTTAACAGCAGAGGCTGCAGCGATACGTCTGTCGATCTCCTGCTCCATCCTTCCCTCACTCGTGAACAAGATCCCAAGATACTTAAACTCCTCCATTTGGGGCAGGACCTCATTCTCGACCCGGAGGGTGCATTCCACCCTTGTCCAACTGAGAACCATGGCCTCGGACTTGATTTTCATCCCGGCTGCTTCGCACTCAACTGCGAATCGCTCCAATGAGAGCTGGAGGTCCTGACTTGATGAAGCCAAAAGGACAACATCATCTGCAAAAAGCAGAGACGAGGCCCGATGGCCACCAAACCAGAGCCCCTCAACGCCTCGGCTGCGCATAGAAATTCTGTCCATACAAATTATGAACAGAATCGGTGACAAAGCCGGAAACAAATTTGACCCGTTGTTACCAATACGGACCAAACTCTGGCTCTGTTGATACAGCGATCAAATGGCCCGTAGCAACAGGTCCGGAATGCCGTACTCCCGGAGAAAGCCCCACAAGATTGTTCAAGGGACACGATCGAAAGTCTTCTCCAAATCGACGAAACACATGTGGACAGATTGGGCAAACTCCCATGCCCCTTCCAAGATCCTGTGGAGCGTATAAGGTTGGTCAAGAGTGCGACGGCCAGGACGAAAACCACATTGTTCATCCTGAATCTGTGGTTCAACTATCGGTTGGATCCTTCTCTCCAGTACCCCTGCATAGACTTTCCTGCATAGACGGTAGGCTGAGGAGTGTGATTCCCCGATAATTGGAACACACCATTAGGTCCCCCTTCTTAAAAATTGGGACCACCACCCCAGTTTGCCAATCCAAAGGTACAGCCCCCAATGACCACGTGATGTTGCAGAGACATGTCAACCAAGAAAGTCCTACAGCATACAGAGCCCTGAGATATTCAGGGCGGATCTCATCCAACCCCAGGGCTCGACCACCGAGGAGCTTTCTGACAACCTCAGTGACCTCCACTCCAGTGATGGGCAGACCCCCACCCAAACCCCCAGGGTCTTCCTCCTCCACGGAGGGCGTGTTGGTGGGTGTGAGGAGGTCCTCAAAGTATTCCCTCCACCTCTCGACGACATCCCCAGTCGAGGTGAACAGCTCCCCACCTCCACTGTAAACAGTGTTTGTGGAGAACTGCTTCCCCCTCCTGAGGCGTTGGATGGTGGTCCAGAACCTTTTTGAGGCCAACCAATAAATCATTCTCTAGGCCCTCACCAAAGTCCTCCCACAATTTTGCATCTGCGACAGCCTCGGCTGCAGTACGTTTGGCCTGCCGGTACCTGTCCGCTGCCTCGGGAGTCCCACAGGCTAATAAACCCGATAGGCCTCCTTTTTCAGCTGGACGGCCCCCTTCACCACAGGTGTCCACCACCGGGTTCGGGGGTTACCGCCTCGACAAGTACCGATGACCTTCCAGCCACAGCTATGGACTGCCGCCTCAGCAGTGGAGGCACGACACATGGCCCATTCAAATTCCATGTCACCCACCTCCTCCGGGACATGTATGTAGCTCTGCCGGAGGTGGGAGTAAAAGGCCTCTCGGACAGGAGACTCCGCCAAACGTTCCCAGCAGACCCTAATTACATGCTTGTGCCTGACAGGTCTGGAATGCAACCTCCCCCACCACCAAAGCCAACTCACCAACAGGTGGTGATTGGTAGAATGGTTCAGACCTGAATGGTTCAGACTGTAGAGGCCATACCTACCGATCACACCCTTCCAGGTCACACTATCGTTGCCCACATGGGCGTTGAAGTCTCCCAAGACAATGAACGAGTCTCCCGAGGGAGCGTTCTCCAACACACCCTTAAAGACTCCATGAAGGGTGAGTACTCTGATCGGTCATTTGGTGCATAAGCACAAATAACAGTCAGGACCCGTTACCCCACCCGAAGACGGAGGGAAGCTACCCTTTGGTCAACACACTATGTATATAAAAAAAAATCAAATAGAGATAGTGAACAGCTATGACTCCTATAGTATTTATAAGAGTAAATTACACATATCTACAGTGTTGCTTGAAATTTGTGAACCCTATGAAATTATTTATTATTTGTTCTTCAATATGACCAGAAACCTCCCCTGATTTTGTGAATTTCTCCATTGTGAGATTAATAAAGCTGTATCTTATCTTATCTTGTTTTATTTTTACAGAAGTTCTGAAAGTGCATAAAGAGAACCCATTTGAAATGAGACAAAATTTTATACTTGGTTTTTATTTCTTGTGTTGCAAAAGTATTTGAATTTTCCCTTTCACTTTTCACTGTATATTGATTATAATGCTTTAGATTCTCTCTTCAATCTTGGGAGTCTTTTAAATAAAAAGGACTTTTAAATAAAATGTACTAATCTGTTATTAGCGATGGTGGCATCGGTGGTAAAGGGCACTGGATCACTGATCCTAGGGTTGTGGGTTCGAGTCCCACTCTCCACAAGGTTGTCACTGTCCCCCTCAGTGTAGCTAACTGGGTTATCAAAGGCCGGCCAGATCCCTCACTGTCTATAGTGTGAGGTTCATGTAAAAGAATCATTGCTCATTTTTGTAAAGAGTAACTGCATAGCCGTCAGTGTGTTTCCGCCGCTTGCTAATAAGTTGTGTCAAAAAGGGCACCAGAAGTAAAAACCTATGCTAAATCAAACATGCGATGACTCAATGTGGCGACCCCTGAGAAAAAGGGAACAGCCAAAATGAAAAGAAGAAGTACTATCTGTTATTGTTTCTACAGTAAAAGTTAATTTACCATCAGTTTATTGATACCAAAGACACCTTTCTTTGTACATCAAGGATTGAGCCCGTACTTTAATATTTGAATTTAAAGGGATTTGTCCAAAGCTTTCTTATTACAGGGAAAACGTTTGTTATACATTTAAACTTTCCAGAAAGAGATATTTATATAATGAATCTGCAGTGCCAGCACGGTGTAACAGGCAGAACATTTTCCATGGGAAACTTTCCAGTGCAGAAGAATCTTGTCAGGTAACATGACAAGCAACATTTTTTTGTCTTTTTCGATTCACAAAGGAAGAACATAGATGTAGGATCATAATTCATTTAGGGGTAGCTATGTGTCACACCATCTACTAATCGGTTATTTTCATAGAACTTTAAATTCATTATTAACAAATGTTATGGGTTTTTTCATTTATTTTTCTTTTTTTTCCAGGAAGTTGATTTTTCCGAATTCTACCTCTGACTGACGTGCTTCTTTTTTTATAATTTCTCACACAGTGTACAAAGTTCTGCAGTGTGTCCTTTTGTGCCCCCCCCCCCACACACACACACACACACACACACACACACACACACTGTGAAAGCAGAGTATGCGCTACTGACATGACCTCAACTGAGCTGCTGCCCATATAAATGTTATTTGCTTGTGAAGTGACAGGCCTGAGCAAACATCATCACATCGTTTCACAGAGGTGTCAGCTCTGGGCACATGGCTCACACCCTAAGTGTGGGAAGCCTAAACATTGGCAGGCTGACTGTAAGCTTGGTGAAAGGAATAACAACAACGTGTGGAAGAGACCATGATAATTATACAGGGTGTTATGGTATGCTAAGTAACCCATTAGCAGACCGTGAAGCATGCAGCTGAGTCGGTAAACTTTGTTTAAGCCACCTTTTGTTTATTCTTAATGCCAGAATCTGTCATGGGTGTTAATGTGTCTGTAGCAAAGTGACTGCTGAAGTAAAGGAATTTATTTTTATGGTGTTTGTCTTAAGCACTGTCCGTGTTAGATTACCTTGAGGACAAATACATTTACTGCCCATTTACACCAAGTTAATATTGTCATTGCTCAGCACATGATGTCCTTTTCCCTTTGGAAATACAACGCCTCTATTTAAAAAAAAAAAAAAAAAAAAAGGCTTTCTTATCTTCATATATACCCACTATCCTAACTTTTATACTATACTTTTACTGATAGAAAGATCAGATGCAAGATTTTACAAGTTAACATCAACAAATTTACTTATAATTAAACAAAGAATCAAGACTTTCATTCTTATAATAATAATACTTTAGTGTAGGACAATATCATGAAATTATTACATCTGCAATGGCCTGGCGAGCTGGCCAGGGTGTACTGTACCCTCGCCCGGAGTATGCTGAGATCGCTCGAGCCTCCCTCTGACCCTAATTAAGCAGTTCAGAAAACTCCCAGTGCAGCTAACTGGGTTATCAAAGGCCAGCCATGTCTTTCACTGTCTCTGGTAAGACGTTCATGTAAAAGAACCATTGCTGACTTTCATCAAAAATAGGCTGCATAGCCTTCAGCATTTTTCTGCCCTGCGATGGGATGACAAACCATCCAGGGTGTACTTTGCCCTCTCCAGGAGTTGGCTGAGATGGGCACTATTAGGACTGTTCAGTGTCAAACAGAAATCTACTTGTTCATAGGAATATTCATTCATTCATTCATTTTCTGAACCACTTAATTCTAATTATGGTCGAGGGGAGGCTGGTTCCCCTCTCAGCCGACTCTGGGCGTGGGCATAGTACACCCAGGACGGCTCACCCAGGCCATCGCAAGGCAGAAACACTCTGACGCCTATGCAGCATACTCTTGACGAAAGTCAGCAATGGATCGTATCCCAACCATAGACAGTGACAGACACGGACGGCCTTTGATAACCCAGTTATCTGCACTGGGAGTTTATAGGAATACATATATATATATATATATTAATTGATTCACTTAATGATCAGCACTATTTATTGAATATAATGTAATCACTGTTTTTATTTGTATTTTGTACCAGTTATAGCTTCAGACAGTAAAATAAATATCCTACACCTTTTTCTTAGCCTTTTCCTGCCCTACAGTGTAAATTTCATTCCCTGGTTCATTAACATGCTCCTCCTTTTCTTGCTTTAAAGGAAATACCTTAGCTACAACACACAAAAAACTACCTCAGCAATAAATGGCAGCAAAGCAGACAAATAAAAGTAGAAGTTGGTGAAAGCGGACTGAGCGAAAAGAAAGGATGGTGGAGAACAGTTTTACTGCACAATGTTAATTGAAGTCACTGAGAGGAGAGTCAAATATTCCCCCAGGCCTTCCAGAAGAAAGGATGGGTTTCAGTAGTGATGGGGGAGTACAGCAGTAAAACAGATGTTTTCTCACAATGGCCAGCATTTTCACTAGAAAGTTGAATGATTGACTAATTTTCATGGTAATAAAAGGTGTCTGTTGGTTATTTGCTACATGTGTTTTTTTGGAAAGCCAAGGTTTCCATTTTAGTTTTATTTTACAGGTTACATATACCTGAAGACTTTAAGTTGAATTAATCTAATACCAACCCATTCTATAATTTCAACTTCACAAATATGTGTTGTTAAATCCATTAACAAACCTTTTTCTTTGAATGAGAGACAGGTTTTAAAGATGGGGGTCATTTCACCTTTTGGGGAAATGAATGAATGTACCGTGTTTCCTTTATCCCCTTCAGCAGCTGGACGTACAACTGTACGTCTTTTTGCCCTCTCAGAAGCACAATAGGCAATTTTCAGTACCAAAGCACACAATTGTACATGGGTTTGTACTGCATGAAAACTGATGAGACATCTGGTGGTTGATGTTGGAACAAGAGGCGTTTGCAACATGACTGCCTTCATGCTTGCAGTACGTGGAGGTAAAGGGAAAATTCTTAAATTACAACAAAACATGAAGCAATGATTATGAATAAAGTTCATATAGTAGTTTAGTACTGATCATAGTTACCATACAGTACATTTTTGGGCCTGAACTACAGACAGGTTAGTTTAGGGAATTTTTTCAAAAATGTCATGTACAATTGTACTCAGTTCGACCATGGTCAAACCATGAGTGGGGCAGATTACAACAAAATTAGTTTCTGAACCAGGTGTCCTATAAGGATGTTCAAGGCAAAAAAAAAATCATTCAGCATTACTGCAAGGTTACCAAAAGGGTTATTGTAGGTC
>CM045738.1:37039796-37207296 GCA_024760905.1 Plotosus lineatus | reverse complement strand
CCACGAGGGGGTGTTTTAATCAAAGTTCACAGAGTTCCAAACATCCATCCCCTCTGAGAGCTTCACCTCAGCAACACAACCCTAACAGTAAGCATTAAACAATTTAATGCAGTCCGGCAGTGTGTAGCAGCGACACTGACCTCTCATTAAAGCCCTGCCCAGTCTCTGTGCTGATATTAACCACAGTAGGAGTTTGGGGAGACGTAAAAGAGCCTGGAGCGAAGTTCCAAAGTTCCCATGGTTGATGTTAACTCAGGTGGCTGCGGGGTAAAGTATTTCCCAGCATGCTATTCTCTCTGTAGTTTGATTAAAGCTGAAACAAGCAAAGTTAGAAGTGAAGTGTTTTACTCTAAGCATGACTTATTATTATTCGGTCCTCATATGTTGGGAAAAAATTCTAACAAATGCACTTTAAAATTGAAGGACCGAGTGGACTAACCAACATGAAGCTGTTTTTTAGAGAAGAAACTGAAATGAAAGTTTTTGCAATTTAAAAATATCATGCGCACAATATGATTCAAAGTCATAAAGAAGATGAAGGAAGCATTCTGGTAGGCGTAGACCTTATCCATGTCTGTCAATCTCATTACACATCTGTCAATCACATTATCTCACTTTTTGCAGTTTTTGTGGATTTGATCATTGTGGCTCTCAGCCCTTGAACACTGAACACTACCAAACATTTAAAAAATATTAATTGCTGTTAAGGCCCTGTGATGGCCTGGTGAGCTCTCCGGGGTGTACCTTACCTTTGTCCTGAGTCATATGAGATAGACGATTCCTGCAACCCTAATTAGAAATAAATAGGCTTAGAAAATGAATGAATGAATGAATTGAAATTAATTATTGTTACAGTGTATTTAAACCTGTGATGGCCTGGCAAGCTGTCCAGGGTGTACCTCGCCCCAGGGCAGCTAACTGGGTTATCAAATGCTCGTTATGCCTCTCACTGTCTGTGGTGAAAGTTTCATGTAAAAGAACTATTGCTGACTTTCATCAAGAGTAGTTGCATAGCCGTCACCATGTTTCTGCCCTGCGATGGCCTAGCGAGCTGTCCAGGGTGTACTTTGCCATCGCCCAGAGTCAGTGGAGATGAGCGCCAACCTCCATGCGACCTGAATTAAGATTAAGCAGTTCAGAAAATGAATGAATGAACAGAGTATATTGAATTATTATTACATTACATAATACTTTCATTGAGGCAGCACAATGGCATAGAGGTTAGCACGTCCGCCTCACAGAAAGAAGGCTTGGGTTCGATTCCCAGCTCGGGTGTTTCTCTGTGGAGTTTGTATGTTCTTCCCATGCTTATATGGGTTTCCTCTGGGTACTCAGGTTTCCTCCCACAGTCCAAAAACATGCACAGTAGGTTAATTGACTATTCCAAATCACCCAAATCAGTGAGTGTGAATGATTGTGTGAGTGTTGTCTTGGTGATTGCCTAGCGAGCTGTCCAGGGTGTATTCCACTCTCGCCCAGAGTCGGCTGAGATGGGCACCACCTACCTCCTGAGTCTTATTAGGATTAAATGGTTCAAAAAAATGAATGAATGTCGGTCTTCCTTTCGGCTTTTTCCCTTTTACTCGGGAGTCGCCACAGTGAATCATCTGATTCGCACGTTTGATTTGGCAGCGATTTTTACATCGGATACCCTTTTTTAGCAAGGGACAGAAACACGCTGACGACTTTCTAGCCTACTCTTTACGAAAGTCAGCAATGGTTCTTTTACATGCCTCTCAGCATAGACAGTGAGAGACATGGCCTGCCTTTGATAACCCAGTTAGCTGCACTGGGGGGTGGGGTTGGGTGGTGGGGGGGGTGACAACCTTGTGAAGAGTGGGACTCGAACCCCCAACCTTAGGATCAGCGATCCAGCACCCAATACCACTGGACCACCACTGCCCCATGTATGAATGTATTCCTTTATTTGTTCAAAAGTTTTGCAACTATTTCAGGCTACTTTCTTTGAGGTGGATAATCATATTTTGTCGACCAAATGGCACATTATGTATGAAACGTACATATGGCAAAAAAAAATCTGTGCAATTATTCATTTCCACACAAAGTTAGGTACTTATTATTGTGGATGTGACCCGAGGCTACAATCAAACCTCCTATCAGGTTTCAATTCATAGATACAGTACAAGTTTTCAAAGCATTGCAGAATTGCTTTAAAGCAAATCTGGTGACATCATTGAATTTTTCATAGACTCTTCAACTTTCTGGAATCTCCTCCACTATTCGCTCATTATTTTATCCTTCAGTGCTATTCAAACTTTTCTTTTCACCATTTTTTCAGTCATCACTAAATCCAAAACCTGTGTCATGAACACATTTGCTAATTAACAAAAACTATTTGAATTTGAAAAAAAAAATTTGATATGGAAATATTTTGTTGAGTCTGGCCTTTGAAACAACGATAAATGTTAATGGCAATAATATACGAAGTCTGATATTTGTGAAATTAATGATGTCACATTTGTTTGCCTGCAAAGAAAGAGATGATGTGGTGCAATGATGTGGTTCTGAGCTGAAAATGCAGACAGGCGTTGGTTAGGTTTACACTGAGACGGGACTGCCCTGACTGCCCTACCCAGCACCAACCTGCAACTTAAATCCAGCAATGAGTGCACCATGGGGTTGTGATGACATCATAAGTACCTGAGTTAAAGCAAAGCTGTGCCTGGTAGCTGTTTACTGTCTGGCAGGTGTTTCTTTTTTTCCCCCCCAAAGCTTTTTTTTTTTTTCTTCTTGATGCAATGAATAAGAGAGTAAATATCACTTCAAAGCCATGGCTTTTCCACATCAAACTGTGGGAGAGTAGTACCGTGAGTTCCAGCAGGGAGGCGTTTTAAAAAGGTCCTGTCTCTTGTTGGCAGTGTACACCGCAGTGTAACAGCTTTACGAGACTGCACTGGCATTATTCACATTCATAAGTCCGAAACATATTAGCCTTGAAAAGTTTCAGGACATGTTTTTGAATTATATCTGCCCCCACTGCGGACTCTCTGTAGTTCGGCTGTACAACACTTGTCACTGTGAAGGCACTGAAAAGACCTTTAAGCATGTCTGACCTCCAACTTTCCCCCTTTTGTCATGCCTCATTAACCAAGCCAATACATCAGTCGCAACTACTTATTGCCGTCTGCTGAGGCAACATTCAAATAAGCTTCAGTCGGTCACTATTGGTCAGAGTTCTCAACTCCATTACTGTCGTCATCTTGATAAGGACCATAACCCTTCAGGAGACACGCTCCTCCAGATCAGCACCTGTTAAGGATCCACTGTTTTTGTCTATACAACAGTGCAGCTTCAATGCAAATTTCTCCCACATTGTTGATGGGAAAAAGAAAGCATTGACTCACTGGCGTGTTAATTTAGTTGCCTCCAGTGCTACACTTATCGGCTGTCTCGTTGCACTCATTGAGCGTGATGAACGCATTAGAATGCAGCATTCAACACAGTCAAAAAGCAGGACCTCTCCGAGGGCTACTTTTACAGTGACAAGGAATGCAATTACAAAAAAGGAAAAACAATCGGGAGTTGTGCTGCTGGAAAGCTGCTGATGCAGAAAGGTCTCTAAAAGGGTTGTAGTTTGTGTGTATGACCTAAGCATTGGTTTGCTCGGGGCATAACATTTACTGAGCTGTGGATCATGAGGCTGGGCAGTGGTGGCCTGGTGGTATAAGGTGCTGGATCGCTGATCCTAAGGTTGGGAATTCGAGTCCCACTCTCAACAAGGTTGTCACTGTCCACCCAGTGTAGCTAACTGGGTTATCAAAGGCCAGCCGTGTCTCTCACTGTCTCTGGTGTGAGGTTCATGTAAAAGAACCGTTGCTGACTTTTGTCAAGAGTAGCTGCATAGTTGTCAGCGTGTTTCTGCCCTGCGATGGCCAGGCAAGCTGTCCAAGGTGTAGTCTGTCCTCGCCTGAAGTCACTGGAATGGGAGCCAGCCTCCTCGTGACCCTAATTAGGATTAAGTGGTTACAGAAAATGAAGGAATGAATGAATAATGTAGAAGATCTCACTAGTAAGTGGTTAGCATGGAAACATTGCAGTACGTATAATTATTTATTGTATCCATACATTTAATATCACACTTAAAAAAAAAAAGAAAAGAAAAAAAAAAGATTTCACTCTCTCACTCATTTGCCATGCCGCTTCATGGGTCACGGGGAGGCTGGAGCCTTCTTCTTCTACTTTTGGCTGTTCCCTTCAGGGGTCCCCACAGTGAATCATCTGCCTCCATCTCACCCTATGCTCTGCATCTTCTTCTCTTACACCAACGACCTTCATGTCCTCCTTCACCACATCCATAAATCTCCTCTTTGGTCTTCTTCTAGGCCTTCTGCCTGGTAGTTCCAACCTCAGCATCCTACTACCAATATACTCACTATCCCTCCTCTGTACATGTCCAAACCATCTCAATCGAGCCTCTCTGACTTTGTCTCCAAAAAATTCTTACATGTGGTGTCCCTCTGATGTACTCAATCCTGATCCTATCCATCCTCGTTCCTCCCAAAGAGAACCTCAACATTTTCATCTCTGCTACCTCCAGCTCTGCCTCCTGTCTTTTCCCCAGTGCAACTGTTTCTAAACCATACAACATCACTGGCCTCAACACCATCTTGTACACTTTTCCTTTCATTCTTGCCGATACCTTCCTATCACACATCACACCTGGAGCCTATCTCAGCCAAAACTGGGTGAAGGGGTATATATTCCCTGAACAATTTACTGGATCATACAGGGACAACACACATGACCAGTCACACTCATATACACAGTTATTTTAAACAGGTAATTGGTCTCATATATGCCTTTTGAGTGAGAGAAACCCCTGCAAGCAAAAGGAAAACATGCAAACTTCACACGGAAACACCAGAGTCGGGGCTCCTGAGTGGCACACTGACAAGGTGTGTGACTATTAGATCACAAGAGCATGGATCACAAGTTCAAATCCAGTTTAATGCCACAGCTGTCTGTGGCTGGAGTCTATCAATGCTAATTGGCAGAGCTCTCACTGGCGGTAGAGACAGCACACATTCCTGTCACTCACAGCAATCGCCAGCCAATCATGGGCATCTGAGAGCTCATTTGTACAAGGGGGCGGATAGCACCTTCCTTTTGAGTGTGTTAAACCGCCCCAAATATGCAAGCGTTGTGGTTCAAGTGGACAGCATTGCATGACACAGAGGATGTGTGTGTGTGTGTGTGTGTGCGCGCGTGTGCGAGCGTGCTTTCACCCCTCCCTGGTCTGTGGTGATGGTTGTGATACCTGATGGGTGGGAATTGGATATGACTGAAACTGGAGAGAACATGGGGGAAAAATAAAAAAAAAGAAAGAAAGAAATGAGCCCAGGACTCAAACCCAGGACTTTGTTGTGAGGGGGGTGTGCTGAACTCTACTCTTTTCTTTATTTCTATCTAATTAAAAGAAAGTTTATTGTTAAATAATATATAATTGTTGAGACTGTAGTAAAAAATTAAAACTGCGCTAAACCACATGCTGAGGTTGGATAAGATACAGGGGATTTCCAAAAAAGCCACACACCTTAATATAGGTTATACGGTCCATACGTCTTTGTGTGAGTAAATGCAGAGACACTCACATCGTATATTTTATTACTTATATTGTCTGATCAAGCCTGAGTTTCAGGAATTATGTCATTGGCGGTAAGCACAAAGACATGCTGAACACTGCCTCCAGCAGGAATATCTCAGTGTTCCACTCGGCTGGCTGCACGGCCCACGTGCCCCTGCCCCGGGGAGACAGGCCATCAGTGTGTGAACGCTGTGTAGGAGTGTAACATGCCTAGCCAAGTTTGAAAGCTGGGTTTAATCTTCAGGAGGCTCCCTTATGTGTGTACAGTATGTGCAGAACGGAAACGTGTGTATCAGCGGCCTGGATACAACCAGCCAAGAATATTAAAGAGACTGTTTGGGAATAAAACAAAGGCCTGACTATCATTTCAGAGCTAAAACAAGAGAAGTAGCATTGTCAAAGATAGTATTTTTACATGATCCCCGATATTTTTCTTCTTGTTAAGAGTCAGAGAGCGGCTAGAGCCTATCTCAGCCAATTCTGGGAAAAGGTAGGGGCTTTGCCTGTTCTCACAGGTGACAGATTGAAACAAAACAAAGTAAGGTTCTTAATAATGTCTTCAAGTTGCGTAATGAGTAGCTTGAATGCTCATTGCTGGAGATGTAGACGCTCCAGTGTCTCTATCATTCATTTTCTGTAACCATTTAAACCTAATTAGGGTTGCGGGGAGGCTGGCACCCATCCCAGCCGACTCCAGGTGGGGGCAGAATACACCCAATACAGTAGCTAGCCAGGCCATCGCAGGGCAGAAACACGCTGACGGCTTTGCAGCTACTCTTGTCGAAAGTCAGCAATGGTTCTTTTACATGAACTTCACACCATAGACAGTGAGAGACATGGCCGGCCTTTGATAATCCAATTAGCTGCACTGGAGGACAGTGACAACCTTGTGAAGAGTGGGACTCGAACCTACAACCTTTGGAACAACAATCCAGTTCCCTATACCACTGCCCTTCCAGTGTCTGTAATTATATTGTTAGCATTACCATAATTTAATAAACGAAATTAAAATGTAATTATGGTATTTATATTTGTTATTATGACGAACACGTGTAGTCTTAAGTGCCTGCCTATTCACAACAGTTCAGGAATGTTTTGTCATTTTCATGGCAACAGTTTGCCTGTCGGGACCAATGATTAGTGATCACCGAGGTCCTGCTTCACAAAACCTGTTATCCACCCTACTGACCAAACATTCATTTATTTGCATTCCTTTTTTATTGAGTACCGTGTTCCTGCAACATTGCTGGAGGTGTCCAGTGCTGTTTGGCCAGCATTGAGTAATAGCTAAGAACCCAAGAGGTCAGAGATCACTGTCTCAGTCCATTGATGGTGCGGTTAAATGAAAGAGTGCTGACAGTCCTGCCGTTGTTATCAGGGCTGATGAGTGACGAGCAGAACGATGCTGCTGCTGTTTCTACTCCAGGTTTGTTTGGGTTTGTATGCATGGAGTGTGTCAGTGCCAGAGCTGGACGGAGCCTGCCTCTTCCACTTCCTATTGTTTAGTTGGCACTGATAACCCTCGCGACCTGCAGAAGCACTGCACAGCCAGCGCTCTGTGTGTGGTAGAGTATCTATCAAGCTTTTGTCACCGGATCAGTCATTAACCAACATTTCAAGCAGTGGAGAATACACGTGGTCTGGTCAGTCCTGCTATGTTTAACTGAGTGCAAACACAGAGCAGGGGAGAGGATGGGACGATGCTGGAGATTTGTTTTTAACCCCCCACCCCACCCCCACCCATACGAGGTTGGTATGATTTTATTTCCTGTTGGGTCTCCAGCAGAGTCAAATTATTTGTTAACACTGAAGTGCTAGTATAAAGTTTTTGTAGAAAAATATGAGAATTAGTTCTCGTAATATGATTATTATGATGTAATGGTTAGCACATCTGCCTCGCGGCAAGAAGGTCCTGGGTTCGATTACCAGGTTCGGGCATTTCAGTGTTTTTTCTGCTTGCATGGGTGTCCTCTGGGTACTCCTGTTCCCACACAGTCCACTTTAGGCCGGTCCAAATTGCCCATGGGAGTAAGTGTGAATTACATTACGTATTTGGCAGATGTCCTTATCCAGAGCGACTTACCTTTTTTTCTACCTGAGTACTTAAAGGTTAAGGGCCATGCTCAAGGGCCCAACAGTGACAGCTTGATGGTAGTGGAACTTGAACCCCTTGACCACTGGATCAGTAAACCAGCATCTTAACCAGTTGAGCCATACTGAATGTGAATGGTGATGTGTGTTGGCCCTGCAATGAACTGGTGAGTTGTTCAAGGTGTACTGCACCTTCTCCCAGTATCGGCTGAGATGGGCTCCAGCCTTCCTGTGACCCAAATAGGATTAAACGGTTTAGAAAGTTAATGGATATGACATTAAATTGAATTTTATCTTTAGCAAATTTTTATATAAACAGGATTAACACATCAGCAACAGAAACAGCCCCAGGGTAGCTAACTGGGTTATCAAAGGCCGGCCGTGTCTCTCACTGTCTGTGGTGAGATGTTCATGTAAAAGAACCATTGCTGACTTTCAACAAGAGTAGGCTGCAAAGCCGTCAGCGTGTTTCCGCCCTGCGATGGCCTGGCGAGCTGTCCAAAGTGTACTCTGCCCTCGCCCGGAGTCGACTAGGATAGGCGCCAGCCTCCCCGCGACCCTAATTAGGATTAAACGGTTGCAGAAAATGAACTGAACTGAACAACAGAAACAGGCAAGAAAGACGGATGTGACACATCTTGTCATACACCAGCATTCTGAGGAGGATAAAGAGGGGAATTTGACTAAAAATACTGTTCATCCTCATCCTATTCCTGTTCATACGTGACCTTTAACTGGTGAAATAATGACTGGCATAGGACAGCAGGAAGGCTGTGTGGTCTGAGGCCCTTCCCAAAGCATCCACACAGAGCTGGAGGAGGGGAGAGTCCCTTTCCCTGTGCTGAATGAGCTACTGCCCACTGGGGAATAACACAAGAAGGATTAGAGCCAAGCTTGAGTCACCAACATTAGACTTCCAAGTGTAACACTGAATCATGAGCCTGTTTTAAAGTGTACACTGTACGACTGTGCGCTTCATCTGTAAAACCTGATCCAGAACAAGCAACTTTGATTATCTGGGAATTTATTTTATTATTTATTTTTACTCACTCACACGTCGCACATCTGATTAACCCTATTACTGCCACAGGAAGGCTGGAGTTTATCAGGTAGCGGCGGAGGACATTCTAAGCAGCTCCCCTGGTCATTGCATGTCTTTGAATTGTGGAAGGAAACCGAAGTACCTGGAGGAAGCCCACACAAACCCAGGGAAAATGTATAAATTCACACCAAGAATCTTTTTGCTGTAAAGCAGACACACTAACTACTACACCATTGTAACAACCATATTTAAATTTTTTATTTGCTATTTTAAACTATTAAGGTAACGTTTTAATATTTCTCAATACATTAACAGGAATTTTCTGGAAAACCGTCAGAAACGCCTGTATTTTTTTGGAAAGCCATTCAGAGTCAGCGGTGTTTTTGAAATACTGTAGTTTGTTTGCCATCTGGTGGAAGTAACGACTAACACTGCTTCAGCTTCTTAAGACTTACTAAGTTTTTATAAACAAACCTACCAACAACAAAGATACTACCACCACCACCACCACCACCACCACTACCCACTACTACTACTACTACAAGTAATAATAATAATAATAATAATAATAATAATAATAATAATAATAATAATAATAATAATAATAATAATAATAATAATAATAATAATAGATTTAAATCTTTTAAAAAAATTAGGGGGCAGTGGTGGTCTAGTGGTATAGGGTGCTGGATCGCTGATCCAAAGGTTGGGGGTTCGAGTCCCACTCTCTACAAGGTTGTCACTGTCCCCCCCCCAGTGCATCTAACTGGGTTATCAAAGGCGGGCCATGTCTCTCACTGTCTATGATGAGCGGCATGTAAAAGAACCATTGCTGACTTTCGTAAAGAGTAGCTGCAAAGTCGTCAGCGTGTTTCTGTCCCTTGCTAAAAAGGGTTGTGACAGGAAGGGCATCCGACGTAAAAACCTCTGCCAAATCAAACGTGCGAATCAGATGATTCGCTGTGGCGACTCCCGAGTAAAAGGGAAAAAGCCGAAAGGAAGACAGACAGACAGACTACCAACAACAAAGATACTACCACCACCACCACCACCACTACCCACTACTACTACTACTACAAGTAATAATAATAATAATAATAATAGATTTAAATCTAAGTACAGTGTATTAAAAAAAAAACTTTTATGCATTTTCTAGTGTAAGAAGTATTTGTCAGAATGCCAATTCATGTCAAGTTATATTGTTGATGTTGTTGATGATGACGTCTATTTGCCGGCTAACTTGTATGTTTGTCTTTGCTTCAGAAATGAATAAATTCAAGAGAGAAAGAAAAAAAGATAAAATTGGGGTTCTTGCTTTTTTGTTATTGTTGTTGTTGTTGTTGTTGTTGTTGTAAGAGTTAGTATATGGGTGATGGTAACACATAAGTACAAGGTTTTAAATTATCTATTTTTTATAGCTGATTGTCACAAGTCTACATATTAAAGCTCCCCGATTATATCATACAACACATTTCACAATAGACTCTACCACAAAAAGTGCCATCCTGCCACCTGTACACACACACACACACACACACACACACACACACACACACACACAAAGATGCACAGATTATTTTGTCCTTTTGACTTGTAATAAACAAAGGCTGAATGAGTCAGTGCTCAATTGCCAGACATGGCTGTAATTAGAGAAAAATACTGTCTTATTAGCCATTGTGGATGTTATCAAGTAGCCTAAACAGATCTTAATCCTCAACATACATTCTATACCCACTGGGTCTAATCCTGTTGATGTAAACAGAATCCCACCCGTACTGCCAAAAGCCACCATCCCAGGTGCTCTCTCTCTCTCTCTCTCTCTCTCTGTCTCTCTCTCTGTTTGTGTGTGTGTGTGTGTGTGTGTGTGTGTGTGTGTGTGTGTGTGCGTGCCCATTACACTGTGGCATGCTTGCTAATTAGGAGAGTAGATTTCCCACACTTAAAGAGAGCCAGTTCTCTATTATGCCAGTTCTCTATTATGTTGATGAATAAGTGAGACAGAGCAGGAGAGAATGAAGAGTTTAAACACATTCTCATCTCAAATAATACAATCTTAACTCACTTTTCCTTTCAAAGCTGAAAATTTGCTTTAACGTGATTTTGAGAAAGGTTTCATAAGTGGGGAACTTATAAAGTTGTGTAAAATATAATCAATTCAAACATTTTAAAATTTCAAAATGAAAATGAAATTGCAGGTTTGGTGGACTCTTAATCCTTGAGGATAATCTTTTCTCACATTATAGTTGTAATCTACAGTATAGGCCATCCTACACGTGGGTTTGGGGGGGGGGGGGGGGGGGGGGGGGGGGTGGGGGAGGGGCAAGCAGGTAACAGGATAATGAGTGTTATCTCCGTATCATAAACACTTGCTGGGATGGGCTAATTTGTTAATTCTATTGTCTTCATTAAATAATGTCGATGTGTGTAAACACAGCCCTCGTGCCATTAACAATTACACCTGATGGACAGCTGGAGCCGCCAGGATAATTTAGCTTTATTCTGAAAGATTGAATGAGTTGAGGGGCAGTGGTGGTCTAGTGGTATAGGGCACTGGATCGCTGAGCCAAAGGTTGGGGGTTTGAGTCCCACTCTCCACAAGGTTGTCACTGCCCCCCCCCCCCAGTGCAGCTAACTGGGTTATCAAAGGTGGGCCATGTCCCTCACTGTCTATGATTTCCCGTTCTCAAGAGTCGCCACAGCGAATAATCTGATTCGAACATTTGATTTGGCATGGATTTTTACGTCGGCTGCCCTTCCTGTCACAACCCTTTAGCAAGGGACAGAAACACGCTGACGACTTTGCAGCTACTCTTTACGAAAGACAGCAATGGTTCTTTTACATGCCTCTCACCATAGACAGCGAGAGACATGGCCCGCCTTAGATAACCCAGTTAGCTGCACTGGGGGGGGACAGTGACAACCTTGTGGGGACTCGAACCCCCAACCTTAGGATCAGCGATCCTGCGCCCTATCCACTAGACCACCACTGCTGCATATAGTACATAGATATAGTACAGAATAATCTTTGTATTTGTTTGTGTGTGTGTGTGTGTGTGTGTGTGTGTGTGTGTGTGTGTGTGTGTGTGTGTGTGTGTGTGTGAAATGTTTCTGCTTGTCAAAAAGTTTATTAGCAAAGTGGAGTCACGGTTAACATATCAGTCTCACAGCAAGAAGGTTCTGGTTCCGAAACCCATACCGAGCAAGTGTGCGTTTTGTCTGGAGTTTGAATGCCTCCCACAGTCCAAAGGCGTGCACATTAGACTTTTTCGCTATTCTCACCTGTCTTTATGAATGTGAGTGTGAATGACGCCGTATGTGTTGACCTTAGAAAGTGAGCTGTTCAGGGATTTCCTGTCTTTGCCCGGAGTCTCATTTATTTTTTTCCCTTTTTGGGAAATTATTATGGTAAGTCCAGTGTGTGACTAGACCAGTTCACAATAATATGAATGTTTCCAGTGAGCACAGACATGCTGTTCTCCATGCCGCCATCCCTTCAGTCATAAGGGAAAGTTGATCAGTCCTACCAAGATATCCCACGATGAAAAAAAACATCAGGTGGCACACACCTTGGCCGATCTCCTTCATGTCCTTTGGGCCAGGAACACAGATTATAAACCAAACAGCTATATATGTTGATGTTATGCTCTGCTCTTGTCTTACTCGTATCAGAGAAAACAATTTCCTATAAATTCTTTTGTTAGCATCTTGCCAACTGAGGTCTGATTAAGGTACTGAAATGATACACCTCGGATGGGAGGGTCAGAGCAAGGAGCTTGTGCGTGTATTACGTGATCAGAAACTGCCCTATTTATAGCGCATCATAGTGCCCACGTGTGCCTGCCCTCTGTGGTATGGCATGGGCCTTCAAAGTGTTCATGCTAACCCTCAGAGAGCAGACAGGACAGCAGCAGTTGCACTACAGTACAACTGAACAGGTAGGCCGATTCCTGCATGGCTGCACATAAACCATATTTCAAATTGCAAAAATGTATGAGGAGTGATCATTAATTAGCAATGTTTAAGTGATTATAAACTCAGAGCAGTGTCTGGAAATTAGCTTGTTAGCAGTAAAATAATCTATCCCTTAGTGCCACTTAAGGACTCCTGTTAACAGCATGTTCCTACTGACTACTACATATTTTAATGATACAGTAATTATCGTTATTATTTTGTACATTATATATTTAAAAATTATTCGCAGAAGGTAAGATGGACATTCCATTTCGGGGATGATTCAATTCAGCAGCATCCACAGATCCTCATTCATTCATTCATTTTCTGAGCTGCTTAATCCTAATTAGGGTCGCGGGGAGGCTGGTGCCCATCCCAGCCAACTCTGGGCGAGGGCAGAGTACACCCTGGATGGCTCACCAGGCCATCGCAGGGAAGAAACACACTGACAGCTATGCAGCTACTCTTGTCGAAAGTCAGCAATGGTTCTTTTATATGAACCTCCCACCATAGACAGTGAGAGACATGGCCACCCAGTTAACTGCACTGGGCAGGAGGATCAATAATTGTTTTAGTTAATATTGCACAATGTATAAAATTACGGTGTACTGTACATATAATTATATATAAATCAAAATTTATATTTGTAAACATGAAAAACACAGGTGAGCTCCATGTGTGGTGCCTAAAAATTGTATGCGATTCATGCAGTAAACAATCAACTTATTCAATGTCAATGCTTTTTTTTAAATTGACTTGTAGACGTATACCAAGTGATCTATAATAAAAAATCTTATTTTACTTTGCTTTTAAGGGGCAGGGGTGGGCCCATGGTAGGGTGCTGGATCACTGATCCTAAGGTCAAGGGTTCAATCCCTGCTATCAACAAGTTGTCACTGCTGTCCCCTGAGTGCTGTTAACTGGGTTATCGAAGTCCATCAAAGGTCTTACTGTTTGTGGTGAAATCCTGTAAAAGAATCATTACTGCCTTTTATCAAGGGTAGGCTGCATTGCCATCAGCATTTTTCTGCCCTGTGATGGCCTGGCGAGCTGCCTAAGGTGTACTCTGCTCTTGCGCAGAGTCGGCTGTCATGGGCAACAGCATCCCTGTGACCCGAATTAGGATTAAGTAGTTCAGAAACTGAATTACTATACAGTATAGACCAGGGGTGTCAAACTCATGCCACCGAGGACCATGTGGCTGCAGGGTTTTGTTTCAACCAAGCAGTAGCACACCTGACTTGGCTCATTTAATCAAGTGATTTCAGTCTTCAGGCAGTTGATTGGTCAGCCTCTCGATTGACCAATCAACTGCCTGAAGACTCAAACCAGATAATTAAATGAGCCAAGTCAGGTGTGCGACTGCTTGGTTGAAACAAAAACCTGCAGCCACATGTCCCTTTGCGGCATGAGTTTGACACCCCTGGTATAGACTATGGTAAATAATAGGGCGTATATTTCGTGTACGCCTTGACTTCGTTTGTGAAAGGTCAACATAGCGTTATACAATATGCACATTGTATAATTGCATGTCAATTCTTGTGTGTTTTCCCCTTTGTGGCAGTTGTGTAGATGGATGACTTTGAGTACAGTGTCCAGATCTCTGAGCTCGACTGGGACTTATTCTTTCAAACATGTGAAGAGTGCAACATGTTGCCCCCAGGGTTAGCAGGCGTAGATGACTCAGGAATGAGTGACATGGATGACATGGCAAACCAGCGAACACAAACTGCTACACCTTCTAAACCGACTGATCTAGTGACTGATCAAATTGATGGCCCGCCTGACTGTGAAGGCTCTCCTGTGGATCTCTACCTAAGAAAATATGGCTTGAAGAGCCCAGATCAAGTTCTCTCTGGCAGTGAAGATGACGTCCACTTGGAAGCTGTCAATGTCTTCTTTGAGAGGTTGAAAAGTGTCTCACTGACTGGGGATCAAGCAAGTTTGAAAAGTAAATTGGCTGAGGGATATGACCTGAAAGAGGACAATAAATCTATAGCAGCAGCGCAGTCAAATAGAAATCAGACATCAAAGAGAAATGACTGTCCTACCTATAGCTATACTGAGTCTACAGATGATGAGTTTAACAGAGAAATATATAAATCTACCTGTTCAGACACAGAGATGTTTATCCAAAAAGAAAACTGGTCACTGGATGTTTTGAAAGAGGGGGATAAATGGGAGGCAAAGCTGAGGACACAACCAGAAACTGAAAAAAGTCAATATTCATGCAATGTTCTAGTCAATGGGAAAAAGCCCACAAACCGAAACCAAGTCGAACAAGCAAACTCCGAGCTAGTTGCAAGTAGTAATTCTGACTTGGTATTAGTTCAGCCTCAAGCTTCCAAGGTCACCCCAAGAAGGCGTAGAAGAAAGAAAAAGAGGATGAGTGCAGAACTTATGGAAAACGATCCTGGATATGAGGTTCAATTACCAAGAAGAGTGAGGGACTCAGATGAGGACCTATTATATGGAAGAAGAAGAAGAGAAATAGATCAAGAGACCCATATGGCTGAATGCTGTGGTTCCGAAACTGTTTCTGTGGTGTGCCGTGCACCTCATGATGTTGTGGAGCATCATAAGAAAAATAGTATTTCAAAGAATTTTCTGGGGGTTTCAGAGTTAAGCTCAGTGATGGGAGGTAGCGGTACATCTACACTGACAACAACTAATTTTCAAGAAGAGCTCAATCAGAGAGCAGTAAGTATTGCTCAGAGGAAAAAGGAAAGAGAAATAATGCCTGATAGTAATCGGACTGGGCAGTCAACAGCAAACAGAGAGTTTGGCATGAGAACAGATCTCAAATCTCCTGAGCCTGGAACTTCTGTCACAGAGACACCTCAAAGTGATGACTATCTATTTGGAGATGATGCAGGAAATCATTCACAGCTTAATAGACATTTTCCATCACAAATACAAGTACCTTTTGATGTGACAAAGATTGAGAGAAATCCTACAAGCAAAGAACATCTTGTTAAATTATCAGTTTCACATCATGCAGATGACGCCAAGTCACAAACACATAGTACATCATTTCAAGTAGCGCCTGTGATAACAACACAAGATGTTGTTTACGCCAAACCACCCAAACATCACGTTGAAGATAAAGTGACGTTATCAACATTTCCGTTTGATGGGTCTGGTGCAGTAGGTCAAAGGAAAACCTCAATTTCCTCTGTAACATTTCCTGAGTTAACAGACTCGACACTAGTCTCAGCATCTTTCGGGGAAGAGCAAGAGAATTCATCTTCAGTGACTCATATTGAAGTCCCCTTCGAACAAAAAAGAAAGAATTTGAAAGCTAAAGGCTGTGCATCAGGAATGTCTGATTTGCAGTTATTAACAAAGGTAAATCATGTAAATACAGCTCACATAAATCACCAGAATGGTCACATGGTACAAATTAATTCAAGCCATATATCAGAAAGAGAGGAAATCATGGAGGCTCAATCTGTCGAACCAAAAGCTTGTATCTCCAGTACATCTAAGAGCTCACCAAATGAAGATCATAAAGAAGAAAACTGCCCATCTTTAAAATTAAAGCATCTTCTAGAAAGCATGAATTCGAAAGCTGTGGAAATTCTCAACCCCGACTTCAAAGGTGACAGACATGAATACTTGCAGAAGGAGCAGATCAAGAAATACCAGCCTTTGGCATGCATCACTAACCCAGACAGTCAACTTTCAGATGACTCAAAATCAGAACACCCTCTGTGTGACACTCTTACCAATTCTGAAAAACAAAAAGGTCAAGTTCATTATGTAGATGAACCACCATGCTTTCCATCTAAAGTCCATAACATATCACCGCCTATGGTAGTACACTCTCCGTCTCCACCTCCAGAGTCAACAGATGGATCTAAAAGCCTACAAATTAAAGATGCTGATTTAGTAAGTCAACCAACACCTCCAATTTATGCTATGTCTTTATTTTGGAATGAAATGGAGAAACTTACCATAAATGATATATTGCGGCTTCGTCTGGTTGGCCAAGCTCAGCACTCCAGTATGCTACTCCACCCAGAGGACAACATTATCACAGACATGACAGATGCAGCTGATTCAGGATATCTTACACATGTAGATGAAGCCAAGCCCGACAAGTCCATTGGAGAAATATCATTCATATCTGACTGTGATGGAGATCCTGTACCGCTCCTATCTCAAGATGCAGTCGAGCTAGAAGAAGAGACACCTAATCCAAAATGCGTCACCTGGGAAAGTAGTCCACATGTGACCGGAACTGTAACTGAAATGGAAGACATGTTTCATTCGGATCCAACCCAATCATCACCTCTGCATAAAAGTCATTCAAGTCACTTCATTAGGAAACTGTGTAAAAATGTCAGTGTTCAGAACTTGCAAGAACTTGAAAATAAAAAATTTGAGAAGACCCTGAGAAACACCTCTCTCCACCCCATCAATTCTGCTTATTCCACTGTTTCTGAAGTTCAAGCTGATTATGTAGATCCATTCGATCGTGTTGAAACCTCATCCCCTGTTTATCTTTCTGAAGAGGAGGATGTTGATAGCACCAGCATCACTTTCTCAGAGATCTTTGAGTATTTGTTTGGTGCAAATGAACCCACACAATTCGTCTCTGAGGCTGATATTGTTGCTGCTTCTTATCCTAGGGGAACTGAGACCTCTGTCCCGGAGATGTATGATCATTTCTTTTCAGAATTTGAGCCTGAAAATTTATTTTACCCGCTCGCAAATGACAACAGCACTACTAACGATGAGCTGGTCCCCATCTTCTCTTCCTCCCGCTCAGCAACCAGGAATGTCCAATTTCCCGAGGCGTATGACTACTTTTTCCCAGATGATTCCCCTGTCCACTCAGATGAAGATGAGGATCCTGAGCAGACAGTGATACGCGTGGTTACACGATATGACTATATGCCAACCCAAAACCATGATTCTGCACCAAGCTCTGACCCATGCAAGGACTTTTTCCCTGAGAAAACTAATAATTGGAACTTCACGTGGACAAACCCTTTTTCATTTAGGAGAATCCGCCGTACAGGATTCACAATCGCACCGGAGAAGTTCGGTTCTCAGGCTCTGACTCCTGTAAAACATGCTTGCAGTCCATTTCGTAGGGGAATTCAACCGATAAACATATTAGGTGTTGGTGAGAACCCATTTCCAGATTCTGTGCTTCTCAGTCTGGACAATCGAATATTCAAACAGCTGGCAGAGCAGCAGAAGCTGTGTAAAGAGATGCAAACAGTTGTTGTTGATCCAAGTAAGCCTCACCCATTATACCATACTCAAGCACCCTCACACTGATAGCAAAAGGAGTCATGTTTCCTTTATTTTAAACAAGAGCGGCATGGGGGTGAAGTGGTTAGCACGTTTGTGTCACAGCTGAAGGTCCTGGGTTGAGTCCTGGGCTCAGTTGTGTTGTGTTTGCATGTCCTTCCCATGTTTCTGTAGCTTTCCTCCCATAGTCCAAAGATATGCTTAATTGGCTATATAAAATTGTCCCTAGGTGTGACTGTTAATGTGTGTGTGTGTTGCCCTGCAATGGCCTAGCAAGCTGCTCAGGGTGTACCCCACCTTTTGCCCAGTGTTGGCTGAGAAAGGCTCCAATCTGCATGCAACTCAAGTAGAATTAATGGTTTTACTAATTAGTAAGTGAGTCATGAGTATGTATTTTAAACAACCAACATTCATCTCTTCATTAGCATTTTCTGAACTGCTTTATCCTTTATTCTGTTCTCGGGGAGGCTGGAGCCCATCCTGACCAACTGCAGACAGCTCCCCAGAGCATTTCAGGACAGCCCAGATATATAACCATTCACATTCACATCTTGTTTTTCTTTTCCTTTCGGCTGTACCCTTTTTCTCAGGGGTCGTCACCACAGCGAATCATCTGCCTCCATCTTTATTGAAGTCATATTATTGATTCGCATGTTTGATTCGGTGTAGGTTTTGGCAGAAACACGCTGACGGCTATGCAGCCTACTATTTATGAAAGCCAGCAATGGTTCTTTTACATGAACCTCTCACCATAGACAGTGAGAGACATGGCCGGCCTTTGATAACCAAGTTAGCTGCACTGGGGGGACAGTGGCAACCTTGTGGAGAGTGGGACTCGAACCCCCAACCTTCGGATCAGCGATCCAACACCTTTTACCACCAGGCCACCACCACCCCGATTCACATTCACATCTAAGGGTAATAAAGAATATTCACGTTTTGGACTGTGGGAGAAAACCAGAGCACTCAGAGGAAACCCCTGCCAACATACAAAGAGTATGTAAACTCCACACAGAAACACACTCACTGGACATTGCGCTTGAGCCCACAGCCTTCTCCCTGTGGGGTAGACATGCTCACAACTACGCCATCATGTGGCTCGAGGCACATTCTGTACAGTATTTTTATTATCATTGCTGCATGGCTGACACAAGAAAAAGATTTTAACAAGACAACAATCTGCAGTGTATTACATGTGTACCTGAGTGACATCTGAGTTCAAAATTAAATTTTAAGAACTGGTGATTCTGTTAGGTATGTTTTCCATACGGTGTCATTATAATGTTTCCTAATAGACTGGGGCTTGACTCAGAGCACGTAGCAGCAGGCTGTGTTCATGCCAGAGGAATGGTCATGTCCTGTTCTGACTGAGCTTGGCTGGCCTCTTAAAACTTCCATGAGCCAGAAAGTATTCACATATTTTACTTTGAACTCCATGTAAAAATAGACCAGCTCCAGTCCTCAACCGAAGAAAATCACCTTTATAGCTAGTAAGCACTTTTTTAATGCCATAGTAGTAACACGCTGCAACTTTGAATTTTTAAATAATAAATTAAGTAGAAGATGAATGGAGTTCTATGGGTCTTCTCCTGTATATGTACTACATGGGAATTAAATATACAAGCTCATTTTATTCTACATTCATGCACAGAACGTAGAACTTATGAAATTTATAGTTTCCCAATGAGGTGGCTCAGAGTTGAGCATGTCCTGCTCACAGCCAGAAGGTCTGGGTTCAATTCCCTGGGTTCAATTTCTGCCATTTCTGTGTGGAGTTTGTATTCCCTCCCCATGCTTGAGTGTGTTTTCACTCGGCTCCAAGTTCTTCCCACAGTCCAAAGACCTTCACAGTAGGCTAATATGTTGTTCCAAATCACCCCGAGTTGTAAATGTGAGTGTGACTTGCCCTGCAACGGTCTAGCCAATTGTCCAGGGTGTACTCCGCCCTCACTCAGAGTTGATGTAGATGTAAATGATGTAGTAGATTTATATTGCGCTTTATCCATACTGAATATTATGCTCAAAGCGCACTGTGGAGTGTTCAGTTAACGATGATAACTTTTTATTGTCAAAGTACATTATATACATGAAATTTGTTTTTTGTGCTCTGGGCACCTGTTGCCACTGTGCAGCACCAGTTATTGTGTTGTTCTATCCTTTTGATGCTAAGCGTCAAGCAGGAAGCAGCAACTGCCAAATTTTAACGTCTTATGCTATGATGCGGCCAGATTCAAACTCCGACCTTCCGGAGGATAAAGCGGACGATCTACCAGCTGAGCTAAATCCCCGGTTAACCGATTTGTGGCCAGCCTCCCCTCGACCCTAATTAGAATTTAGCGGCTTCGAAAATGAATGGAGGGAGGAACATTCAAAGGGTGACATGGTGGTGTAGTGGATAGCACCTCTGCCTCACAGCAAGAAGGTCCTGGGTTTAACTCCTGGGCAAGCCAGGACGTTTCAGTGTGGGTTTTATCTGGTTATTCTGGTTTTGTCCCCCAGTCCAGAGACATGTACCTTCGATGTGAATCTGAGAGTGAGTGTGAATGGATGTGTGTATGTGTTAGCCATGTGATGATCTGACCAGTATTTAGGATATATCCGGTATTCATGGGATCTCGCCTCACAGTGACCCTAATAAAGGATAAAGTGGTTCATAAAATGAAATGAAAATGAAAATAATACAGAACTAATTTTTCGTGGGTTGCTATTTGATTAAAAATATATATATATATATATATATATATATATATATATATATATATATATATATATGTATATATATATATATATATATATATATATATATATATATATATATATATATATATATATATATATATATATGTATATATATATATATATATATATATATATATATATATAAACAACTCAATGCAACCTATAGGGCTTGTCGGAAATTTGAGATTGTGCCATGTTCAGTCGTAAAGATACCCACAGTAGCCACTATATTAAGAACACCTGTACCCCTTCATGCAATTATTCAGTAAGACAGAAGCATATTTTATGAAATCATGGACATGCAGTGAACATCAGGTGATAAAATCAACATGCTTCTCATTCTGAGATGTTCTTCACGCATCCTGATGGAGAAGGGTGACTGTAGCCTTCCTGTCAACTCAAACTATTTTCTCCTGTCTCATGAACATTTTGTTTCCACCCACAGTACTGCTGCTCACTTTTCCCCCACCTCTCTGCTTAATCTCTGTGGATTGTTGTCTGTGAAAATCCCAGCAGATCTGAGGTTTCTAATATACTCAAATCAGCCTGTCTGGCACATTTCAATACACCAAGATCACATTCTCCCTCATTCGGCTGCTGAGTTACAGTAAGGTTGAAAAGATTAGCATTTAGCCCTTTGATATCATCGCGAGGGGGCGGGGTGGGGACGGGACGGGACGGGACAGGACTAAACAGGTCTTTTGAGTTTAAATGTGATTCCTGGTGATAACCTTACAAGATAGTAGCAGTGTTGTAATAGTTAGTGATTGTATGTTGTGTTTTTGAGTTGAGGACAGGATGTGGTTCAGAGTTCAGTGATTATCCCAGTGATGTTTTCGTGTATCTTTGAACTGGGATCGGTTGAAGGGAGAAACTCTAAACTTGTATTTTTGTTCTTTATTTACAGCTTATCTCTGAGAATCTTTACTGATGCTACTTTAGACTATGGTCAAAACCACCGAGATCCCTGGTTACTGATCAGAAGGTTGAGGGTTCAACTGTTACTACTGTTGGACTCTTGAGCAGAGCCCTCACTCCTCAACTGCTCAGTTCTATAAATAAGATGAAATATATGTGGCTCTGAATAAGGACGTCTACCAAATACCATAAAATGTAAACGTTGAAAGATGTAGCATAGACTGACAAATCCTCGTGTACATAGATCTACTGTATTAGCTTTTGCCTGTTTGAGATTCAATAATTTCATTACATTGAATTTACTTACATTTTATGCGTCGCATGGTGGTGTAGTGGTTAATATGCTTATGTTGTAGCAAGATGGCCTTCGGTTCAGTCTTTGACTTGACAAGGCCATTTCTGTGTGGATTTTAGTCCATCCCTTGTGTTTGGATGCATTTCTTTATACAAACACACACACTTAGAGCAGTGGGCTGCCACACACACTGTGGTGATAGGTGCCTTGCATAAGGGCACTGGGATTGAAAGTTTCCCCCACTGTCCATGAAATAGGCTAACTCTGTGCTTCTCAATTATTTTCTGTGGCGCCCCCTCTAGTAAGAAAAAACATTTCACAAACCCCCCTGCCCCGCAAGCAACTATAAGTAGTAGTATTTGTCTATAAAATTGTTATTAGTACATCTTTGCATAGCATTGTATCTTTATTAACATTAAAAAAAAAAAAAAAGAAATACAGTAGGCCCTTGACTATTCGCGGTTTTGCGCTCGCGGCTTCACATATTCGCGGATTGCCGAGCAACTGTCACGAGATTCAAATTCAGCCAATGGCTGTTCTCCCTCCTCCTGATTGGTTGAGATGATGTCATGCCCCTTTTTCCTCAATCTCGCACACTTTGTGCCTGGGCTTTTTTAGTGTGTGTTTTTAGTTACAGTTAAGCTCCATCATGCCACCCAAACGCTGCTCACCTCCTCAGGCTTCTGGTAAGGCGCCAAAGTGCCAGAAAAAGGTAATGACGCTGCATGAAAAAGTAGAACTGCTTGATATGATTCAGGAAGGAAAACATTTTGCTGCAGAAGTGCTAAGAAGGTGAATGTTGTATGAAACAAGGTCATCATCAGAATGGAAGCTGCCTTAGTATTCTGGATACTTCTAGTTCAGGGGTCGGAAACCTTTGCCATTCAAAGAGCCATTTGGATTCGTTTTCCACATTAAAGAAAACACTGGGAGCCACAAATCCATGTTTAACATTTTAAAATCAAATAACACTGCATATAATGTTTTCCCCCTTTTTCCTTCATGTTAATATAAAACAACAATGTGTTGCATTTATTTGAATGATTGCAGAGACAATTAGATTACAATTTTGCTTGCAAAAAAACATTTAGATTTAAAAAAAAAATCGCCAGCCTCCCCGTGACCCTAATTAGGATTAAGCGGTCCTTCTTGTATTTTTATAAAGACAAAGCATGTATATCCCATGAAGCGAGGCATGGGCAGCAGCCAGATGTGTACTAAACAAGTATTCAACACACACTTGCTCGCTTGAAAGATCGGAAGTCTGGATAAGCCGCGCTTCGTTTCACAAGCTGTGTGTGTCACTTGCGACAAGCGCCTACTTTCAGTGGAGCGCGTCACAAATCTCATCCACCGTCTCTTACATCAGCTGTGATTTCCGTTCCTGATTACAAACCCTGGCAACGAAAAAATCTCTCTTGCTCGCTGCTCTGCTGCTGGCTGATGGTGAGAGCACTCCTTGCCATGGGCACAAGAATTTGGAAATCCACCAACACAGCAGATCAAAAACACACACACACAAAACCACCCCACCCTCACCAAATAATATCCACCCACACCCGAGACATTTTATTTTTCATCTATGTAATTTTCAACCCTAAAAGAGCATTTTTGGAAGGGTACTCACTGGATACCTGTGGGTACCCGATCGTTCTCCCATCATTCAGGTGAAAGCTGGTTTAACTACCAATGGTTCCAATGTGAGTACATAAGCGGCATTTTCTTCTTTCAGTTGAGCCGCAGGTTGCCGACCCCTGACATAATACAGTGCAATACCTCCCCCTCGTGGGAATTTTTGAAAACAACAGTGCTGTATGTTCAATACTACGGATCATACTCAGTTAGTGTTCTATATATATATATTCTAGTGTATACACACAGTGGTAACTCACCTTGCAAAATTAATCTGTTCCAGAGGCATTTTCGTAACCTGGATTTTTCATAAGTAGAACCGCATTTTACATGTAAAACGCATGATTCGTTCCAAGGCCCCCAATACTACTCCCTAAACCCTTTAAAAATGATAAAAGCATGCATTTAAGGTACAGTACTTCGTGTTGACCATGTCTCCTTAGCAGAGTTACATCTTACAAATGTTTATGCAAGGTTAAAAGCCTGAGCCAAAAAATAAAGTTGCAGTGAGCACACTCGAAAAACTCATGAAACAACAGTAACTCTGTCCTTTACACGAAAAACATCATGAGTATTATGGAGATACAGCTCCATAATATCCAATGGGAGGGAGCTGCATCATCCCTCCTAGCCAATGGGAGGCCAGTGGGGCGAGATGTTGGGAGGTAGTCAATGGGAGAGCAATCGTGCATTGTTTGAATTTTTGAGATGGTGCTTTCGTAACGTGAACTTGTTTCGTATTCAGAGACAAAAATTTTAGGAAAATGTCTTTCGTAACCTGGATTTTTCGTTTGCTACGACTATCGTAAGGTGAGGTAGCACTGTACATACATACATACATACATACATATATATATATATATATATATATATATATATACACGTATATGCATGCGTGTGAAGGAAGACATGAAGGTCATTGGAGTAAGAGAAGAAGATGCAGAGTACAGGGCGAGATGGAGGCGGATGGTTTGCTGTGGCGACCCCTGAAGGGAACAGCCGAAAGGAAAAGAAGATATATATATATATTTTATTTATATTGTAATTCATCAGTTCAGTTTCTGTAACCTCTTAATCCTAATTAGGGTCACGGGGAGGCTGGCGTCCATCCCAGCTGATTCCAGGCGAGGGCAGAGTACACCTGAACAGCTAGCCAGGCCATCGCAGAGCAGAAACAAACTGACGGTTTTCTGTTTCTCTTGTCGAAAGTCAGCAATGGTTCTTTTACATGAACCTCACATCATAGACAGTGAGAGACATGGCCGGCCTTTGATAATCCAGTTAGCTGCACTGGAGGACAGTGACAACCTGTGGTGAGTGGCACTGGAACCCCGAACCTTGGGATCAGTGATCCAGCACCTGCCCTTACTATTGTAATTATAGTCCCTAAGTGTGAATGTATACATTATGTACTGCCACTATTCCCAGGATGGGCTCTCGATCAATGGTGCCCAAACCTTGCTGCAGGATTTTTTCTCAGACCAAAATTTTTTTAATTCTGTGCTTAAATGGTCAGATGCCCATGATATTAGGGTTCAACCCAATGTTTCAGAGGGGTCGAACTCTAGAAAGAGTGTTAGTGACCACAATTCTATCCACTTGTCCTTGATGAAGAGAATATGAATGAATAACAAGCAATCCCTTTTTTTTTTTTTCAGGGCTGGATGCACCACTGTTGCCCATTAAACAGGCAGATATGTGCTTGGTTTGCATTGCATTGGCCTCATGGGTCCTGAAGTCAGTCAACTCACAAGGATCTGATACATGGAAAGCTGGTAAATATCTAAATATCACTTACATGATGACCTTTCTCAGTAAGTGTTGTGTTCGGAAGTCTGTTTGAGTTTGTTTTGTTTGAGGGTATTACTTGACCATTCGGTGAACTTGAATTATATTTTATCTATGATACAGTGAAAAAAAATGTTATAACAAGTGTGCTCACATGACATTTAATTACACTCTTACAAATAGTTTGGGGAGATTTAGGGACATAAATAGTGCATACGACGCTGATAGATGTCAACTTGTCTCATTGCTACAGTTCTGTTGGCAAATATAAGTGCTCTGTCTGCCATCCGATACCTCCGGAGATTCACGAGGGATGAGGCAGCAAAGATACCGGCACTGCGTCAGATCGAGCCGGCGTAAATCTGACCACAGGCCTCCCAGTGTTGCCAGGTCACCTTTCAGTCAGTCACTCCTTTTTCCTATGTAACCCAATCAGAGCTGAGTATACATATCATATGCTGTGCATGTAAAAATATCAGGTGATTATATAATAGCCTTCATCTATAAACTTCTTCATTTAGCCAAGTCAATGGACCTTAGCTTTCATATTCTTTAATAATTACATCATAACCAACCCATAAAATATAAAAATGACCAAATCTTGTGATTTCATGAGCAGTATGTTGGAGATGTGTCAGTTTTTATAGGTAAAGAGAATACAATAAGTGGGAGTTTAACATAAGTTATAAATCCTAAAGTAAGATAAGGACATTAATGTTTATCAATTGCAATATTCAGGGAAACATGATGGCACGTTTTCCTCACAGCAAGAAGGACCTGGGTTCAAATCCCTGTGTGGTCTGCATGTGTACTCCAAGTAATCCCAATCCTCCATCCCCCTGTTCAGAGCCATGCACATTAGACTAATCAGCTGCTTCAAAATTTTCCATTGGTGTGAATGTGAATGGCTATGTGTGTTGCCCTGTGATGCTCTGGTGAGCTATACAGGGTGTACCCATCTTCGCCTGGTGTTGACTGAGATAGGCGCTGGCCAACTATGACCACAGTAGGATTAAACCGTTCAGCAAACGAGTGAGTGATGTGTGATTGACAAGCGATAGTCTTGTAATGTGTCCAACCCTGTCGTGATAGGTGTACAGTAAGTGGTAGCATTTAAATTGTACCATTTTCCTTGGTCTGAAAAAAATGCATTTGGCAGAAAGTCAAGGAGAAAGTGAGGAAAGACAATTGTACAATCGCTCAAAGAAATAAATGAAATGTTACCAACAAAATGCTGAAATCTGGGTCCAAGCATAAAATGTTGAGGTAAATTAAACCTCACTAATAGTCCAATTACACCTTTTCTTTTGCCATGAATCCCTAAAATATGTCAACATGTCAAGTTACCTGTGGAGCAAATACAGCTTGCAGTGTAAACACGTGATATAAAGCACAGCTGTAATTATACAGCATTATTATATTATATTATTATAAATGACCTTAAGGACTCATATTGTATTTAGCAGCGTCTATCCATATCTATCCATATAAAATTGTTATATCTATCATACAGTATTTTAACATTTGTTGTTGTTGTTGTTGTTGTTGTTGTTGTTGTTGTTGTTGTTGTTTTGTTTCTCTCTTTTCGGCAGAATATTTAAAACTTTACAAGACAGCATTAACATTGTATATCAATGAAATAAACTTGTATTTTTGTAAAAAAAATTTTTGTTATTGCTTGACATTTTTGACTGCACTATTATCACCACTAGAGGGCGGCGGAGTGCTGAAGGACACTTTTGTGCTGATACTTCTTTATTTAGGGTTTTTCTTGCTGTTCATTAAAATTAAGCGTTTCTATTCTGACTGTTTGTATGAAAACTTTCTTCTCCTCTTCAGAGTGCTGTATTATTGAGCATAACACTTATGGGGTCAGTGGTGGCTTGGTGGTTTGGTGGTTAATGTGATGAGCTCTTTGTCTGAACGTCAGTGGTTCAATCCCCATGGTTGGGCCCTTGAGCAAAACCCTTAATTGCTCAGTTGAATTAAAAAAACATAATTGTAAATTGCTCCGGATAAGAGTGCTTGCTGGGCCATGGTGGCCTCTTTGTATAGGGAACTGGATCGCTGAGCCTAAGGTTGGGGGTTCGAGTCCCACTCTCCACAAGATTGTCACTGTCCCCCCCCCCCCCCCCCAATGCAGCTAACTGGATTATTGCTGACTTTCGTCAAGAGAAGGCTGCAAAGCCGTCAGTGTGTTTCCGCCCTGCTATGGCCTGGCAATCTGTCCAGGGTGTACTCTGCCCTCACCTGGAGTCGACTGGGATGGGCACCAGCCTCACTGTGACCCTAATTAGGATTAAGCGGTTACAGAAAATGAACTGATGAGAAGAGTGTTTGTCAAATACAATGTAAATGCACAGGTGTCAAACAATGTCTCACTGTCTGTGGTGAGAGGTTTAAAAAAAAAAAAAAAAAACATTACTGACTTTCGTGCTTCTGCCCTCTGGTGGCCTGGGTTACCCTGGCCTCGCCCAGAGTCGGCAGAGATGGGCGCCAGCCTCTCTACGACCCTAATAAGTATTAAGTAGTTCAGAAAATGAATGAATGCATCGTGTGGTCCAGTGGCATAGTAGTTAGCATGCATAAGAAATGATGAGTACAGTATTTTTTACTTGAAGCAGTACCCTGAGTTGACCACCAGATGGCACCATAATTTAAAAAATTCAGTACATCTCAAAAAGTTAGGACACTGGATGCATTTCTTTTTATGTAGATGAACTGTAGTCTATAGGAAATCACTGATTATTAATGGGCAATTTCTGATTTAGATAAAATTTATATAAATTTGCATCAATATAAATAAAACAGCATTTAAACGGTGGCGCCATTGATGTTGATAGACACCAGAGCCACACGCTGTGAGTACTGCAATGGATCTACAGAGTTATTTATTTATTTATTTATTTATTTATTCCACTTATTTCTTCTACTGGATGAGCTGGAGTGAGTGCTGGCTAACATTGGGCAAGAAATGGGCAAAATTTGAACAGGTGGCCAATCTATAATGAGGCAAACACAAAGAGACAGACAGTTACAGTGCCCACATCACATGGATGTGTGGAGAAGTCAGTTGATTTAAAGATGGAGTTGGTAATGTGGAAGCCTATCAAAACTGGAAAGTAGAGTCTCTTCAGGGCTCCAGTTAAACCCTCCCCTTCCCTCTGAGGCTCTTCCGAAGCCACACCCGACTTCATACACATGGGTCGGGTAGGGTCACACATGAGCAGAGAGACCTGGACAAATTTGACTGGATATTTCCCAGCGGACAGTGAGTCAGTGAGTCGTTGATGTTTTGACAAAATAATAGTACAAAAAAAAAAAAAACCCAGTTTAACCAATATAACAGTTTTGTCTGTACAGCTTAAAATGAACCAACCCCAGCTTGAATCTGCGTGCCTTTGGGCCGTCGGAGGAAGAAACCAGAGCACCTGGAAAAACCCATACAGGAATGAGGAGCACTTGCAAATGCCACACTGCACTCCCACTTCACGAAACATATTCAACTCAAGTGACAAGCTGGCTAAAAATATCTAAACACATTCTGCACTGCCAAAAAAAAATAGTCATACACTTTATTATTTTCATGGCGTTTTATTTAGACTTGATCATGGCATATAATCTCCATGGAATTGTTGCTCCAGTTGGTCCGGTTGAGGCTCAGCAACATTAATGTCGCAATATAATGAAGCAGCTGATGATCTGAATGTACTGAATGAGCCGGTTATCACATCAGTTGACTTTTTCTTCCCTGATATCACAGATAGTAGTGGTGGCCTGGTGGTAAAGGTGCTGGATCACTGATCCCAAGGTTGGGGGTTCAAGTCTCATTCTCAACAGGTTGTCACTGCCCCCCCTCCCCCAGTGCAGTTAACTGGGTTATCAAAGGCCGGCCATGTCTCTCACTGTCTATGGTGGGAGGCTGTAAAAGAACCATTGCTGACCTTCATCAAGAGTAGCTGTGTAGCCGTCAGTATATTTCTACCCTGTGATGGCCTGGCGAGCTGTCCAGGGTGTACTCTGCCCTCGCCCAGAGTCGGCTGAGATGGGCACCAGTCTCCCTGTGACCCTAATTAGGTTTAAGTGGTTCAGAAAATGAATGAATAAATGAAAATGGGGACTCAAATAATGAAAGAGTGGTTCCGGGAGCATGAGGATATATATATGGACATATGTTTTGGCACCTCAGAGTCCCGACCTTAACCTGATTGAAAGGTTTCGGGGTGTGCTGGAGAAGACTTGATGGAGTGGTTCAGTTTTTCCATCATCAGTTCAAGACGCTGGTGAAAAATGAACCCAACAATGGAGAAAAAAAAATGTTATGCTGCTTAAGTTTGGTGAAACAATATCATGGGGATGACATGCTGAAAGCAAGGACAAAGGCAGAAGAACCACATATTCATGCGTGCGACTTTGTTTTTGGGCCGGGCGGCGTATAAAATGTAATAAGCGGTGGGATGTGATTTCCACTGCTGCAACAATGCATAGTAAACTAGTTATGGATTCCCGGATTACGCTTGATAAACCTCACTCTGAGCACCATTGAGATAAACCATGAATTGTAAAGAGACGTTCTTTCAAAAACAACCTTTTTTTATTATTATTATTTCATTTTTAAATATAAATATCACATCACACCAGACTGAAGGAACAAAACATTCACACTTTAGTAAAGAATCCTGATTTCTGTATGTACATATACAACATGTGTTTTAATACCAAACATGCCCGTCCCATGTCATTCCTGTAAATCGTGACATACGGTAATGTTTGGTGTTGTTCTCGGAATGACTATTGAAAAAAAGAATGAATTTACTTCAGTATGCAACTGGGTCGGCAACAAAATCTGTCAGGACATTATATATAAATAATCAGGAATACTATACAGTCAGTAGTTAAATAAAACAGTGCAAGGAGATAAAATTGTAAATGCGCCATAAAAAAACTATTCACATTATTTTCATCGTCCAAAAATGAGCGACCTATTCTATCCATTCTTTCTATTCTATCTGTTTTACCTATTCTACCTATTCTACCTGGTCATGTCTAAAGATTTTAAACTGTACACAATATGTACAGCGGATGCTACATCTGATAAAACCACAGGAAAATGTTCCATAATAAAGTCATCATGAATAAAATGACGAATTATTTAAAAAACATTTTTTTTTTTTTTTAGTTTTAGAGTTTTTTTTACAGCATGCGGTCTGAAAAAAAAAAAAAAATTCAGTTCTCCTGTATCTGGTCAGACTTTGTTCAGTTCCCCTAATAGATAATTTAGCGATACCAGGGAAGCCTGGTCTCATGTAAAGCCCTGTCTTAATGCTGGAATGAGGGTGAGAGTACATAGTGCGTGCGCATGTGTGTGTGTGTGTGTGTGTGTGTGTGTGTGTGTGTGTGTGTGTGTGTGTGTGAGAGAGAGAGAGAGAGAGAGAGAGAGAGAGAGCAGCAGCAGCAGTAAGGCACAGATTAGCTCGGTATGTGCACAAGTTCAGGCGGGTGGAAGCCCATTGTTCTCTTTTATGACCATCTCGGCTGTGTTTCCATAGCACCGAGGCCTTGAGCGCTGAACTCAGGCTGCGTCCGGTGTTCTGAAATTCCAGGCAAAGCTTGAATCATTCCGTTACTGCGGTCAAACTCCCAGATGTTGTCATAGTCTAGTTCCTGGTCATCCGGTTCCACTGGTTTAAGATATGAATGTTCATCTATGATGGGAAAAATATGAAGGGCACGAACGTTAACGGCGGTTACACAAAAATATGCCAGCAATGTTAAAGGTGACAGAGGTGTAAAGAGTGAAGATTAAGCATGCAGGACAAGTTACATGGTCTTTAAAATAAAATAAAAAACCTGCACAATTAGAGCCAACCCTGCCTTTCAGCCTTGCTTAGGAATGAGCCCAATAAATACTTTCACACTGTAGGTGTGAGGGTTAAATATCCTGCAGAACAATCACAACAATGGCACCAAAACCGACCCGATGGTCTGGATAATTTACAAATGGGCAAGGCATCAGTTAAAGAATCTTACAGGTACTTTCAGATCGGAGATCATCAGCTGGCAGATCACAGACCAGATATGGGGCTGTAAAAGTATTTCAGCAGACTGACCTGAATACTGTAGCTGTGCTGATAAATTAGATATGACATGGCTGTTCTTGCTGCCAATCACATACAATTGTGTGAATTCTTTAGCTAAATGCATTTCATTGGAGCAGAGCGAAGCTATCTAGGCATTAATTTATTCATTTATTCATTAATGTTATAAGACACTTAATCTAAATAAGAGTCGCAGGGTAGTTGGCACTCATCTCAGCCAACTCTGAGCGAGGGTAGACATTATGCTGACATTATTTTATGCCATATGGTATTAATATTATTTAAAATTCATTTGTTTAAGACACAGGTGTCAAACTCAAGGCCCACCAACTAATTTTATGAGGCTTGCAAATTTTTTGAGTACTGTATATGATTATCGTACATTCTTCACATCAACCGTTACCATGAAAGATAATTCATCGTCGGTCCACTAGGTGGCAGCAAATCTATTTCAAGTGTCATGCAGACCGCAATAAAGGTTGCAAGCTAGTATGCTGCTGTCAAGCGTGGTCAGAAAGGAAAGTAAACAAAGTTAAAGAGGACCAATCATAAACTAAATTAATTTTTTTGCCTGCAGGCTTCATGATTGCCCTTTTTGACTAGATTATCCGGTCCTCAATAACATGAAAAGTGATGAGTCGTCAGTAAAAATGAGTTTGACACCGTTGCTTTAAGCCCTATGGTGCTTGTCAGCAGGGATATATTATGATGAGTCTTTATTTAAAAAAAAAAAGCTGTTGACATTCAGTCATATTAGGTCATATTAGTCACATAACATTTATAAGAAAGGAATTTTATGTAACTGAATCTTTTTGCAGTAAACAAATGATCCTGTGCCAAACCCTCAGTTACAGCAATACACATCAAATGAGTAGCTCAACATGCAATGTGCCCAGCTGTGAGCTTTACATCACTCAGTAGTAATTCTGTCCTTTTCCTCAGATCCCCAAATGTGCCACCTGCAGTGCTGTCATCTGGACTGTCACCGCCCTGAATTTTACTACACACGTGAGCGCACACGCGCGCACACACACGCACGCACACACACACGCACGCGCACACACCCACACACACACACCCACACAGCAACACACACGCGCACAGCACCACACACACACACACACAGCAACACACACACACAGCAACACACACAGACACACACAGCAACACACACACACACACACACACAGCAACACACACACACAGCAACACACACACACACACACACACACACACACACACACACACACACACACACACACACACACACACACACACACACACACACACACACACAGCAACACACACACACACACACACACACACACACACACACACACACACACACTCACTCTCTCACACACACACAGCAACACACACACACACACACACACACACACACACAGCAACACACACAGCAACACACACAGCAACACACACTCTTACACACTCTCTCACACACACACACACACACACACACACAACAACACACACACACAGCAACAGACACACACAGAAACACACACACACAGCAACACACACACACACACACACACACACACTCCCTGCTCTTTAAAATGGCCTGACATGCACTACCCACTCCTCATGTCTAGTCCTGTCTTGCCACTCGATATAAACCTACAAGCCATGAGCCGAGTGACAAGATCAATTACAGTGTTGCCTGGTATGTGTGCATTTAAATGTGTGAGTCATAATTCTTACAAATACTAAATATAAATTAAACACCAATGAAACTAGGTGCCTTTATTCAATGCTGTATCTGTGTATTCAGTGGTACACAACCCTGATTATCTAGGTCCATATAAAGTATAAGGTTGGTATTGTGATACCATATAAATTTCAAATGCCATAGATTTTTACCTGGGGTGAGACGGTAGGGCAGCTCCTGTGTATGTGTGGCAGCCAGGCCTGATGACTCTCTCTGTGAAACAAAACATACATTTGTTTTTCACTAAGGTGTGTTTGTTTAGCTATTAGTGACAAAATCACTCTGTATGTGTGGATATAAAGACACACACACACACATATATATATATATATATATATATATATAATAAATGTAATGTAAATATATAATAAATATATGTAAATATGTATATAGTCAAGTTGAGATGGATATCATGGAATAGTCCACTAGCTGTAATGTGTTCACCAAGCCTGAGGCAAATTATTGTTTTAGTTTATACGACATGAAAACATAAGTAAAGCAAACTGAAATCAGATTTATGTGGTTTATTGTGGGATGTCCAATTATGGGCAGACCATTTAATAATGTGCAAGCAGGCACTGGCCTCTGTGTCCGTCTGTAACCATGTGCCACCAGTTTGTCACATGACCTCCACAACTTGTAGTATGTAGGCCCTCGCGCAATAGATATAAAGTATTCTGGATCTGAATAATTTACCATATCCTACTTCGTTTCAATTAATAATAGCTTATTTTTCCAAGATAACCACTCAGATTGTGCTATTCCCATTTAGTGCATACTAAATACATTTATGTTAGCAAACATTTCATTGGGTTACCTGTCTGATGTTATTGTGCTGTAGCACTGTGTTAGGGGTAGCGAGCAGTTTCAATCTGGACACAGCCTGTGCACGCTGCTGTACAGCCCACTCTGTGCTGATCCCATCATTCTCATAAGGCTGACTACTCCTGCGCTTGTTCCTGCGGCCTAGTGGAGGTGTGCACAGGCGGAAGGAGTTGGGGAGGAGTTGCGCACATTGCTGCTCTATGGAAACCTGGGAGGAATGCTGTTGAAAAGAAACAAAGCTTTGCTTTCAACTAGAATTTCATCTGGCCCTATAGGCAGCAAAATCTACGAAGAAACGTCAATGTGTATCTGGAGGCAAGTGTCAACATTTTCAAATATCAGGACTGTTAAGTGGGTGTCCTGTCACTCACATGCTCAAAAAACACACGAGGGAACCTTGAAGATGATATTTGAACCAGATTATTATGAGGCATGAACAAAGATAACTATTTTCCGTCAGGTAAGGTAAAGTCCATTGGGCTTTTTACAGACGAGCCATAGCGGCTCATTGGACCGGTGCTTATCCCCGGTTTCCGTAACGTGAAGCGACCAGGAGTTCATCTCCTCCTGGATCCATCGCAGGTTAAATTTCCAGTATATTTTTACTGGTACCCATTTATACTGCTGGGTGAACTGAGGCTCACTTGTGGTTGAGACCTTGCCCAGAGGTCTTAGCACAGTGGGGGTCTAACTGGGATTTGAACACACAACCTCCCGATCATGAGCACAGCACCCTAACCACTACGCCACTGGCCCCAGTATTTTCCCTCATCATTTTAGTTATTTTTTGGTTTTAAGTGATTTTGGAACCCAGTCTATATCGGTATGTACGAACCGACTATTTATACTTGTTGCCAGAGTCACATTCCAACATAGCCAATCCGAAACGCTGCTTCTGAAATGCCTGTCCACTGTGATCTGGTGCTTGAGTCTCATTGCTTCAGCCTTTTCCATTATGCAGTTGCATCAATCAATTAGTAATTCGGACGGCAAGATCTTAGACTTGTCAAACCAACAACAACGTCCTCTGCACACCTGGTCACAGTGAGACTGAGTGTAAAGAGAGAAAGCAATGCGATATGCTGCCCCACTTACCGACGACACCCTTGCCAAATCTTCCTCCAGAGGGTACATGCCAGGAGTGGTGGGGTCGTCATACAAGGGTGAGAGAGGTTTGCGATGGGTCAGCAAATCTGAGTGCCTTTGTGGAATGCAGAGCTGGTATTTTATGGAGCTTTGTGGAGTACTCCAGCTGTTAGACTGTTGAAAAACAAATCAGATATAAGCTGAGCACATCTGGCCATTAATGTCTGGCATCTTTCTTTTGTTCAAACCAGCAGTGTAAGGAAATGAGAGATGTAAGAAATCTATCAAATGCACATTACTCTTTTATTTATCTTACCCCTCAGTAATTTGTCAATCATTATTAATGACTGACATAATACTTTTTGGGGTTTTTTTTTTTTCCACCAATTTATAGTTATATTTAGTACTGCATACGGTCTGTTAGAAGTTATTTCCAGTTATCACAGGCATTAGCGCTAATATAAAAATAATATAAAGTCGTTCCATTGTCAGACTCGTACTGAAAGAGGTTCATCCTTACATCCTCCTATTTCAGCCTTAAAAACACCACCTGTCCAATCACAATCAAGAACTACATAAAGGTGCATTCAATTGAGAGATTTTCTTGTTTCTGATTGGTGGAAGGCTATCATTATTCCTATTCTTATACAAACTGAATTATTGCATCACTGACATCAAATAAGTTGAATGATTTTTTGCACAACTGGCACGTGCAACATTACTTTCTACTTTTACATTAATTTTTGAATGAATAATTATGAGGGGCAGTGGTGGTCTAGTGGTATAGGGCGCTGGATCGCTGATCCAAAGGTTGGGGGTTCGAGTCCCACTCTGCACAAGGTTGTCCCTGTCCCCCCCAGTGCAGCTAACTGGGTTATCAAAGGCCGGCCATGTCTCTCACTGTCTATGGTGTGAGGCATGTAAAAGAACCATTGCTGACTTTCGACAAGAGTAGGCTGCAAAGCCGTTGGCGTGTTTCCGCCCTGCGATGGCCTGGCGAGCTATCCAGGGTGTACTCTGCCCTCGCCCGAAGTTTGCTGGGATGGGCACCAGCCTCCCCGCGACCCAAATTAGGATTAAGCGGGTACAGAAAATTAACTGAATTAAACAATTATTCAAAATTAATTTAAAAGTAGAGCAGTATGTTGCACGTAATGCTCCATATCATACATATCATACAATCGCGCTGATTGGTTCAGAAACGAATTTAATTAGTTTATGGATGTTCAGGAGTTGTCAATGTTCATGTTATAATCATGTATTATACCTCATTTTGATGCATAGTAAATTCATTCATTCATTTTTTTTTTTTTGCAACCACTTAACCCTATTTAGGGTCACGGGGAGGCTGGCGCCCATCCCAGTCGACTCCGGAGTACACCCTGGACAGCTCACCAAGCCATCGCAGGATGGAAACACATTGACGACTATATGCAGCTACTCTTGTCGAAAGTCAGCAATGGTTCTTTGGCATGAACCTCACACCATAGACAGTGAGAGACATGGCCGGCCTTTGATAAGCTGCACAGGGGAAACAGTGACAACCTTGTGGAGCGCGGGGCTTGAACCCCTAACCTTGGGATCAGTCATCCAGCACCTTTACCACTAGGCCACCACTGCCTGCATAGTAAATTCTGTTTCCAAAATACTGTATATCAGTATCTCAATATGTGGAATTTCTGACTTAATTTGTATTATGCTGGATCGGGTCAGAATTAAGGATAATGCTACTCTTCCCTGAACAAGATTCAAGATTTTGGACTTACCTTTATAAGTGGAGCCTTCTGGATATGCTGTGTGGTGGGGTTATAGTGAACTGAGCTATATGGGGTGTTGTAAATGGGAGAGATGGGCTCTTCAGAGAGGTAGGAAGTGTGCTGAGGAGATGAGTAGCGCAGGGGCAATGGTGTAGGTCTGGTTTGAGATGACATGCTGTTGCTCCTGCTACCAAGTCTTGCCGAATACTGCGTATCAACAGAGGTGGGTCTGCTGGAGATGTACTGTAAACACACATGAACAGGAAGACAAACTGGTTTGTAATGCTGAATATGGACGAGAAGTCAGACATAAACATGTTGGCTCGGTCTCTTCAGTGAGAGCAAAGAATTATTCACAAAGCTGAAGAAGGAGATTATGTTATGATATCGTCCCCCTCGGCAGAGCTCTCTTTGGGCATGTTGCCCTCTCAGCTTTAAATTAATGAGACGCCTTGCTTCTGATTTTACCGCTGGGAGGGAGATAGGATATCTTCGGACTAATAGCATGCGATAGTATGGTACAACTTCAAAGCCGATCACCGTTCAGGTCATCTTTTGAGATATGTTTTGCTTGTGTGGGTGAATCCTGCCGTGGAATGTTTCTAATAACAGAAAACATCTGAGAAATCCGGGGATATCTTTCAAGTTCAACACCCCCCAGAACCCCACACCCCAGTCCCCATTACAAGTCAGCATTGGAAGACAACTCAGGGTGGAAGTGCTCAGAAAAACAATCTGTAAATCAATCTGTTTTTGGGCTACAAGTGTAGGAGGCTTTTATATGGTAACAGAAGTAGCATGCATGGGTTGGGCGATTAGTTAAAAATTGATAGCTCCAACATCACAGAAGTATTAAAATGCATGACTGGATACTACTCCAAAATAAACACTTGAGAGTAAGTCAGGTCAGATCATTTACACTAAGTCTGGTCCACCCTTAACACTCCTTTTTCTTTGTTATTCCTTGAATTTTACAGCGGATGACATCTTTTTTATATTGTTTTAAAAAATATTGCTTTCTAAATATTGAGGAATTGTCTTTGACCAGTAAATATGTTAACATTGTTATGTTTGGTGTAACCTTGTGGATCGACGTGCAAGTAAGAACTTCAGTGTACTCCAGTGGTTCTCAAATAGTGGGGCGTGCCGATGCCGGGGGGGGGGGGGGGGGTATGTGTGTGGGCTGGGAGGGTGATGCCGGGTGGAGTGTGTATGACCCTGGGGAACATGCTTTTCTGGAATAATGTACAAGAATTAAGTGTAATTGCTTCTCCACTGCACTAGTTGGCAGTGGCGCTCTCACTGTCACGTGCTAGTGGCTTTTTCGCAGGAGCAAACGATATGAAGTGCAGTAAACAACCCCTCAAGAAACAACACGGGAAAATTTCTAACATATTAAGACATGAATAAATTTGAATTAGCTTAAATAAGGATGTGTGTGTGATTTCTATTTATTTATTTCAAGCACATTGGTGAACTTTAAATATTTCTGTTACAGATTAAAAAACAATGAAGTTTTTTTCATTATTGTAAGATGAACTATATTTATTTCTTTTTTTGTTGTTCATGTAATCAAGATACTATGTTATGCAGAGGCGTACTAATAACAATTTTATAGACAAATAATACTGTACGCTTGGGGGGAGCGGGGGGGGGGGGGCGTGAAATGTTTTTTTTTTCCTTCCTGGGGGGTGGGGGGGTGGGGCACAGAAAATAATTGAGAAGCACTGGTGTACTCTGTATGCATGTGACAATAAAATGTTTTGATTTTTGACCCTGTGATCCATACCGGCAAGCTCCTTTATCAGCAAGTCTTCAAGTTATTATCAACTGAACTCGTATATAAAATGACAGTTTGACAACAGTTCACGTGACAGTACCGTCAGACTCATAATAATACTCAGCAGCTGTACAAACACTATAATAGAAGCTGGAATAGTCACTTACACACAGCGGCTCGGTGTAGCCTGGGGAAAGAGGGTTGTCATTGGCGTGGGGCAACTGGAAGTCGCAAGATCTGCGTTTACTGTGCATTTTCTTCAGCGCAATCTCTTCTGTATGCCCTCGGCTATTGCCGCTCCATCTCACATTTATATCAGGAGCCTGAAAAGATGCCAACTGAGAAAATCAATTTCTGTCTTACAAATGCTTTTCAAAACATTTCAGGGTCTGTCACGTAGAAGGCTCACCTGTCTCTGAGTTGGCGTGTAGATGATGTCATAGACAGGTGGAGGCGGGCTCAGGACGGGAATATCTACGGCTTTGAAGTGATTTATCCAGTCACGGAACTCGCTTGTGCTCGAACATGACACGACGATGGGGTTAATCAGTTTCCCTGCCCAGGCCAGCAAGAGCAATTAGCATTGGGTGGGAAAAAAAAATTTGAAGAATGCGGTGTTATCCAATAAAATAACGGATATTGGATGATCATTAACCTACCTTCGATCATAAAAGTGTTTGGCTTGATATCTTGGCATGGAGTGGTAACAGTAAGCATGTTGAGAGGAAGTTTTCCCTATAAACACAACGCACAGAGTGTGGTTTTAGCTGAGAAAAACCTCATTTGGACTAAAAACAATGAATAACAACAGGCTAATTGTTTTACCTTGTAGAACAAGCCATCACTCTCCTCGGACAGTATAATAAGATTGCTAGGATACATCACTAACAGTCTGTCGTACTGCTCCTGTCGGGAAAACATTGTGTTGTGGTCAACATTATGATTTGAATAGAATATTAAGTAGTGTGAACTAGATTGACATGGTTTGGACATGTTCAGAGGAGGGATAGTGAGTACATTGGTAGTAGGATGCTGAGATTGGAACTACCGGGCAGAAGGCCTAGAGGAAGACCAAAGAGAAGATTTATGGATGTGGTGAAGGAGGACATGACGGTAGTTGGTGTAAGAGAAGAAAATACAGAGGATAGGATGAGATGGAGGCAGATGATTCGCTGTGGCGACCCCTGAAGGGAACAGCCGAAAGGAAGAAGGAGAAGAAGATTAAGCAGTGTGAACTGATTGGGACGTGTAGTGACTACTGTAGTTTGTTTTTTGAGCCACAAATATAAATCTGAAGTGCCTGCACTCATCGATATACAGACATACAGGGATCCTTCACTTTCCGCAGCGAATTGGGACTGAGATCTTCACGCGACCACCAAAATCTAGGAGCACTCCACCCTGCCCTACCCCCTCAGTGTCATATATATACATGTATATGTGTACAGTATTTTTGTTTTCCTTTCGGCTTTTTTCCCTTTTACTCGGGAGTCGCCACAGCGAATCATCTGATTTGCACGTTTGATTTGGCAGAGGTTTTTACATCGGATGCCCTTCCTGTCACAACCCTTTTTAGCAAGGGACAGAAACACGCTGACGACTTTGCAGCCTACTCTTTACGAAAGTCAGCAATGGTTCTTTCACATGCCTCTCACCATAGACAGTGAGAGACATGGCCCGCCTTTGATAAACCAGTTAGCTGCACTGGGGAAATACTGTATATGTGTACAGTATAATATCAATAAATACATATTTAATGCCATAAATGCTTATAATAACAATCAAACATTAAAAAATAATGCAGAAGATGTAAATAAAATATAAATACACACATATACAGACCCGTACACATGCACACAGATATGCATGCACGCACTCAGATGCGCACCTCACAACAACAAACTGGTTTTGATGGGAGGTTTTGGGCTGGGTTTTTTTTTTTTTTTTTTTTGGTGGGGGGTTGGGGTTTGTTTTTGGGTTTTTTTGCATAATTGGCCTTGTTTTCGTTACATTTTCCTTAACTTTTCTTCCTTAATTTCCTTATTTTTTTAATTCGATGAATATTTAAAAACAATAAACATGATGCACTGAAGCCACATGAATTGAAGAGCGAAGCAGCAAGGGATCCCCTATAATATTTTCTCCCTCTTGCTATCCATGTGGACGAATGCAACCCCTGCCTGGAAGTGGTGTTTGCACAGCTCTTGCTCTGACAGCTTTTAAAAAGGGTGTGTCAGACAAGCAGCTGTAGTGTGAGTCAAGTCCATGCAGGAGCAAAGCAACTGGTTCACACACCCAGCTTTACACAAAGGGACACACTTCTACATGTCAACCTCTCAAAAAGGAAAACCGGCCTGAATTCTCACCTTTCCTGTGGGAAAACTGTATTTCTACACACTGCACCATATCACTCGGCCCGTCTACAGTCAATGCAAATCTGACGACAGTCAAATTTTAAAAAGCTGATATCAAAGAAGAGACCAGACAATGCAGCCGTGAGGGGGGGGCACAAACCAGTGTCTCTCCCTCACGCCGGTCCCAAGCCCGGATAAATGCAGAGGGTTGCGTCAGGAAGGGCATCCGGCGTAAAACAAATGCCAAATAAACTATGCGAATCACAAGAAAGAATGACATACCGGATCGGTCGAGGTCTGGTTAACAACGACCGCTTATCAGTGCCGTCCAACCAACAGGGTGCTGATGGAAATTGGACTACTGTTGGTCGAAGACGTCCCGAAGAAGGAGAGGCGGGAGGCGTGTCCGTTTGCCAGAGAGAGAAGAGGAAAGGCATGAGTCTAGGGACTGAAAGTAGGGACTTTGAATATTGGAACTATGACAGGAAAAGGTAGAGAGCTGGCTGACATGATGCAGAGGAGGAAGGTGGACATACTGTGTGTTCAGGAGACCAGGTGGAAAGGTCGCAAGGCTAGAAGCATAGGAGCAGGGTTTAAGCTGTTTTATCACGGTGTGGATGGGAAGAGAAATGGAGTCGGAGTCATCTTGAAGGAGGAGTTTGCCAGGAATGTTCTAGAAGTGAAAAGAGTGTCAGACAGAGTGATGAGTCTCAAGTTAGAAATTAAAGGTGTGATGGTCAATGTTGTTAGTGCTTATGCCCCACAGACAGGATGTGAGCGAGAAGAGAAGGAGAGATTCTGGAGGGAGTTAGATGAAGTGATGCAGAGTACCCCAGAGGTGAAAGAGTGGTCATTGGGGCAGACTTCAATGGACATGTTGGTGCAGGAAACAGAGGGACGAGGAAGTGATGGGTAGGTTTGGTATCCAGGACAGGAACGCAGAAGGACAGATGTTGGTAGATTTTGCAAAAAGGATGGAAATGGCTGTGGTGAATACTTTCTTCCAGAAGAGAGAGGAGCATAGGGTGACTTATAAAAGTGGAGGTAGGAGCACACAGGTAGACTACATCTTGTGCAGGCGATGTTATTTAAAGGAAGTCAGTGACTGCAAAGTAGTAGCGGTGAGAGTGTTGCCAAACAGCAGAGGATGGTGGTGTGCAGGATGATGCTGATGGTGAGGAAGGTGAAGAAGGCAAAGGCAGAGCAGAAGACAAAGTGGTGGAAGTTGAAAAAGGAAGAGTGTCGGGTTGTCTTCAAGGAGGAGTTGAAACAGGCTTTGGGTGGTCAGGAAGTGCTTCCAGATGACTGGACAACTACAGCGAATGTGATCAGGAGACAGGTAGGAGAATATTTGGTGTGTCATCTGGAAGGAAAGTAGATAAGGAGACTTGGTGGTGGAATGAGGAAGTGCAGGAGTGTGTACTAAAGGAAGAGATTAGCTAAGAAGAAGTGGGACATTGACAAACCGAAGAGAGTAAACAGGAGTACAGGGAGACACAGCGTAAGGCAAAGGTAGCAGTGTCAAAGGCCAAACAGAGTGCGTTTGATGACTTGTATGCTCGGCTGGAAAGTAAGGAGGAGAAAATGATTTATACAGGTTGGCACAGCAGAGAAATAGAGATGGGAAGGACGTGCAGCAAGTTAGATTGATAAAGGACAGAGAGGGAAATGTATTGACTGATGACAGAAGTGTGCTGGGAAGATGGAAAGAGTACTTTGAAGAGCTGATGAATGAGGAAAATGAGAGAAAAAACGTAGAAGAGGTGACTGTTGAGGACCAGGAAGTAGCAAAGATTAGTAAGGGTGAAGTGAGGAGGGCATTGAAGAGGATGAAGAATGGAAAGGCAGTTGGTCCTGATGACATACCGGTGGAGGTATGGAAGTGTCTAGGAGAGGTAGCAGTAGATTTTCTGAAAAGAACATTTAACAAGGTCTTAGAGAGTGAGAGGATGCCAGAGGAATGGAGGAGAAGTGTGCTGGTGCCCATTTTTAAGAACAAGGGAGACGTGCAGAGTTGTGGCAACTACAGAGGGATAAAGTTGATGAGCCATACGATGAAGTTATGGGAAAGAATAGTGGAAGCTAGACTAGGGCAGAAGTCAGCATTTGTGAACAACAGTTTGGTTTCATGCCCAGAAAGAGGCACCACAGATGCAGTGTTTGCCTTGAGGATGTTAATGGAGAAGTACAGAGAAGGTCAGACGGAGCTGCATTGTGCCTTGTGGATCTGGAGAAAGCATATGACAGGGTGCCGAGAGAAGAACTGTGGTATTGCATGAGGAAGTCTGGAGTGGCAGAGAAGTATGTTAGAGTGGTGCAGGACATGTATGAGAGATGTAAGACAGTGGTGAGGTGTGCTGTCGGTGTGACAGAAGAGTTCAAGGTGGAGGTGGGACTGCATCAAGGGTCAGCTCTCAGCCCCTTCTTGTTCGCTATGGTGATGGACAGGCTGACAGACGAGGTTAGACAAGATTCCCCATGGACTATGATGTTTGCAGATGACATTGTAATCTGTAGTGAGAGCAGAGAACAAGTGCAGGAAAATCTAGAGAGGTGGAGGTATGCCCTGGAAAGGAGGGGAATGAAGATTAGCCTCAGTAAGACAGAGTAATATGTGCATGAATGCCAAGGACCAAAGAGGAGCAGGTGAGATTACAGGAGCAGAGATAAGAAAGGTGGAGGATTTTAAGTACTTAGGCTCAACAATCCAGAGCAATGGCGAGTGTGGAAAAGAGGTCAAGAAGCGTGTGCAGGCAGGTTGGAATGGTTGGAGAAAAGTGTCCGGTGTGATGTGTGATAGGAGGGTATCGGCAAAAATGAAAGGAAGAGTGTACAAAGCGGTGTTGAGGCCAACGATGATGCTGTATGGGTTAGAAACAGTGGCCCTGGGGAAAAGACAGGAGGCAGAGTTGGAGGTAGCAGAGATGAAAATGTTGAGATTCTCTTTGGGAGTAACGAGGATGGATAGGATTAGGAATGAGTACGTCAGAGGCACAGCACATGTAAGACGTGTTGGAGACAAAGTCAGAGAGGCTAGATTGAGATGGTTTGGACATGTACAGAGGAGGGATAGTGAGTATATTGGTAATAGGATGCTGTGGCTGGAACTACCAGGCAAAAGGCCTCGAGGACGTCCAAAGAGACGATTCATGGATGTGGTAAAGGAGGACATGAAGGTCGTTGGTGTAAGAGAAGAAGATGCAAAGGATAGGGTGAGATGGAGGCAGATGATTCGCTGTGGCGACCCCTGAAGGGAAAAGCCGAAAGGAAAAGAAGAAGAAAGAAGAGACCAGACATTCTGGACCCTGGGGGGAATTTGATCTTGTTAAAGGGGTGACTAACATCATATCAGATGCTGCCTCGAGTGAACCAGCCAGGTATCAACCAACAGTGACGAAGAGTTGATGTAATCTTTGGTTGCGCAACAACAGGTTTCATAAAAGGGGCTTCATGGTAGTACCTACATGTATATCCCCTGTCTGATCTGTTATCAGATCAGTACACCTTTTCCCAAAGTACTTTCAGTCCTGAAAACCAATAAACAAGTGGAGCGCCACCTACAATGGGTACTGCACTTACAAATACAAACAGCTACCGAGGCAGTGGTGGCCGAGTGGTATAGGACGCTTGATCGCTGATCCTAAGGTTGGGGGTTCAAGTCCCACTCTCCACAAGGTTGTCACTGCTCCCCCCCACCCCCTCCCACCCCCGTGCAGTTGACTGGGTTATCAAAGGCCGGCCATGTCTCTCACTGTCTATGGTGTGAGGCTCATGTAAAAGAATCATTGCTGACTTTTGACAAGAGTAGCTGCAAAGCCGTCAGTGTATTTCCGCCCTGTGATGGCCTAGCGCAGTGTTTCCCAACCCCTGTCCCGTGGCACATTAGTGTGCCGTGAGAAATCATCAGGTGTGCCGCGGAAGATTAACCGATTTCACTTAGCGTGTAGTAACAGTGCTGTTCTGCTAGAGGGCAGTATCATTTTTGTTCCGTGGTGTGCCTCGTGATTTTTCTAATGTAAAAGATGTGCTTTGGCTCAAAAAGGTTGGGAAACACTGGCCTAGCGAGCTGTCCAGGGTGTACTCTGCCCTCGCCCGGAGTAAGCTGGGATGGGCACCAGCCTCCCCGCAACCCTAATTAGGATTAAGCGGTTACAGGAACTCAACAGAACAAACAGCTCCCGAATATGTATTTTGTAATTTTGTATAATATGTATTTTGTAATTTTGTAAATGTAATTTAGCATAACATTTATAATTAATGTCTAATTACAGATTGTTGTACCAAAATCAGATATAAAATTGGATAAACGCTCAACACGTACAATAAATTATACAAACATAAAATTCACTCCTGTATGCAATCTCTAATAGGGTACGCATCCTCAGAAGTTGCCTGTGAAGGTTTTCATATATAACTGAGAAACGAGCCAGAACTATATTTTGATGTTGTCATGGAAACGTTGCCTTACCTGACAAGGTAAATGCTGCAGCCTGACTTTAGTGACATAGGCGATTGGACCCAGACTTTCTCGCTGTGAACCCTCCCATTCGTAGATAGGCTCTTTACTGATGGAGCTCCTCAGCTCTTCCTTCCCCTCTGTGGACTGTTCTATGTTCTGAACCTTGTTAAATCAGAAAAAAAGAAATTGTGAACATGTTTTAAGGTTCCAAACATTACTATTCCTTGTGCTTGCAGTGTCACCATGAAGTCGATCAGATTTGTGCTATGAGTGTGTACAAAAAAAAAAAAAAGTAAAATTTATCTTGCCTGCATATAAAGTTTAAATAATTATTAAATGTTCAATACATGCATCGTCTTCTTTTCCTTTCGGCTTTTTCTGTTTTTTTGTTTGTTTGCTTGTTTGTTTTTCAGGAGTCGCCACAGCAAGTCATCTGATTGGCATGCTTGATTTGGCATAGGTTTTTATGTCGGATGCCCTTCCTGACACAACCCTTTAGCAAGGGACAGAAACACGCTGCCGGCGATGCAGCTACTCTTTACGAAAGTCAGCAATGATTCGTTTACATGAACCTCACACCATAGACAGTGAGAGACATGGCCGGCCTTTGATAACCCAGCTAGCTGCACTGGGGGGGACAGTGCTAACCCTTTGAAGAGTGGGACTCGAACCCCCAACCTTAGGATCAGCAATCCAGCGCCCTTTACCACCAGGCCACTACTGTCCAAACATTCAATACTGTACATGCATACACATTAGAAACATGATTCTCTTGCAACACTGGAAATTTTAGCTTGATGTATGCAGCATGCCTCACTGTAAATATATATGATTCCTATAGACATGGATTAGAGGCAATTTCCATATACTGCCAATGTTTTAAAAATTATAAAGTAAAATTATTATTTCAATTAAAGATCACTGAGAATCTGTTTTGTTTAGTAGCCTCGTCTATTGCGACAGCAGGACATGTCAGCACTGGCAAAAAAGTCATTCCTTTTCCATGATACTGTGACTGTGGTTCACCTTAATGTCAACCACAATCCCAGCCACACCCCTGTGTAATCCTCATGTGAACACAGTAACACTGGTCTAAATTACTCCGACCTAGCTGTTCAGCACATCTGCTGGTGTCTTTATTATTAATATTATTAATAATAATAATAATAATAATAATAATAATAATAATAATAATATGGTTAGCACCGAGTGCTGATAGATTCATACCTTAATTCTGCTGTAGGTGTCTGGGGTAATCGCAGTACCACCATTGACCTCTATTTGTTCCTTTAAGAGACCGAACCAATGGTCCATATCCTTCTGATTTGAGCAGTAGACAATGATGGGGTTTAAGCTGACACCTAAAAAGGGCAAAAAAAATAGGGTCAATGGTTTGTTTACAAAGGGGAGCATCAAGGTGGCATTATGGTTAGCACATCCGCCTCATACATCAAACTGTGTGGAGTTTGCATGTTCTTTCCATGTTTGCGTGGGTTTCCTTCAGGCACTCCAGGTTCCTCCCACAGTCCAAAAACATGCACAGCAGGTTAACTGTCTGTTCTAAATTGCTCTTAGGTGTAAGTGTGAGTGTGTCGTGTGAGTGTATTATCCCTGTGATGGCCTGCACGTTGCCCAGGGTGTACCCTGCCCTCGCTCAGAGTCGATTGAGAGGTGCCAGCCTCCCTGCCACCATAATTAGGAGGAATTAGGTGAGTAAGTGCATCAACAGATGTTGATTATTCAATGTATTTTTTAATTTCTTTATTTCTTCCTTTCGGCCTTTTCCGGCAATTCAATGAATTTTTTATATAATTACTAAAATAAATAAATAAATAAATAAATAAAAAAGTCTTGACCTCCTTTATTTTTACAGCTCATCTTTTTATGAGCACTAAAAGTGATGAATATACTTCATGTGTTAAATAAAACAGACACACCTACAGGACTCACAGAAAGAATGTGAAAGACCTGGAATCTGACGCCGTTATCAGTTCCACATACCAGCACATATCAGCATAGATTTCAGTCTCCTACGCCAGCACTGCTTTGTCGTTTCCAGTTATGGCTTAGGTTTAGTCAGGGAGTGCTGCATGAGTTTGGTTTTTTGTTTCAAGCGCGGGATGAAAACTGGCCTCAGTTAAATATTCCCACACTGATTAGAGGACAGTGAAAGTCAATACCGTGTGAGGTGGTTTGTAAATATTTCCGAGGCTGACCCCCACTGACCCAAAATACAGAGCGTATGCAAGGGTCAATGCTTTCTAGTTTGGTATCTGTAGCATTGCAGTGACAGAAAATTGAAATAATGAGTCACTTTAAGGGGTTTTATGAGGGTGTTTCGGCTACTTTTCTTCCGTGGCATACCACCGTGTTTAGTCATCTGGTCAAAAGGAAATGTTTTCTCTTCTAAGTGATATTTAAACACATTTAGTCTTTATTTGACTCACATCCTGGTCATGTTCACTCACACTTTGTTTAAAGCCACGCAAGCCAGTTAAAGGGTCTTTTATTCAAGAATCATCTGACTACTGGTGAACCACTTCCAGTTAAAAACATCTGACACACAAAAACCGGCGGCAGCTCGGAAAAGTGGTTCGGAAGTGAAACCTGCACAGAGGAATGTAGGAATCGTTGAGCTGTGATGTGCACAATGTGGGAGAGAACCAGAGGAAGAGCGTTCTTAGCCCAACAGCTGAGAGAGCTTAGCTTCGGTGCACCTGTTATATAACAAGAGGAGCCTTTAAGGACAATTTCACCCTGTCCTGACCGCCAGCAAATGGACGGCCCTCTTGTTAGTCTTACATCTATAAAGAGGGCAAGAGGGTCACAACACTTATGAATCACTGGAATGGTCGAAAAATGGGAAGTGGCTGCGGATATATATATAGTGTGAGGCTGTGCCTTCATGATACCAAGCTTTGTAGTGACAGGAAAAAATACATTTACTTCATTGTCTTAAATTGCAAAAGGCTTTCTGTGCCAGGAAACTATGTCCACTGGAACCATTCAAAACGATCCACGGGTCTAAAACAAAAAGAAAATTCACTCACCGTTTATTTGGAAGGCAAACTCCTGTGGGTCTCCAAAACTGGTCCTGTTGTGTACTTTGCAAATCGTGAGCTCCTTTAATGGAAGTGTCCCCTATAATAAAACGAACGATCAGTACAACAGTCCAGATGTTTTTATGGATGTTGTGGTGCCATTTTGTAGTTTAGAAGGCTGAGGCGTGTCACCACAGAAATCTAGACGCTAGGTTGGATATACAAGGATCCCTCACTTTCCACGGTTAATGGGGGCTGAGACACCCCCTCGCGACCGCCAATTTCCGCGAAGTAGGTAGGATTGACACCCCCACACACACACCCAACTGACGTATACATGCATGTATGTGTATATAATATCAATAAATACATATTAAATGCTATAAATGCTTATAATAACAATTAAACAATCAAAAATAATGCATAAGATGTAAATAAAATATTAATACACACACACATACACACACACACACACACACACACATACACACACACACACACACGTGATCCTCACATAAAAATGTAAGTAGTTTTGTTTGGGTTTTTTGGTTTGTTTTTTTTCTTTTTTGCCTAATTGGGCTTGTTTTGCGGCAAGTTTTTCCCTATTTTTCCTTAATTTCTATTATTTTTCAATTTTTTTTAAATTTTTGAATATTGAATATTTTTGAAAAACCTGCGATGCACTGAAGCCACAGAAACTGAAGCACAAAGTTGCAAGGGATCACTGTACAACCTCTTACATTATATTTCATTTATATTTCCATTAATTTATAATTTCCATTAAATTATAAAGTTTTCATTTATGTTATAGAGCGTCCATCATCCAAATTAATTCCTGTTATGGTTTACATAAGACACAGAAATTGTCACGCCTATACCCGCCTCCCTTTTATAACTCGCTTTAAGTTAACGTAGCTGTGGGGCGGATGGTTCCGGGAAGCACAATGTGCAAAGACACATTATTCCTGTTATTACAGCTTTATGTCTGGTTGCTCCTGAAGATGTTTCTAGGAAAGATAGCTGTAGCAATGTGGCTTCCAATTTTGCAATAAACTATGGACTTTTTCTATGGACATAAATTCAATGATCATTAAACATAAATCAATTATTTTTAAAAATCTGTTTTCACATGTTTTTTTATTTACTTATGTGGAACACCTTTCCACCAATGTTCCCATAAACCTGCCCCTGCCGAGCCATTATATCTAATCAATCAACACTTTCTGATTAATCAGCTGAAGTATTATGGATATTCGATATTGCGTTGTCCCTCTGAGAGAAATATACATTAATTATAGAAGGGCTTGTTTATGAGACATGATCATAAACACAGACATAATAAAAGGAAGTGATTAATGTTAATCATTATTGCTGTGCTCACTCACGGCCACATTACCACAAATGAAGGTGAACTGTTTACATCATGGTTATATAATACAGTGTCATGTTTGCCTTTTATAGATGTTACCACAAAATACAAGGCGGGGGGTGATGGAAGCGTTTAAAAAAAAAAAAAAAAAAAAAAAAGAATATTCTAAAGACTATAGATGCACATAAAGGAGGAGGTTGTTCTAACCTGATAGGTGAGCCCGGTGGTATTGTTGGAGACAAAATGAAGGTGTGTTTGGAACAGGTCCAGGTAGCAATCATGTACATCCTGTAAAAGATGACACATAATCCTTTGGTTATTTACACAATCTGAATGATACCTCTGTAACAATGCTGTTCATCCCTGAACTGAAGAGGGGTTTCCACAGTTTTGTAATGTGTAAGGATGTCGATGTACTGTAGATCTGGGATAGTCACATGGGTTTTTCCTGCTGTCTGATGATACTTGATTTATTGTTGAACAATATAGTGTCAGTGATAGGGCGGTGGTGGCCTGGTGGTATAGGGTGCTGGATAGGTTGGTGGTTCAAGTCCCACTCTCCACAAGGTTGCCCCCCACCCCCCCACCCCCCATCCCATGCAGCTAACTGAGTTATCAAAGGCCGGCTATGTCTCTCACTGTCTATGGTGTGAGGTTCATTCAGGATTCAGGATTTTTAATAGCCATTTGTGTTTTTTTTTTTTTTTTTTTTTTTTTTTTTTACACACATAGGAATTCTTGTGCGGTTGTTCAAGGAGTCAAGTTACAAACAGAAAAGAAGGCTCAAATCAACAACACACAAACTGCTATAAAATAAACATATAAAAATTATATATCTAAATGGACCTCACACAGACCCAGCAAACTCAACCCAGCAATAATAACAACAAAAAATAATAAAAATAAAATGATGATGATAATAATGATGATAATAATAATAATAATAATAATAATAATAATAATACAAAAAATAATTCAGTAGATAACCGCAATAAATGAAATTGCACTATATTATTATATTATATTATATTATATTATATAATTATATTGATACTGTGCTATGCCCATTGTTCTGTTGGGAAAAAATGAACAGTTCTCTGAGTAAACAAAATAAACACAACTTCAATGTTAGATGTTCTCCATTCTCAGAGCAAGGTTTAGAGATAATCTCCAGTCGGTCAGTACACCAGGTTTATTTAACAATAATCCGTCGTTCTTCCGCCGCAGTTCTTGTTGCTAGCCCTGCACTCCTGTCATATAAAGGAACCATTGCTGACTTTTGTAAAATGTAGCTGCATGGCCGTCAGCATATTTCTGTCCCTTGCTAAAGGGTTGTGTCCGACGTAAAAACCTATGCCAAATCAAACATGCGAATCATTCGCTGTGGCGACCCCCGATAAAGGGAATAAGTCGAAAGGAAATCTCTCTCTCACTCAATATAGTGTCAGTGATGTGCCAGTGTGTGTAATTCCGCCTGAAGGGAGTGTCTTGTTTATCTTTTACTGTATCATAAGCACATAAGATACATGTCAAAAGGCTTTGACAGTGATTTTGCTCATTTCCATTCATCTGACTGCATACCATCATAACATGTCAACTACCTGTTTGAAAAATGGTGCTTTCTTTCATTTTCATGGTTGAATGTTTGCTCATTTCAAAATCTCCCAATATGAGCCCATCCTGACTTGTTTGTTTTTTCTTCTCCTTCCTGTCCTTTTTCGTACTGGTAGAGATTGCTACACTTCACTGCTCTATCAGTAGCCTGATCATAGCTGGCAATCCTAGAGGCTCCTCTGGAACATTGACATGTTTCAAAAACGTACATGTCCAGACAGGTTAAAAAAAAAAAAAAAAAAAAAAAAAGGTACTGCGATGAGTTACACCAATTAATCTTCACTGGTACACAACACGACACGGCAGTACAATTCCCACAGCTGCACAGAAAAGAGACGTCCTGTACTCACTGTTTGTCTGTTACTCTGAGATCATGACGGATGAGTAAATGGATGAACAATAATGTCACAATTCCCAGGGCACTATAATGAGGTTTTAACACTGATGAGTGTCAGGGCTGAATGTATGTGTTTGTATTCCAGCTGAGGGATTTATAAGTAGAACAGCTCACTGTATGAGGTAGGGAGGTCAGGAGGTAAAGGTGTAGTTTACCTGGCAATGCAGGAAGCGAAAGCGCACTTTGGAGCTGTGGATCAACCTGCCGTAGTTCTTTACGTTGATGCTGCTCTTCTTCCATCCGCTGACCGGGTCATAGGGAAACGGTGGGTCCCATTTGATGTTGTCGATCGTCTCGAGATCTTTAGGTGACATTTCCTGTGAGCAGAAGCAGTCCACAGTTTGGGATGCATGAATATAGTATACTTGCAAAAGAAAAAGAAAAAAAAAAAAAAAAAAGTGACACGAATGCACGAAATTACTCACCTTTCTTGGGGTGACTGTGCAGAGAATGTTGATGATGCTATTGGACTTCTCCTGCCCCTCCTGCGGATTCTTTTTCCGGAACAATCTGCTGCTGCTCAGAAAACACAAGAGAGACTTTACTCATATGTTTATTTAAGACACACTCACAATTTTGGAATGAAACAATGGTTAGTGAGTGTGGTCCAGTGATCCAGATGTAATCCGGTAACTCAAAGTTGCAACGTTTGACTCGGTCAAGTCTGTCCGCTGGCCATTTCCACACAAAAGCTCGTACATTTCCATTGTTGCGGCCTTTCTGGATCTCCTATAGCTTGTGCTGGTCAACTGGTGGTATTATACATCCCGCACCATACACCATTTACTCGCACAGGACAATAGGGCTTATGTTTCCAGACACAGGGCATAGATATTGAGAAAAGGTTCATATGTCATCCTTTGTCACCCATGACCTCCATTTGTAGCCATTAGTGTCAGATCACAATAATGTCATCTTTCCTGCACGTTTGTGAGAGAGGAAGTCGGTCTGGAGATGTCTTTCCGTCAATCTTCCCAGCGCCAGTTTTTTAATACGATTAGCATAACAACAATAAGATCATTCATGCTCTGAGAAACTGAACACGTCACTGGTATACCATGGTGAACATGCCTGACATGCAAACAATATTAACTAGGACAGGTATTGGCAAAAAAAAATATATGCAAATAAAAGACAAAGCAGAGTAATTCAAGGTATCATATTAGCTTTTATTACTCAGGAGTCAGTTAAAAAGGGAGCTTCCTCTCACAGTATCAGGCTGGAAAAAGAGAACACTCTCATCTTTGTTCTTCATCAACTGATAGTTCACCTGCTGCACTGTGTGAATGAGTTCAAGAGAAATGGAGAACAGCAGTAGAGAGTTGTTTTGATTTAAAAGTGTGCAATCTGCTTGTAGATCGATTTCAGATCCTGAAAAACTTGATAAGACAAACATGTCTCCAGTTTTAGTGTGACATGACTGGGCCTGCAACAATGGACACCAAACTGTGTGCAATAAAAAGACAATAGGTCTTTATGACTTCTTGCTCTTGGTTGGTACACAGTATGAGATAATGTATAACCTCACAAAGTTTCCAAATAACACGTCCACAATTCCATGTCTGAAAATTGATTTTCCTTTATAAATATCTATATGTAATATTTACTTTTCATTTTTCAAGAATAAAAGTCATGAACTAATGCATAGTAATAGGTAGGTAAAGTCTGTTGGGTTTTTTTTACACCCGAGCCATAGTGGCTCATCAGGCCGGTGCTTATCCCCGGTTTCTGTAGCGTGAAGCAACCAGAGGTTTAACTTCTCCTGGATGGGACGCTAGTCCATCGCAGGTTACCTTCCCAGTACATTTTTACTGGTACCCATTTATACTGCTGGGTGAAGAGAGGCACACTTGTGGTTGAGACCTTGCCCAGGGGTCTTAGCACAGTGAGGGTCTCAGTGGGATTTGAACTCACAACTTCCTGATCATGAGCGCAGCACCCTAACCAGTATGCCACCGGCCCCACACTGCATAGTAATAACTGAATAATGAATGTTATAAGTTACGTGACAAATTAAAAGTTCTGGATTTCATATATTTTTACTCAGTCAACTCAGTTGCTCAAGACAAATTCATTCAGATGTGTTATTGGATCTGGTTGATATTAGATTCGTTTACCATACACCAAAAAACTCATGTTCGACAACCCAGACAGCAAAATAAGCTCATTTGGAAACAGAGGAGTAACTTGATCTCATCCTTGAACTCTATCAGCACCTGTGAGAGTCAACTTGCCTATGAACACTGATCATGTCACCGAGCTGATGAGAATTACACACACTGACATTATGCAGAAGATTGTTCATTAATTACTAAGGGACTGTAGACGAGGGACCCTGACACTCTATATGGAAAATATCTGTCATCACATACTATACTCAACAATGTCAACGATATATGTAACATATATAAAGCATATATAAAAGCAGGAGTACAGTTTTTCTTACCTGTTTCGCCTTATGAAACTCTTGCTGGAGAACCTGAAATTGTGCTGAGGAACGCATGACATGCTACTCCCCATGTTGATCTGTGTCTGTATGCCTGGAAGTCTTCCCAGTGAGTGAAGCTCTTTCTTCTAAGATGAGAGTGTAAAAGTTCCTTCTGTGTAATCCAAGCTGTGTGGAGCACGTGTGTTCACCAGAGAGGTGAGGCATCTACTAAGATCTCAGACTTAGAGCAGTGTATAATGAGTGTATAAGTGGGAGGGGACAGATAGAGGTGTGTGTGAGTGGGAGTTGGGGCGGAGACTCAGGAAAGGGGGTGGTAGGGTAAAGGAGTTCATGCTTGCCTTGGATCCCTTCATTAAATAAAACCTCATAGCAAAGCCTGAAGTGTCCCTTTTCACACTTAGCACAGACAAATGGTGCTCATTTCAAAGTCCTTAAGACCATCTTGAAAGTTTGTGAAGGTCCTGATGGTGTCAGTCAAGAACCTGATGGTGTGTGTTAATCAAGACGCAGGCTTGTCCAGACATGCCTACAGAGAATAAATTTGTTTTTTTAATCAGAAGACAAACTTTTTCATTAGCTTTACATATGGTATATCATGGTATTAATCCATTCCAGTGCCTTTTTCGTAACCTGGAGTTTTTGTAAGTAGAAGCGCATTTTATATGTAAAACGCGTGATTCGTTCCAAGGCTCCCAATACAACCCTAGAAACGCTTTAAAAATTATGAAAGTACAGCAATTATGTATGATATATGTATTAAATATGTGTTAAAAGTAGAAAATTATTTATAAAACAATTTAAACATTTTATTAACATATTAAACCATTTTATGAAATATTTATTCATTAAAGCATTATTAAACATTTTTTATTAACCAATTTTTTTATTAACCAAACCAAACATTAAACATTATTAAACATTTGTGACACGCTCTGCCGAGTGTGGGCGGTGTTGTGGCTGACACCGGAGCTTTTGGGGCGGAACGCAGCCTGTCCAGACTTCCGATCTGTCAAGTAATTAAGTGCATTTTGAACTTATTTAGTACTCAACGTTCACTTGTTTGCTTCAGGGATCGGAGGTCCGGATGAGCCTGCCTCGGGGGCTCCGGTGTCGGTTGCGACGCCGCCCACACTCAGCAAAGCGCGTCACATTTGTGGCGTGCTCCGTGGCGCACTCCACCAAATGCGGGCGGTGTCGCAGCCGATGCCGGAGCTTTTGAGACAGGGAGTGGCTCATCCAGGCCTTTGATCGCTCAAGCAGGTAAGTGCGCTTTGAATACTTGTTTAGTACTCAACATTCACCTGTTTGCTTGAGGGATCAGAGGTCCGGATGAGCCGCATTTTGCCCACATTAGGCGACGCGCGATACATTTATTAAACATTTACTGAATTAAACAACTTTAAAAATGAAAAATAAGCTGCAATGAGCACTCTCAAAAAAACTCACAAACTGACAGTACATCTCTCCTTTACGCGCGTGACAAACAAGCTTTATGGGTACAGTACTATGGAGATTCAGGTCCCTCCTGGCCAACGGGAGGCCAATGGAACGCCAGTGGGGCGGGATGTTGGGAGACAGCCAATGAAAGAGCAATTCGCACATTGTTTGAATGTTTGAATGGCGTGTTTTAATGTTTGAATGTCGCGTTTGGCGCTTTTTGTAAGAACTTGTCTCGTATACAGAGGGAAAAAAATTAGGACTTTTCGTATACTGGATTTTTCATATTCTAGGGATTTCGTAAGAAGAGGGCCGACTATATGTATATATATATATATATATATATATATATATATATATATATATATATATATATATATATATGTGGCAGTGGTGGCTCTCACTGTCTGTGGTGAGAGGTTCATGTAAAAAAACCATTGCTGACTTTTGTAAAGAGTAGCTGCATAGCCGTCAGCGTGCTTCTGCCCCTTGCTAAAAAGGGTTGTGTCAGGAAGGGCATTCGACGTAAAAACCTATGCCAAATCAAACATGCGAATGAGATGATTCACTGTAGCGACCACAGGAAAAGGGAAATAGCCAAAAGGAAAAGAAGAAGATTCCATATATACATAAATATAATATATATATATATATATATATATATATATATATATATACACATACATACCGTACATCTTCTGTGGTTAATGGGGCCCGAGATCCCCCATGACCACCGAATTCCGCGAAGTAGGATCACCCCCCCTCCCATCTTCTTCTTCTTTTCCTTTCAGCTGTTTCCTTCAGGGCTTACCACAGTACAGAAATCATCTGCCTATCTCACCCTGCATCTCACCCTGTCCTCTGCATCTTCTTCTCTTACGCCAACGACCTTCATTTCCTCCTTCCCCACATCCATCCTTCTTCGACCAACAGTTGTCTAAGTTCCACCAGCACCCTGTTGGTTAACAGCACTAATGGCAGTCATTGTTAACCCGGGCCTCGACCGATCCGGTATGGAGGTAATATTTGTGATTTGCATATTTGATCTGGCTCAGGTTTTACATCAGATGCCCTTCCTGACACAACCCTCTGCATTTATCCGGGCTTGGAACCGGCATGATGGAGAGCACTGGCTTGGGCCCATATATATATATGTGGGTTACCTCCTGGTACTCTGGTTTCCTCCCATGCAGTTTAGCAAATTAATGAATACTGTATGTAGCTCTTCAGGGTGTGCTCTGCTCTCGCCCAGAGTCAACTAAGATGGGTGCCAGCTGCATATATATAGAAAAAGACCAAGTACACAGAGCATCTAAAGTCATTTAGAATCAATTTGGAACATTCACTTGGCCTCATGTGTCTGTCTTTGGATGGTTGGAGAAAACAAGAGTACCCAGAGGAAATCCAAGGCTAGACTACTGCAACTCACTCTTGGCAGGTTTACCTTTGAGTGTTAGTCGATCTTTGCAACTGATCCAGAATGCAGCTGCACAGCTTGTGCTCAACCTTCCCAAATTCCCCCACACCACTGCTACGATCTTTCCAATGGCTTCCTGTAGCCGCTCGCATTATATTCAAAACACTAATGTTTGCTACAAAAATGGACCTGCACCTTCCTACCTCAAAGGTCTTATCACCCCCACTCTACACTGTGTTCTCTAAGATTCTTTAGCACTGCTAGACTGGTCCATCCTTCTACTAAGGGACAAGGGGAAAATGCATCTAAACTTCTATGTTCGGACTCCAAGGTGGTGAAATGAACTTCCTCTGGGTGTCCGAACAGCTGAAAAGTTTTTGGCAGTACTTAGAATAGCAGGACCCCCCACCACACACACACAAAACACCTTTGGATAAGAATGCTTTGGGAAAGAGCATGTGATAAATGCTGTAAATTTAAACATCAATGTAAATGCATAGCCTCTCAAGAACAGGAAGAATATGAACAAAACATGCAAATGTATTTTTATTTCTGCATTTGACACATTTTTCTGTGAAAGAACTAAGAGGTCAGGAGACTTCAGACCTGGTATAGTATTAATCTCACACTAATCTTGTCTGTCTGTCTTCCTTTCGGCTTTTTCCCTTTAACTCGGGAATCGCCACAGCGAATCATCTGATTCGCATGTTTGATTTGGCAGAGGTTTTTACGTCGGATGCCCCTCCTGTCACAACCTTTTTTAGCAAGGGACAGAAACAGGCTGACGACTTTGCAGCTACTCTCTGCAGCCTAATCTCTTGCAGCCTAACCTCACACTAATTTTACATTGATTATTTCTTAAGTGTTTTATTTCTTAGTTACTTGAAAATAAAATAGCAATGAAGTGAAATAGTAAAACATGCTATTTATAACTTTTTTGATATGATATGTTTTGCATGAAATTAGGTCAGTTGGCTAAGTAAATAATATTTAAAGTAGCTCAAGTAAATGTCAATAAATGTGACAATTGTAAGTCCAAAGAAGTCAGTGATGTGTTCAGTCACCACTGCTCACTTATTTACTTTCAGTGTACAGTATTGGTTTTTCCCTGTTTAATGTTTATGAACCAGTCTCAACTCTGACATTCCAGGATCAGCATGATGAACTTTGCATGTCTGAGAGGTGCCACTATTTAATGAAGGTGTTGCTGCTTATTCACCAGCCTTATTTGCTTAAAAAAGTGTCGTTGGGTGTAAAGTGCTGCGTGCTTGATGATAGGCGAGATATCATAAATTGTAGGCAAAATCAGCCTGTACACACGCAGTTCCTTGGAATGCTGTGCAATCAGATTTCCATGTGTTTGTGTTTCTGATAACTATCTCCTTAAAATACTTCCAGAGTCACAAGCAGGGTAACATTCCCTAACATGATAAGCTTTTTAATCAGATCCTTGAACGTTGGGGGTTGGGGGTGTTACTTGCTATACTTGATAGTTGGTTTGAATATTTCAATGGAATGTTTCCAATTTTGTATGACATGAGCAATTGGGTGACTTTTTACCTTAAAGATATTAAATTTACACATAAATCAATCATAAGAGATTATAAACAAGGTGAAAGTATGCTTCATGACAACAATGTACATGTAACACATGCTTCACTTAAAGCATGAATAAACGGTGCGTGGACATTTGCTCACAGGACAAATGCTCACAACCTTAATGGAAAAGCAGACATTTGCTCACAACATCTTTTTTTCTTTGTTCTAATACATGCATAAGACAAAAAGATCACAATGTGTTATAAAAATTCTTTATTCTTATAAATACATAATGCTATATTTACTCATTATACATGAGGGTTAGGGTTAGGGTTTAGGGTTAAGGTTTAGGGCAGGGATGTCAAACTCATGCCACAATGGGCCATGCGTCTGCAGGTTTTCGTTTCAACCAAGCAGCAGCACACCTGACTTGGCTCATTTAATCAACTGAGCTGAGTGTTCAGGCAGTTGATTGGTCAGTCTCTGTACAGAGCACTCAGATTGACCAATCAGCTGCCTGAAGACCTAGATCAGTTGATTAAATGAGTCAAGTCAGGTGTGCTGCTGCTTGGTTGAAACAAAAGCCGGCAGCCACATGGCCCTTTGTGGCATGAGTTTGACACCCCTGGTTTAGGGTTAGGGTTTAGGGCAGTGGTTCTTAACCTGGGTTCGATCGAACCCTAGGGATTCGGTGAGTCAGTCTCAGGGGTTCGGCGAAGGTCAAGACACACACCCAACTCATATTCATGACGACACACCCCGCTTGGCCATCATTGGCTTAAGGTGATTACGCTACATTGCTCGGCCAATCTGTGCTGCAGGAAATTTGGTGTGCTCAGTAGTTGACCTGTGACTGTCATGATGGTACGTCGTGTGATTTCTTTCTTAATGTTTTAATCCATACTATGTTGAGCAAAAGAAGAAAGCGGTCGGACGAACATGTACAACATGGATTCACACATATAACGGAGCATGATGCGAGTCAGCGTCCTAAGTAGGATCAACCCCCACTGACTGACCTATACGTACATGTATATGTGTATATAATATCAATAAATAAATATTCAATTATGTATTTATTATCAATAAATACATATTCATACACATTAAATGCCATAAATGCTCATAATAACAATTTAACATTCAAAAATAATGCATTAGATGTAAATAAAACATAAATACACACAAATATGCTCACCTCACATAAAAATGTAAGTAGTTTTGATGGGAGGAGTTAATGAATTTTAATTGGTTTTGTTCTTTGAACACAGTGATGTTAATGCACGGCTCATTTTCATGCCCCAGTAAAACCATATACCTATGTCTTGAATTTGAAAAAAAAAAAAAAAAAAAAAGTTGTATTTTATTTTTCAATAAGGAAGGGTTCCGTGAATAAGCATATGAAACTGGCGGGGTTCAGTACCGCCAACAAGGTTAAGAACCACTGGTTTAGGGTTAGGATTACGGTTTAGGGTTAGGGTTAGGGTTTAGGTTTAGGGTTAAGGTTAGGGTTAAGGGTTTAGGGTTAGGATTAGGTTTAGGGTTTAGAGTTAGGGGTTAGGGTTAGGGTTTAGAGTTAGGTTTAGCATTTCGGGTAAGGATTAGGGTTTAGGGTTAGGGTTTATAGTTCGGGTTAGGGTTTAGGGTTAGGATTTAGGGGTTAGGGTTAGGGTTATGTTGTGAGCATTTGTCCTGTGAGCAAATGTCCTGGAACTGAATAAACACACATGCAGCAAATATAACAGCAATATGCTTATTCTAATCAGCTATATACACATTATCTTGAAATATAATAATTAAAATATTTCATACATTTCATACTGTTTGATTTAAGCGTGAACCCATTTTATTTATGAAAAATGTGCATTTTTCTTCGCCACTCACCCATCTCAACCTTAATCCAGTCATCCCCATATTTTAAAGGCACATGAAGAATTTGCATTTGAGTTGACTGATGATCATCTTTCACTCATTTCCTGCCTGCTAAATCTTATTAGCGTAGCGGGGAGGCTCGAGCCTATTTTAGTTGAAAATGGGAGAAGGCAAGGTGTACTCTGAACAGCTCGCCAGACCATCATTCACCAACACATACACAACCATTGACACTCACATCTAGGGTCAGGGAACAGTCTAAAAAACATGTCGTTTGATTGCGGGAGGAAACTGGAGAACTCCAATGAAACCAATGTTGGCAAAATGAAAAATTTCAAACTCTACACAGAAACACCTTCACCGTGCCTGGGAATTGAATCCAAGAGCTTCTTGCTGTGGATTGGTCATGCTAATCACTGTGCCACTCGACTAGAAATCATTCATTTATTCATTCATTTTCTGTAACCGCTTAATCCTAATTAGGGTTGTGGGGAGGCTAGCACCCATCCAAGCCAACTCTGGGCAAGGGCAGAATACACCCTAGACAATTCACCAGGCCATCGTAGGGTGGAAACACACTGACAGCTGTGTAGCTACTCTTGTCGAAAGTCAGCAATGGTTCTTTTACATGAACTTCTCACCATAGACAGTGAGAGACATGGCCGGCCTTTGATAACCCAGTTAGCTGCACTGGGGGGGGCGTGACAACCATGTGGAGAGTGGGACTCGAACCCTTAAACTTAAGATCAGTGATCCAGTGCCCTTTACCACCAGGTCACCACTGGCCACAACAAGTAATTATTTAAATAATACTTTAAAATAGCCATGAGAATATTTCTAAAGCTGTTTGTGTTGTTAGCATGAATACTGTTTATACACTTACTGTAGTCCCCCACTGCAGCTAACTGGGTTATCAAAGGCCGGCCATGTCTCTCACTGTCTATGGTGTGAGGCATGTAAAAGAACCATTGCTGACTTTCGACAAGAGTAGGCTGCAAAGCCGTCAGCGTGTTTCCGCCCTGCGATGGCCTGGCGAGCTGTCCAGGGTGTACTCTGCCCTCGCCTGAAGTTGGCTGGGATGGGCACCAGCCTCCCTGCGACCCAAATTAGGATTAAGCGGGTACAGAAAATGAACTGAACACTTACTGTAGTCTGTAGCTGCCAATTCATGTTAAAATGAAGCACTTTTACTTTTAAAGAAAGCAGAAATTACTGGCAGACAAACCTTGTATTATTAATATGGTTCCAGATCTAATGGTTTAATGTATGCTTACTCAGATTAAACATTTAAACAGGCTAAGTAAAAGTTGACTTTTTATTTTTACAACCATGTTAAAACAGATTAACATGGTTTGTTTAAATATTTCTATTTAACAGATAACTCAGATGATAGATTACTGAACATGGCAGTTTTAGGCTTGTCCTGTTTCTCACATCTTTGTCTCTCTGAAGCTCAATCCACAAAGCGGCTGTAAGTGAATGCACACAGTTGCTTTGTTGTTGGTGATCAAAACCAGCTGAACAAGGATTAGCATGTGTGGTATATTTCAGTATTCCCTTTTGTCATAACTGTCCAAATCATGTCAGAGTATATAAAGAATGGGTGTTATATAACCATTTAAAGCAACACTTCTGATTATAATTTTTCTTTTCATTCTAATGTAAACTTAGAATGGTCAAGTTGATTAGTGATATTCACCGCATAGTGTATCCATGCATACATCAGAGGGACAGCCCGTGTAAGATGTTTTGGAGACAAAAAGTCAGAGAGGCAAGATTGAGATGGTTTGGACATGTACAAAGGAGGGATAGTGAGTATATTGGCAGTAGGATGCTGAGGTTGGAACTACCAGGCAGTGAAGGTCGTTGGAGTAAGAGAGGAAGATGCAGAGGACAGGGTGAGATGGAGGCAAATGATTTGCTGTGGCGACCCATGAAGGGAACAGCCGAAAGGAAAAGAAGAAGAAGAAAAAGACTGTATCCATGCATACCAAAGTGAGCAGTTTGAGCTGTAACAGAAAATTGGCTCACACACTCAAATGCCTTCAGCACTCATACTTTAGACGGAGAGCTGAGTCATACAACAGTCACTCAAAAATTTTTGAAAATTGGGATCACGATTCAGGAGTACGCACGAGATGGGAACTTTTGGTTTCGGGATGATCCTGGGAACCTGGGAGTTTCGAATTACTCCACGTTGGAGTTCACCCAAGATATCATCATATCCTAAGGGGCTCGCTGACATCAGAAATAACAAGGAAATGAGGTTTAACATGTGAAATCGTGGCACAGGAAACAGTGCTTATCAAAAAAAAAAAAAAAAAAAAAAAAAAAAAAACTGCTGATAAAACATTTAAATGTCTAAAATCCACCATGATACGGGAAGTACTTTGAATTCCAAAGTGACCCTTTTAGACGTGTTATCATAATCATATTGTGAAGTCATTGAGAAATCCACCTGAGGTGTTAATTATTGGGTGAGCTTGGCTATTTGTTTACTGTGTGGTGTAATGGTGTGTAAACAGATCACACATCCTGTTCGATGCAAATATATTTACTTTCTGAGCTTTGATGCATTTATCATTTGAGTGAATCATCATTGGAACAAATCTGTATCGGAATGAATGATCTTTGGTCAGGGCAAATATTTATTCTGAGTATTTTCCTGTGTCGAATGTATGAAATGTCACATAGTCAAAGTAGTCACTCAGATGAAATCATTAAACTAATCAAGGAATTATTCTATTATTTATTTATCTTTAGTATATAACTTAACTCTGTGTTAAATCACACTTGTGTTTGTTTATTCACCAAGTAGAACAGTTCATATCACTTCACTGTTGATATCTTGTTGGGGTTATAGATATTGCACATTGTAATAAGAGGGCAATAAGGATATGGACAATAAATAAAATAATTTTTCTATGAACAAATGCAGGGTTGTGGTGGTCTGGTGGTAAAGGGCGCTGGATCGCTGATCCTAAAGTTATTGGCTCAAGCCCCACTCAACAGTTTGTCACTGTCCCCCCCCCCCAGTGCAGCCAACCTGGTTATCAAAGGCCGGCCATGTTTCTCACTGTCTATGGTGTGAGGTTCATGTAAAAGAACCATTGCTGACTTTCGACAAGAGGAGCTGCATAGCTGTCAGTGTGTTTCTGCCACGTGATGGCCTGGCGAGCTGTCCAGGTTGTACTCTGCCCTTGCACAAACTCAGCTGGGATGGGCGCCAGCCTCTCCACGATCCTAATTAGTATTAAGTATTACAGAAAATGAATGAAAAAAAACGTGGATATTTAATTCATCACAGTCATTTACCAAGCCGCTGAATCCTACTAGGTTTACAGAGGCTGGTGCTTATCTCATCTAACACTGGACAAAGGTGGGGTACACGCTGAACAGCTTGCTCGACCATTGCAGGGCCAACATACACCACCTAGGGTCAATATGGAACATCCATTTTGCCTAATGTGTATGTCCTTGAACTGTAGGAGGAAATCGGAGTACCAAGAAAAAACCCACGCAAACACAGGGAGAACATAAAGCTCCACTCACAAGCACCTAAGCCCAGGAGGTGAACCCAGGACCTTCTTGCTGTGATCTATGTCACTATGGCAACGTGCTGATTAGGATTAAGCAAAAAAGAAAAGAAAATATTATGTCACAATGGAAAATGATGTACAGATAACTAGCACATACACAATGATGACACATACACATTGGTGTTAGTGACACATGAGTCACATTTGTGACACAACAATTTTTTATTAACTTTGGTGTGGATACGCCACCGTTCGTAATGTTTTGGGCTTTAGGAGTCATTTACTTTACTTCCAAAGAGATTTTACAGTAGATATAAAACATACACACGCACACACACACACACACACACACACACACACACACACACACACACACACACACACACACACACACATACGTTTATTCAACTGCTCTAGGAGTGATCACAAAGAGATTTTAAGAAATGTTAACAGTATACAGGATGTCAATGTCACTGTAAAAGAGCACTGTATTAGGTGCACCAATAAACAACATGAAGCTCATCTTCAACACGTCTTATTCTCACATCCCTCTGCAATTCCGATCCAGTGTCCGACACATACGGTGATTTATCCTTGTACTTCAGGGTATCCAGGTCTGTGGAGGAGCACAGTTGTGAGAGTTCAGGACAGATCAGCATAGTTGTTCAATTCATGCTGAGGCCTCATTTGTTTATTACAGTGACCAGTAGTAACGCAGAGGCAATGTAGGCTCATTCAGAAGTAACCAGGCAGATGGGAGACACTCCTTTGGGTTGATGGATACTTTGTGTGGTGCAGACTGGAGATGGGCCAACCAGAGGTCCAGCCATTGAGAATGTTGTTGAGGGTCATGACAGTGTGGAGAAAACTGTGCCCAGTCTCCTAGGTGATTCCTAGTAGCTTCCTGTATGTCAAATGATATTACCAGGAACAGGACATCCCAACAAAATTGACAAAATTACAAAATATATACTGTATATGGAACACTGCCTAGAGGCCTATAGCAACATTAAGAGACGTGTAGTAATATCTGGCAAGTACGGTCTCTCTTATTATTCACATATTTGGTATATGCGGTGGGGTGTCTAGGTGTAGGCCTATTCTCACAGAATGTAAAATATCTATTTTGCCCACATGAATGACTAGAAGCCATGTGACAAAATGAGTCATCTTCTGATGAAATAGCTATTTGGTTACAAGTCAAAAAGATTTATATTCCGTACAGAAAGAAGATCTCCATACCTCCAATGAAACATGGCTTTGGCACCATCATTCTACACAGTACAATTTCCAGAAGTTTTTTAGAATATATTTGCATGCAATGACCTCGAATATACAGTACTCTGAAAGAGTCAGTTTAACTCTGGGAATTGTACTTTGTATGAGACTGCTCCTCTTCGGCGAAACAGAAAAAAAATCATATTTTCAAACTAACATCTATTTTTGTCATAAACACTCTATTATCCTGCAGTCCTGTGTTAAACAGGTGAAGACAAAGAAAATATTTCACCTTCTAGCACAATAATACAGACGCTCCCCGACTTACGTTTTTAATTGGTTCTGGACGGCCGAACGTAAGTTGAAAGTGAATGCAAGTTGTTACAGTGACGTATGAGGTGTGACATATGACGCTCATACTATACGATACATCCATAAATACCATTACCGTATCTCAGAAAACACCCCTAAATCAATTACTATAAACATAACATTGTAAAATAATATCAACATTAATTTCAAATAAGTCACTTATTTATACCGAGTAACTTTACATGAAGCTTAAAACAGCCAATCAACGCTTACAATATGTGAGGCGCTCAATACCCAAAGTAGTGTACTGTACTTGCGAAAGTAGTGTACTTGCTGTGGGTTATACGGACTTCTGGTCTTTCAAGTGTGCAAGGGTGCCGTTGCACTCGTTTTGAACACAGCCTGCACTGATGTGAATCACCAACCATATTTGCTTAGGGTTACAAAAGTCCGCAAAACAGTGTAAACACAAAGATCACAGAGACGACGTCTTAACACAAGGGTGACATGCTATAGAACTGATATATATATATATATATATATATATATATATATATATATATATATATATATATATATATATATATATATATATATATATATATATATATATATATATATATATATACAGTGTTCATTTTTGCTCAAGAAAGTTATGAGTCCCAGGGACTGAGGTTGGGAAAGTATGAGACCAAATGCAATAGTAATGAGTCGTCTCAAATAACGCAAATGATTCGGCGGAAATAGTATAGAACTTCAAATAGATCATTGCCAACACAAAGTTCATTCAATCATTTTATGAAAAGTTTATTAGGTTCACAGATAAAAACAAAATCTTGCTTTCCTTCACACTTACTTACGTAATTTTTCCGATCCTGCTGTAACTTCGGTATATCCATTGCTAATTTGTGAGCACTGAGATCCGCATGTCTCGATAAGGTTGTGTTCTGAAAATTGCGATTTTTAGTCACTTTGTTCATGCCATTAAGTTTGTTGTGTTCCGTGCATACACTACAGTACATAAAATCCTCGTCGTTGTCGTTCTCTACATATCGCAACCACGTGTAAAGTTTGAGCCAGTGTTGCTGAAACGATCGCTTTTTTCGTGGCTTGTCTTCGCAATTTTCCTCTTCATCAAAGACATTCTCTTTATCCCTGTTTGAATCTTTGTTCATTGAGAAAAAATTGCTTAATCTACGCTGATTTTGTCGACTTTGAATACTTTTTCGGAGGCATGTTGCACGTTAAACACTCGAGAACTAGCGGAAATGAATGAACACTGGCGAGCAGACGAAATCACGTGAGCAGACGAAATCTCGCGAGAGGATCCCGATTCGATATCTCGAAAGCGCAGAAGGCAAAACTCGCACTCGGAAAGGTAAACAAATATGGCGGTATTGTCAAAGCATCGACCGATTTCGCAAGATATTTTGGCAAATATTTCTGTTTTGGGACAATGTTACATAAATTGATGAAAAATATTAATGAGTCCGGCGGACGACATTGGTTTGACACCATGCGTCCCTTACGGATTTTCATGCGTCAGGGACGCAAGGACGCACGCAATAGCGTGAACACTGTATATATATGTATATATATATATATATATATATATATATATATATATATATATATATATATATATATATATATAGAGAGAGAGGATTTTCTGAGTAGATCCTTCCGTAGGAGAGTGCTCAATAATTTTGGTAGAGCAAATAAAACAAAATTTTGTTTTGTGTATATATATATATATATATATATATATATATATATATATATATATATATATATAAAAACTGAACTGGGAAGAAGGAGGGGCACGTTCAGTCTGTTGTTTGTAAACAATGGACGCAGCATCATTACATTATTACGTCAGCGTACTATGTAGGTACGTCTAAACTCAAAATTTGACTTTCTTTTTTGAAAAAAAAAAAACCCAAAAAACGTAAAATCGAAAAAACGTAAAATGGATGATCGTAAGTCGGGGAGCATCTGTACACCAAAGTTTAAAATCCAAGTCAATGGTTTCAAAAGAAGATCAGTATATTGGAATAGCCCAGGAGGAACCCAGCCCTGAAAATGTCATGGAATCCATTTTTACTGTTGAATTACTATTTGTTATCAGTAATATTACATTAAAAATGATGGGCGGCATGCTGATGCAGTGATTTCAATGTTTGCCACACAGCAAGAAGGTCCTAGGTTCGATTATCGTGCTATTTTGTATGTTCAACCTGTTTCCGTGGTTTCTCCTGAGTACTCTGGTTTCCTCACACAGTCTGAAAAACATGTACAGTAAGCCGCGTAGCTGTTCCAAATTGCCCCTAGATGTGCGTGTGAGTGTGAATGGTTGAATGTGGCTTGGTGAACTGTTTAGAGTGTGCCCCACCCTTGCCCAGAGTCAACAAAGATGGGTACCAGCCTTTCCGCTATCCTAATTACAATTAAGCGGCTTGGAAAATGAATGAATGAATGGTATTATTAATCTTTGTGTAATTTTAATGTCACAATTTATTTAATTTACCTGGGCTGTGTGGATGTTTTATATAGATTGTAGAATAAAATATCATGCATAGATTCGCATGCATTCTTTTCAGTTTTCTTTTCAGCGAAGGCACCAGAAGGTATTATGAACTCCAGCCAAATTCATCATCTCTTCAAGCTTTCATATAAAACAATATGAATTTCCTTCCTGCATTTAGAGCCAATGAGTGTGTGCGTTGTTTTTTTTTTTTTTTTTTTTTTTTAATAAATTGAGTTTCTCCCTGAAACACCCCCAAGCAACGAATCTGATTTTCAGCATTCCTTTCACAAAACGTGTTTAGGTAGCAGGTTCTCTGAAGGCTCATTAGCAACTTTTATTATGTGTAATAAATTCTTATATCACAACAAGCTGAGTTCTTAAAATTAGATGGTAGTTCTGGCATTAAAGTAAATGACTGATTTATATGAATGTGAATGTTCAGATACATTATGTGGTCAACTTTTGCATTTATGTACGTATCCTCTGGGCTTTCCAGTTTTCTTCCACAGTCAAAGTTGATTAAATTAACTGCTCACTGCTGTGGCGGGCCGTGTATTTGTTTCTCCTCTGCAGATATTGTGGGGGTCACAAATTCTAACTTATATGTACTGTATGCAGATCACCACAGACCAGTTCCAGGACAATTGCTCACAAGACAAATGCTCACAAACTTTAATGAAAAAAACAGACATTTGTTCACAACATAAAAATTTTTGTGTCATGAGATCATGAGTGCAGCACCCTAACTACGCCACCGGCCCCACGCCACTGTTCATCTTATCGGGTGTAATCTCCTCGAGCCATGTTTCACAGAAACAGTCCTGTAGATCCCTCTGCGCTGCAATCTGAGCATGAAGCTCATCCATCTTGTTTCGCAGGGACTGAACATTTTAAAGCAGTATGACCGGAAGTGCTAACCAAGCGCCGGAGAATCTGAGAACTCCGTCTGGGCGGAAGGACCATAGCATAGCATAGCATAGCATAGCAGCGCAGAGGGATCTACAGGACTGTGTTTCTGTGAAACATGGCTCGAGGAGAGTACACAGTCCTGTAGATCCCTCTGCGCTGCAATCTGAGCATGAAGCTCGTCCATCTTGTTTTACAGGGACTGAACATTTTCAAGCAGTATGGCCGGAAGTGCTAACCAAGCGCCGGAGAATCTGAGAACCCCGCCTGGGCTTATTGTTAGCATTGAGCTCCCATAGCATAGCAGCTCACGATAGTTGTTGCGTGCTTCGTTGCCCGAAGCCGAAGCTGCTCATAACTGTAGTAGGGTCGACCGATCATAGACGAGCATAGTGCAAAACATGAACAAACAAATTAAACAAATTAAAACGAATAAAAACAATTTGACTCTGAGAACTCCGCGACATTGCCCTCTAGGCAGCGCCATCTTGGACACATCACTCCAAGACATCACTCCAAGTTCAATGTAAAAGGACATGGAGCATAATAAAGTTTATCCTTTTGGTATAATTTGTTAAACATGCTACAGAACGTAAAATCTCACGCACAAACATTCTCAGAATTAACTTAGGTACTGTACTGGAATAATAATTGAAAAAGACTTTAAAACGAGTGCTTTACAACAGTATATGCTGTATCATGTTTAGATTTTATCATCAACAAAAATAAGAGTAAAATTTGAAAAGTTTTCCCTAATCATTACTATATTTTACTACATTAATACTGTATTAATGATTAAGACTGTCAATAGAATGTGTTTAAGAAGCATATTTTAGCAATGTGAGAGGCATGTAAAAGAACCATTGCTGACTTTCGTAAAGAGTAGGCTGCAAAGTCGTCAGCGTGTTTCTGTCCCTTGATAAAAAGGGTTGTGACAGGAAGGGCATCCGACGTAAAAACCTCTGCCAAATCAAACGTGCGAATCAGATGATTCGCTGTGGCGACTCCCGAGTAAAAGGGAAAAAGCCGAAAGGAAGACAGACAGACAATACATAGTATTTTACTGCCGGCTGCTCATTCGCGCATGTGACGTCATACATGGGGTTTTACTTCCGCGTACAGAACTCATGGATTATCTCGATTCGCAGGAAAGCCCAGAACCGTACCCCAGCGAATGTCAAGGGCCTACTGTACTTGACTTCATCACATCTTATGTAATAATAAAAAAAAATCTGTCAAAGTGGTGTTCTGTTATTCTACATTTGTATAACTAGTTGTTACCAAATTTCTATTTTATATATTATCTATACTTGTTTTTATCAAGTTGTTTTACAGTATTTTTTATACTTTATGTTTTATTTGGTTTTCTATACTTGAATACCTCATTTGATGTCACCGCCCCTAAAATTATAAACTATTGTATGGTATAAATTATTATTGACTGATATATTGCACAAAATGTATGAGTATTATTTGCGAATGTTGAAATCAAATTAAATCAATCAATCAAGACACAATCGCTGGAATGAAGAGAATACACCACAGGGAATATGTTATTTCAATTTAATGGAACAAATACTTTAATTTGGGTTGTAAATGTGGGTAATTTCTTCTTATAGTGTTTAGGCCAGCAGCTTCCAGCAGAAAACTTTGTTGGAACTGACAGCCCAACACTGGCCAATGGCTCAAAGGTGTGAATATAAATGTGAATGGTTGTCTTGGTCTTTATTGGCCCTACAATGGATGGGTATACACCACCATTCATCCAAAGTGAGCTAGGATTGGCTATATATTGCACTGCAGTCTTCATTTATAAGCGAGACAGATACTAGATGAATGAATAGGTCATAGGCCATGTCTTTCACAGTCCAAGGTGTGAGGCATGCGAAAGAACCACTGCTGACTTTCAATAAGAGTAGGCTGCATAGGCATGCATGTTTCTGACCTGCGATGGCCTACACACACACACACACACACACACGCACGCATATATTTTTATATACAGTCGGCCCCCTTCTTACGAAAACTGCTGAATACGAAAAATCCAGTATACGAAAAACATTTTTCTAAATTTTTGCCCTCTTTATACGAAACAAGTTCTTACGAAAAGCACCAAACGCTCCATTCAAACATTCAAACGCGCCATTCAAACATTAAAACGCACCATTCAAACATTCAAACAATGCCAGGAGGGAGCTGAATCTCCATCGTACTGTACCTGTAATGCTTGTTTGTCACATGCGTAAAGGAGAGATTTACTGTTGGTTCGTGAGTTTTTTGAAAGTGTTTTTTTAAGTTGTTTAATTCAGTAAATGTTTAATAAATGTGGTGCGCTCCGCCGAATGTGGGCAAAAACGTGGCTGATCCGGACCTCTGATCCCTCAAGCAAACAGGTGAATGTTAAATACTAAACAAGTGTTCAAAGCGCACTTGCCTGTTTGACAGATCGGAGGTCTGGACAAGCCGTGTTCCACCCCAAAAGCTCCGGTGTCGGCTGCGACGCTGCCCACACTTGGCGGAGCGCGTCACAAATGTTTAATAATGTTTAATATTGTTTGGTTAGGTTAAGAAAAATATTGGTTAATAAAAATGTTTAATGCTTAATATTGGTTGGTTTGGTTAATAAAAAATAAAATAGTGATTTTTGGAAAAATAAAAATTTAATAATGGTTTAATTAATAAATATGTTAATAAAATGGTTTAATATGCTTAAATGGTTTAATAAATAATTTTCTTTTACTTTTAACACATATTTCATACATATTTCATACAAAATTGGTGTATTTTTATAATTTTTAAAGGGTTTATGGGGTCTTGGGAGCCTTGGAACGAATCACGAGTTTTATATGTAAAATGCACCTCAACTTACAAAAACGAGGTTCCAAAAAAGGCTCTGGAATGGATTGATTTCGTAAGAAGAGGGCCGACTGTATATATACAGTGATCACTACTTTGTGCTTCAGCTTCTGCGGCTTCAGTGTATCACACGGTTTTTAAAGTATCGAAAAATAAAAAAAAAAGAAAATTAAGGAAAAATAGGGGGTATAGTTAAGGTATAATTAAGGAAAATGCAGCAAAACAAAAGCCAATTACACAAAAAAACAAACAAACAAACAAACAAACAAACAAAAAAACCCCATCTAAACTACTTACATTTTCATGTGAGGTGTGTATCTGTGTGTGTGCGCACACATCTTTTTGTGTGTATTTATATTTTATTCACATCTTATGCATTATTTTTGAATGTTTAATTGTTATTATAAGTATTTATAGCATTGAATATGTATTTATTGATATGAAACAGACGGTCCTTGCTTTACATTTATTAGCCTTATGTTTTTTCGATTTTACGTTTGAACTGATGTATAAAATTTTTTGTGAAAACAAATACGTTCTTACGTAGTACGTAGACGTAGTACGCTACATACGCATGAAGCTGCGTCCATTGTTTACATGGCGCTGCTTTCATTGTTTACAAACGACAGACTGAACAGACCCTGCTTCTTCCCAGTTCACTGCATGTTATCCTTGTGTTAAGATGTCATCTCTGTGATCTTTGTGTTTACACTGCTTGGCGTATTTGTAACCCTAATAAATATGGTTGGTCAGAAGCGGAAGCCTACTAGTGATAGTGGTAATCAGAAAAAGCGGCAAGGCATCTCGTTTGAAATGGAAGATGGCTATTATCAAGAAAATTGATGCTGGTGAAAAACATGTGAACGTTGCACGTTTTTTCCAAATTGCTCCGTCGACCATTGGAACCATTTATAAGCAGAAAGATAAGTGAATTTGATTAAAATTTATTTATTTGAAATTATTTTGCTTGAATTTAATTTCTTTGAAATTAATGTTGATATTATTTTACAATATTATGTTTATAATAATTGATTTATGGGTGTTTTATGAGATACGGTAATAGTATTTAAGGATGTATAGTACAGTATGAACGGTCATACTTTACTGGAACGTACAGAAACAACTTACGTTTTTTTTTCATCTGACATTCAGCCATTTGGAACCTAACTAAAACATACATCAAGGACAGTCTGTATACACATATACATGTACGTATACATCAGACAGGGGGGGTCGATCCTACTTTGCAGAAATCAGCGGTTGCAGGGGGTTTCAGTCCCCATTAACTGTGGAAAGTGAGGGATCTCTGTGTGTACATCTTCTCCTTTCAGCTTTTCCCTTCAGGGGTTGCCACAGCGAATCATCTGCCTCCATCTCACCCAATCCTTTGCATCTTCTTCTCTTACACCAACTATCTTCATGTCCTCCTTCACCACATCCATGAATCGTCTCTTTGGTCTTCCTCTAGGCCTTCTGCCTGGTAGTTCCAACCTCAGCATCCAACAACCAATATACTCACGCTGCCTCCTCTGTACCTGTCCAAACCATGTCAATCTAGCCTCTCTAATTTGTCTCCAAAACGTCTTACATGAGCTGTCCCTCTCGTGTGCTCATTCCTGATCCTATCCATCCTCGTTACTCCCAAAGAGAACCTCAACATTTTCATCTCTGCTACCTCCAGCTCTGCCTCCTGTCTTTTCCTCAGTGCCACTGTTTCTAAACCATACAACATCGCTGGCCTCAACACCGTCTTGTACACTTTTCCTTTCATTCTTGCCGATACTTAAAATCCTTCACCTTATCTCTGATCCCTGTAACCTCACCGTTCCTCTTGGGTCCTTATCATTCACACACAGGTATTCTGTCTTACTGAGGCTAACCTTCATTCCTCTCCTTTCCAGGGCATACCTCCACCTCTCTAGATTTTCCTGCACTTGTTCTCTGCTCTCACTACAGATCATAATGTCGTCTGCAAACATCATAGTCCATGGAGATTCTTGTCTAACCTCATCTGTCAGCCTGCCCATCACCATAGCAAACAAGAAGGGGCTCAGAGCTGACCCTTGATGCAGTCCCACCTCCACCTTGAACTCTTCTGTCACACCAACAGCACACCTCACCACTGTCTTACATCTCTCATACATGTCCTGCACCACTCTAACATACTTCTCTGCCACTCCAGACTTCCTCATGCAATACCACAGTTCCTCTCTCAGCACCCTGTCATATGCTTTCTCCAGATCCACAAAGGCACAATGCAGCTCCATCTGACCTTCTCTGTACTTCTCTATTAACATCCTCAAGGCCAACACTATATCTGTGGTGCTCTTGGCATGAAACTAAACTGTTGTTCACAAATGCTGACCTCTGCCCTTAGTCTAGCTTCCACTATTCTTTCCGATAATTTCATCGTATGGCTCATCAACTTTATCCCTCTGTAGTTGCCACAACTCTGCATGTCTCCCTTGTTCTTAAAAATGGGCACCATCACACTTCTCCATTCCTCTGGCATCCTCTCACTCTCCAAGACCTTGTTAAATGTTCATGTCAGGAAATCTACTGCTACTTCTCTGAGACACTTCCATACCTCCACTGGTATGTCATCAGGACCAACTGCCTTTCCGTTCTTCATCCTCTTCAATGCCCTCCTCACTTCACCCTTACCAATCTTTGCTACTTCCTGGTCCTCAACAGTCACCTCTTCTACTCTTTTTTCTCTCTCATTTTCCTCATTCATCAGCTCTTCAAAGTACTCTTTCCATCTTCCCAGCACACTTCTGTCATCAGTCAATACATTACCCTCTCTGTCCTTAATCACTCTAACTTGCTGCACGTCCTTCCCATCTCTATTTCTCTGCTGTGCCAACTTGTATAAATCATTTTCTCCCTCTTTACTTTCCATCCGAGCATACAAGTCATCATACGCCCTCTGTTTGGCCTTTGACACCGCTACCTTTGCATTACGCTCTGTCTCCCTGTACTCCTGTTTACTCTCTTCGGTTCTCTCAATATCCCACTTCTTTTTAGCTAACCTCTTCCTTTGTACACACTCCTGCACTTCCTCATTTCACCACCAAGTCTTCTTATCTACTCTCCTTCCAGATAACACACCAAGTATTCTCCTACCTGTCTCCCTGATCACATTAGCTGTAGTTGCCCAGTCATCTGGAAGCACTTCCTGACCACCCAAAGCTCAACTCCTTCTTGAAGACAACCCGACACTCTTCCTTTTTCACCTTCCTCACCATCAGCATCATCCTGCACACCACCATCCTATGCTGTTTGGCAACACTCTCACCCACTACTACTTTGCAGTCACTGACTTCCTTCAAATTACATCGCCTGCACACGATGTAGTCTATTTGTGTGCTCCTTTCTCTGCCTTTATAAGTCACCCTATGCTCCTGTCTCTTCTGGAAGAAAGTATTCACCACAGCCATTTCCATCCTTTTTGCAAAATCAATCAACATCTGTCCTTTTGTGTTCCTGTCCTGGAACCCAAACTTGCCCATCACTTCCTCGTCCCCTCTGTTTCCTGCACCAACATGCCCATTGAAGTCTGCTCCAATGACCACTCTTTCACCTCTGGGGGTACTCTGCATCACTTCATCTAACTCACTCCAGAATCTCTCCTTCTCTTTTAGCTCACATCCTGCCTGTGGGGCATAAGCACTAACAACATTGAACATCACGCCTTCAATTTGTAACATGGCACATAATTATGTGCAAAAACCTTTGTACAGTTGTACAGCAACAAATTTACAAAAAAAAATTGAGCAGACTCAAGCTTGCTGATTTTAATGCGTACAGAATTAGGACAGAAAACCTGTGTATTATTCTGAGGGATGGTTTTGTCCATCGAATGGCATGATTCGGATCTTGTTTTATTTCACACAAATGTTGAGATCTGGTGTCTCAATTGTGTGTTCCGTTAGCAAAGCCATACACATAAAGTGTTGCGGAAGATGTATTATAAATACTTTATACCATGGTATTAATGTCACAAGTCATGATTTTTTCTTTCATTGTGTAAATAGTATAACTGTATTTAATTTAATGGAATAGAAGGTTCCAGGATATTTGCTCACTAGACAATTGCTCACAGGACAAATGCTCACAACCTCAATGAAAAAACCGGACATTTGCTCACAACATAATTTTTTTTAATTTTTTTTTATTTTAACCCTCGGCCTAACCCTAGCCCTAACCCTAAACCCTAACCCTGAACCCTAATCATAGCCCTAACCCTAAACCTAAACCCTAACCCTAACCCCTAATGATAACCCTAACCCCTAACCCAGGGGTGTCAAACTCGTGCCACAAAGGGCCATGTGGCTGCAGGTTTTTGTTTCAACCAAGCAGCAGCACACGTGACTTGGCTCATTCAAACAACTGATAAGAGTCTTCAGGCGTTTGATTGGTCAGTTTCTGGACAGAGCACACAGATTCACCAATCAACTGCCTGAAGACTCTTATCAGTTGTTTGAATGAGCCAAGTCAGGTGTGCTGCTGCTTGGTTGAAACAAAAACCTGCAGCCACATGGCCCTTTGTGGCACGAGTTTGACACCCCTGCCCTAACCCTAAACCCTAACCCTAATGTATAATGAGTAAATTTTGCATTATGTATTTATAAGAATAAATAATTTTTATAACACATTGTGATCTTTTTGTATTATGCATTTATTAGAACAAAGAAAAAATATGTCAGCAAATGTCTGTTTTTTCATTAAGGTTGTGAGCATTTGTCCTGTGAGCAAATGTCCGCGAACTGGAATAGACAGATCGCTGCAGCCTCTGCTGTTAAACGGAGCCTGTACCGGTCCGTCGTGGTGAAGGAGCTAAGCCGCAAGGTGAAGCTCTCAATTTACCAGTCGATCTGTGTTCCAACCCACATCTAAGGTCACGAGCTTTGGGTAATGACCGAAAGAACAAGATCGTGGATACAAGCGGCTGAAATTAGCTTCCTTCGCCGGGTGGCAGGGCTCACCCTTAGAGATAAGGTGAGAAGCTCAACCATTCGGGAAGAGCTCGGAGTAGAACCGCTGCTCCTCCGTATTGAGAGGGGCCAGTTGAGGTGGCTCGGGCATCTGGTCAGAATGCCTCCCTGGTGTGGTGCTTCGGGCATGTCTGACCGGGAAGAGACCCCAGGGCCAGGGTCGACCTAGAACACGCTGGAGGGACTATGTCTCTCGGCTTGCCTGGGAACACCTTGGGGTCCACCTGGAAGAGCTAGAGGAACTGGCTGGGGAGAAGGATGTATGGACCTCTTTGCTTAGGTTGCTGCCTCCACGACCCGGACCCAGATTAAGTGGAAGAAGATGAGATGAGATGGGAATATCAAAAAATATTTCTGAGCAAATTAACAACCTGCACACAGACACACACACACACACACACACACACACACACACAATGAGTGTTGACAGTATTGTGCTGATCAATTGACTCAGCTGGTATTCCCCTGACTGTTATTCCAGACTCAGTGGGGGTAACCAGGGTGCTAACTTCACACCTTCGCCCCTTGTAGTGGCACAAAAGACAGAAGTCTTGCATCAGGTGAGTGAGAAAGAAGCTTTGGTGCCAAAGTTCTCAGGACACTAAACACCCACAGAGCATACGTCTCATAAGGGTTTTCTTTGAAGAGAAACATAAATAGCTTTGAACGATTCATTTAAATTGATTGTTCCAGAAATTGATTTAGTCAGACAAAAATAATTAAGACAGAAATGACTGACAATCAATCAAGCATTTATCAATTATGCAGAGTTTAGTGCAAACAAAGATGTCATCATTAAAGTGTAAATAGGAATGTTTTGTTGAGATTTGTTCGGTACGTGAAATGTCTGCCATTTTTTAGGCATATTGTGTTCTTTCGATGAGGGTGTGTGATATGAGAAGTGCAAAAAAGTTTCCATTTTCCAAATATAATCTTCGCTGAAACTGTTCTACTTTTCCATGGAAACAAGGCTCATGTCGTGGCATGAAAGCAATTACGATAACAATCAATAGGGAGGACACTTACAAATCATGTACTATACTAGTTTATACAAGTTGTTGGTATTTCAACAGTTATAATTATGGTGATACATATACAGTATCAACATCTTATCAACCAAAACTTTCTCAGTTTAGCCTTTGCTCAGTCGTAGACACAAATATGATACAGCAGACACATACAAATTCAAAGATTCTTACATCACCAACCAGATTTTTATTTTCAGTCTCAAAAATAACATTTCCTGGTACAGGAGGAAAATAAAATTCTCAATTTTACAGATCAGACACATCTGTTTATCCAGTATTAGTATGTATGACATAGTGTGTCTCACTAAAAACAACAATTGAACAATAATTAAAACAAAATTACTTAATGTGTAAAAGTCTTTCTTCTGGGTAATGTGGTTCCCCTACAGTGAAAAGACATGCATTACTCTAACTTTCAGTTATAAATTGCCCCTATTTGTGAGCATGAATGTGAATGGAATTGCAAGCTGTTTCAGACATTCCCTGCCTTCACCCCAGAGCTGAATGAGATGAGCTTCAGTCTCCCTGCAACCATAGTATTAAGTGGTTTGGTAAATTAATGAATGAATGTATAATGTTCATGACTTCTTAGATGTTGGTCTTCAGCTTTGGTTATAAAATCAAAAGTGGTATCCTTCAATTTTGAGCATTAAGTAATCAAGCACAATTAAGTGCTTGTATTAAGGCAGGAGTGAGAAAACTGCGGCCCGTAAGCCACATCCGGACCGTTGGTCTTTTTAATCTGGCACACCGAAGATTGATTGGTACAGAATTCGTATTTAATGTGAACGATTAATTCATTTGACTTTGACTTGTAATGACAGCATTTCAACATTAGTGGCGCATTAGGAACAGTTGGTTAATTTGGCAGCGCTCCAGCCACTTCCAGTTAGAGTATCACTCTTCTACTGCACAGAGCCCATCAGTAGCAATGTCAGAGAAAAGAAAAGTTGACAGTGAGTGCTGGGTGGTTCTTAAGGAATGGAAACCCCATATATATATATACCGTGTTTCCCCGAAAATAAGACAGGGCTTATATTAATTTTCCTACCAAAATATGATACTAGGGCTTATTTTTAGGTGATGATGTATTTTACATTTTTTTCTATTACATGTCTTATAATATATCTTTGTCTTTATATATATATTTCGTTATATTTCTTTATTTTTTAAATATTTTAATATCGAGCGATTTTAGCAATTTTTATGGACGCAAAGTGTTTGTCCTCGCCTTAAAGCAGCCGCTGCCGCCATCGACTGAGCCTCAACGCAAGGATTGATGCTTTGAGAGCGCACTAGGTAAAGCTGCCTAATAGATGAGTCAGCTTTCACCTCGAGCCCTAGATTGAGTGAGTAGCAGGCCAATGAATTGCTGCCGCTCTCAACTAGGGCTTATTTTAAGGGGAGGGCCTATATTAAAATCATCTTGTAAAATCACGCTGGGTCTTATTTTATGGTTAGGTCTTATTTTCAGGGAAACTCGGTATATATATATATATATATATATATATATATATATATATATATATATATATATATATATATTAATTAAATCCGGTCAAAGGCTGTATGTCTTATTTGCCAAAAAACCCTTTTCAGTTTTAAACAAATGCATCAGCTGCCACTTTTCCACCAAGCATGCTAATTACACCAACAACGTGTCCCTGCAAGAATGTTCAGCTAAAACTGATAGGTTGGTAACGAGCTGCAGGCTCAGCAAAACACCTTCATCCGAGCAACTTCCATTCAAGAATCAAGCACGAGGAAATATGCATAATTCACCAGGAAGCACTGTGTAAATCCGGGGTGCAGCTCGACCACGTAGTGAAACTGGTTGTGAAACTCGTAAACTTTATTCAAGCGAGAGACTTCACCATCGTCAGTTAATTAATTTCACTAACCGGTTTGAACTGGCTCCGATCAGTTCCAACCGGTTTGAGCCAGTTCTGACTGGTTCTGACAGGGTCTGATCGGTTTGAGCCGGTTCTGACTGCTCTGAGCCGGTTTAGACTGGTTCCGACCAGTCTGAGCCAGTCTTCGACCGGTTTCGACTGGTTCTGACCAGTCTGAGCTGGTTTTCGACTGGTTCTGACCAGTCTGACCCAGTTTTCGACTGGTTCTGACCAGTCTGACTCGGTTTTCGACTGGTTCTGACCAGTCTGAGCCGGTTTTTGACCATTTCCGAATGGTCTGAGCCGGTTTAAACTGGTTGCAAATGGCCTGAGCCAGTTTCGACTACTTTGTGTCGATCCCGACCGGTTCGGACCGGTTCAGACAGGTTCCGACTGGTTTGTGCCGGTCCAGACCAGTTCTGACCGGTTTGAGCCGGTTCTGACCGGTTGTAATCGGTTTGAGCCGGTTCTGACCGGTCCGGCTGGTCTGAGCCAGTTCCAACTGGTTTCGAACGGTCTGAGCTGATTTCAACTAGTCTGAGCCGGTTTTGACCAGTTTGAGCCGGTTATGACAGGTTTTGACCAGTCTGACCCAGTTTTCGACTGGTTCTGACCAGTCTGACTCGGTTTTCGACTGGTTCTGACCAGTCTGAGCCGGTTTTTGACCGTTTCCGACTGGTCTGAGCCGGTTTAAACTGGTTGCAAATGGCCTGAGCCAGTTTCGACTGCTTTGTGTCGATCCCGACCGGTTCGGACCGGTTCAGACAGGTTCCGACTGGTTTGTGCCGGTCCAGACCAGTTCTGACCGGTTTGAGCCGGTTCTGACCGGTTGTAATCGGTTTGAGCCGGTTCTGACCGGTCCGGCTGGTCTGAGCCAGTTCCAACTGGTTTCGAACGGTCTGAGCTGATTTCAACTAGTCTGAGCCGGTTTTGACCAGTTTGAGCCGGTTATGACAGGTTTGTGCCGATTCCAATTGGTTCAAGCTGGTCCAGACCGGTCTGAGTCGGTTTCGACTGGTTCCAAATGGTTTGAGCCAGTCTCAACCGGTTTGAGCCGGTTCCGACCGGTTTTGACCAGTTTAAGCTGGTCCTGACCGGCTCCGAATGGTTTGAGCCAGTCCCGACCGGTTCCAACCAGTTTGATCCTGTTTAGACTGGTTTGAGCTGGTCAGACAGTTCCAACTGGTTCGGACCGGCTCCAACTGGTTTGAACCGGTTCTGACCGGTTAACTTTATTTGAGCGAGGGGACTTCACCAACATCATGTTATTCATCATGAATTACTGTGGAGCGACTGACCCACATGAACGAGCTGAATGTGAAGCTACAACAGAAAAACAGTTTGTGCATGAAATGCAAGGAAACATCAGAGCCTTCAAGACCAGGCTGGTTTTATTTTCAAAGCAAATGTTAGACAAGCATTCGCTCATTTCCGCCACACTGGCCATGTTAAAAGAGACCCTGCAACATGTGAACAAATTCAGAAAAGCACTGGATGACCCGCATGAAGAATTCTGTCATCAATTTTGTGATTTTGGAAAAATTGACAGGGCACTTCAGCTGGTGTCAGGTCCATTCTCACAAGTCTGAAACGGTACCACAGGAGCAGCAGCTGGAACTGATTGATCTCCAATGAGACATGATGTTAAAGGAGCAGTTCAACTCCCTTAAACTTGATTGAGTTATGCGTATGAGAGATGTAAGACAGTGGTGAGGTGTGCTGTCGGTGTGACAGAAGAGTTCAAGGTGGAGGTGGGACTGCATCAAGGGTCAGCTCTCAGCCCCTTCTTGTTCGCTATGGTGATGGACAGGCTGACAGACGAGGTTAGACAAGATTCCCCATGGACTATGATGTTTGCAGATGACATTGTAATCTGTAGTGAGAGCAGAGAACAAGTGCAGGAAAATCTAGAGAGGTGGAGGTATGCCCTGGAAAGGAGGGGAATGAAGATTAGCCTCAGTAAGACAGAATACATGTGCATGAATGCCAAGGACCAAAGAGGAACGGTGAGATTACAGGGAGCAGAGATAAGAAAGGTGGAGGATTTTAAGTACTTAGGCTCAACAATCCAGAGCAATGGAGAGTGTGGAAAAGAGGTCAAGAAGCGTGTGCAGGCAGGTTGGAATGGTTGGAGAAAAGTGTCCGTGTGATGTGTGATAGGAGGGTATCGGCAAAAATGAAAGGAAAAGTGTACAAGACGGTGTTGAGGCCAACGATGCTGTATGGGTTAGAAACAGTGGCCCTGGGGAAAAGACAGGAGGCAGAGTTGGAGGTAGCAGAGATGAAAATGTTGAGGTTCTCTTTGGGAGTAACGAGGATGGATAGGATTAGGAATGAGCACATCAGAGGGACAGCACATGTAAGACGTTTTGGAGACAAAGTCAGAGAGGCTAGATTGAGATGGTTTGGACATGTACAGAGGAGGGATAGTGAGTATATTGGTAATAGGATGCTGAGGCTGGAACTACCAGGCAAAAGGCCTAGAGGAAGACCAAAGAGACGATTCATGGATGTGGTGAAGGAAGACATGAAGGTCGTTGGTGTAAGAGAAGAAGATGCAAAGGATAGGGTGAGATGGAGGCAGATGATTCGCTGTGGCGACCCCTGAAGGGAAAAGCCAAAAGGAAAAGAAGAAGAAGAAGAAGATGGCACAGAGGATGTTGGTGCTGCTTGGTTCTACATATGTGTGTACAGACTTTTAGCTTGATCAACACCAACAAAGCCCCCCACAGATCCCAGTTGAGTGAAAAACGTGTCAAATCTGTTCTGAGACCCACAACGGAATTACCACCAGACTTCGATGCACTGGCAAAAATGGGTGATCAACAACACTGTTCCCACTAAAAGGTATATGACTATTTTAATGCTTTTTTCCTTTTTATGTTTGATATGTACTGTTAAAAAATGCATTTTTTATCATATCTTGCTGACCTGGCCCATTTGTCAAATTTTAAAAATCAATGTGGCACCTGAGCCAAAATAATTGCCCACCCCTGTATTATACCCCATTTTATTGGAGCATGGCATTCAATGATCGTGACGAAAAGGCGCGGAACACAGTGTACGGAAGAGCTTCGGCATTTTTACACGGAAAATGGGTCAAAATCCTACGAAAAAGTGGAAATTCGGAATACTTTCGGAACATTCACAACATGTGCGGAACAGGCGTGCGAAAGTACGGCACAACTACGGTACAATTTCGGAATAAGTACGGAAACGCCCACGAATGAACTGCGGAACAAGTACGAATAGCTGTGGACCACTTGCGGAAATGACGGAATGTTTACGGAAGGACTACAGAACCAAAGGGAACACTCACGGAATTTTTTTTTCCATGAACGTGTTCAAAAGCACGTTCATGGAATATTTTGGCCTGCCGGAAGCATACAGAGGTGGAGGAAGACTTAAGGAATACATACGGAATCACACCTAATGCTAAGGAAAATAAGGGAATAATTGCGGAACGTTTGCGGATGACATTTTTGCTTCCGTAAGTTTGCCGTGCTCCATGGAAATGGGGGTATTAAGGTCTGCAGTGTATGATCAGAGATTGGGAATAAGCACAGGCTTGAGCTGGAAAAAGTGTTGCCGCTGTGTTGCATATCTAATCCTGTGGTCACATGTCCAGTTTGTACATTCATCACTGTCCCTGAAATCAGTGCACACCGAGAGACTGCTGGCTTTTATACATGCTCAGCGGTATTCTGCAGAACCCTGTGTTTTCCTCCCCACTCTATATGTGTACCCCACCATTACAGTCAGCAACCCACAGAGAGGAGTTAATACAGCCAAACTATCCTCTACTCTCCAGGCACTTCCACACAGTGAAGTCATTCTTATTAAACACACTGTCCACTTCACTGTGTGTGTGCGCAAGAGTGTCGGGGCTCACAGGTGTGCATGCCGTGTAACTGAAGTCATGAAGGGTAAAGTGAGAATGCTCAGCTGTCTGCATGGATCAGTCAGAGAGCAAGAGGACAAGTTGATACTGTAGAACAGTAAACCATTTCTGCAGATGGCCGTCTAGCCTTATCCACCACGATACAGTCAATTCAATCGACTTTCTTCAAGCTAACATACATCACAATAACAGCCATTAAAATTGGATTCCTGTGTCATTCATAATGTTTAAAGGATTAATACCCCCAGTGCAGCTAACTGGGTTATCAAAGGCTGGCCATGTCTCTCACTGTCTATGGTGTGAGGCATGTAAAAGAACCATTGCTGACTTTCGACAAGAGTAGGCTGCAAAGCCGTCAGCGTGTTTCCGCCCTGCGATGGCCTGGCGAGCTGTCCAGGGTGTACTCTGCCCTCGCCCTGAGTTGGCTGGGATGGGCACCAGCCTCCCCGCGACCCTAATTAGGATGAAGCGGTTACAGAAAATGATGATGATAAAGGATTAATATGTAAAAAAGTCACAGGAATATAAACATGATCTCAATTTTAAGATGTACTGCAAACGTAATAATAATAATAATAATAATAACAACAATGTGATGGTTTATAATCTATAAAAAAAAGGATAGTTTTGATTGTACAGGGATCCCTCACTTTCCGCGGTTAATGGGGACCGAGATCCCCCCGCGACCACCGATTTCCACGAAGTAGGATCGACCCCCCCTGACTGACGTATACGTACATGTATATGTGTATATGATATCAATAAATACATATTCAACGCTATAAATGCTTATCATAATAAACATTCAAAAATAATGCACAAGATGTAAATACAATATAAATACACACACATACAGACGCGCATACATACACTCAGATGCGCACCTCACATAAAAATGTAAGGGTTATTTTTTGTTTTTGTTTGGGGTTTTTTTTTGCATAATTGGCCTCGCTTTGTAGCATCTTCCTTAACCTTTTCCCTAATTTCCTTATTTTTCAATGAATATTGTTGAAAAACCTGCGATGCACTGAAGCCGCAGAAACGGAAGCACAAAGTAGCGAGGGATCACTGTACTACTGCTTGCATGTGTTTCCTCTCACAGTCCAAAAAAATGCACAGTAGGCTGATTAGCTGTTCTAAATCACCACTAAGTGTGAGTGTGAATGGTTATATGAGTGTTGGCTCCACAATGGTCAGACACACTGTTCAGGGTATACCCTGCCTTCATCCAGAGTCAACTGAGTTTCCAGCTTCCCAGCAACCCTAATTAGAATAAAGGGATTACAAAATGAAATATAACAGCTACTACTGCTAATTATTATTATTATTATTATTCTCATGCATATTTCTTAGAAAAATAAGCAGCTGCAGTAATAGTGATATGTAAACGAAAATCAGTCAAAAGAGAAAAAGACATTTTTAGCTTAACACACAGAATAAAGTGAATGCACATCCCATTTGAAAACAGCTTTATTTTTTGTATACAGTAGTACAGTATATTGCTCAATCCGACAATAGTGCAAAAAAATAATTAAGTAATAATTAAGATTCCTTATTAAATATAACAAAATTTCATAAATTAAAAAACACAACACGTTAAAACAAAATGAAGTTGAGAAAGCAATGTTCATGTTTTATATTTGAATACAGATACCTGTTTATGTACAGTCTTTTTTTTTTTTGGGGTGGAGGTGGGTTTAGGGTCAAACCAACAGGCACAATCACCGAGATTGAAAGAGTCAACGGAGCCTCTATAGTCTGACTTAACACTCATGGTCCCTGCATATAAGCTGCTTCTAACCTGGTGTGGGTTTGTTCAAGAACAGAAATGCTTCCAAAAAGGAAAAAAGGTTGTAACTTCTCAGAAGTTGTGCTACATTTTTTCAAAGTGTATGAGACAATGAGTAAAGTTTTGTAATCCTGGGTCCTGAATTCATAGAAATCCTCCAAGTCAGAAACCTCTATAGTAGGAGGCATCGGTAACTGTTAATCATCTCAGCTGCACATACACACACACACACACACACACACACACACACTCAATACAGATCTAACCCTATGGTGCAAAAGTAGCGAATACTCTGAAATGCAATATATATATATATATATATATATATATATATATATATACACACACACACACACATACACACATGTGGGCGAATTCTAAACAGGTGAAAGAAACGGAATTGAGCGTGTAAAATGGTCACATGAGTTACACTGAGAGATTTGACATTATCCCAGAGCAATGGGTTTGAGTTTCTCAGGACAAACCCGTGAACACTGCATTTAAATTATGATGAGGTAACGTAAGGTTGCTGGAGATCACATCCATTGTCACTATGGCTACACTCGTGAGTCCAGGCCATTGACTACAACGTCCCTTCCCTTCTTATGGTATGGTTGTTTTGCGTCATACAATAATTTCTCAAGGCATTGGATACATGACTAAAAACCTCAGGCTTACTCTACTCATCCCATCTCCTACCATCTCTGATATGTAAATATCAGACTTATTTTTCCCCAGCAGTCTTTCTTCAAAAAAAACATCTCTCAATTAGTGTCATTTGCTTATATATTACATTTGAAGTAATAAATTATATAAATAAGAAAATATAAATCAACATGTACATGAATTCTCTGGTCAATATTTCGAGTATGTTTAGATCATTGTTAATATCCAGCACTGTTATGAAGTCTCTGCTTCTGTGCATCCATGCACAATGGTGAGATTTGGCAGCGTTGCACATCACTGCCACCTAGTGTGGCACAGCAGCACGACTACTGCCAAGACAAAATTCCAGTAAACATGCATGGCAGATCCATAGAATTACATTCCGAAGAGAAAATTTTCATTTTTATATATTATTGCAATATAATGACTCTTTTGTTCCCAATAAAACAAACAAGATACATTACAGTGTACATCATATACAAGACTTCAAAATGGCAGAGGGACTCTGTACTTTCAAGCATTAGGGGTGAACGGTGCAGGGTGACAAGGGCTTCACTTTTCACAGGTTAGTAAACCGGCTTTACTTTTTTTCTTCTGTGTTAAGGTCCACGGACTTTCCCACTAGAGCTCACACTGAGCAGTTGCGCTTCTTGGCCACACAGGGCAGGCCGCTGGAGCTCAGCCGGGTCTTCACCCTTTGTCAAAGGCTGGTGGAGGAGACAGAAAGCGTGGGTGAGGAGGGTGGAGGGAAGTTGAGCAGCTCCAGAACGGCCACTCCGACACTGCTGCGGCGTGTGAACATACAAGATGCTGCCACCCATTTGTTACTACGTGGGTTGTATTTCTCAATGGAGTTCAGGCTGGAGCTGCCATCGTTTCCACCAACAGCGTACAGCCAGCCATCCATGGCTACGAGGTCATGAGTACTCCTGAAGAGAATATTTGCCACATTCTTACTGCATATCAACAATTTGAATAGACGGTCCATCATCTGTGGTAGCGCAGTGCTATGAGTGGTGCATTTTTTTGCTCAAAATGATGTGAATAGGTGTTCAAATGCATGTGCATGGGACACTGTGACAGAGGAACAACCCATCCACCTCTACATCCACCCTGACCGCGGGTATAGCGTCTGAAGACAAATGCATTTTACAAAATGTATACATATTTAAGAAAAAGGCGAAATTAATTTCTGCTATCAGTGAAATTATGTACATGTGAAAAGTCTGTTCTAGCTCCACGACAGGAACTAATAGCAATTTTGCTGGGCTAAATTTCCAGGCATCTTTTTAGTGCCTGCTGAAAAGTACGCCTAGAATTTCTTTGATTGGAAGGCACTGAGATCAGGTTTGTGGTACTGAATATTGCTGACTAATCAACAGCAATCTTCAGAGAATGACAGACCCTCACGCGCAATATATTTTTAATCTGAGATGTCAAGTCACATGACTAGCAAACATTTGAAATGCTTTAACCGTCACACAATTATTGAGACAAAAAAAAAAAAATTAATAAAAACATGAAACATTCTAGTTAAGGGCTTATTTTCTGTAGAAGCAGCTTCCCTGCAAGAACGAGAATCAAGAAAGACTGAAACTGTTGTTTGAGTAGTTGTTATTGTTATTGAGAGCTACATTATTTGAAGGAATACAGCAGAACATAGGGTCAGGCTTTCGGCAGGACCTATTTGTTTTGTTGGCTTTTTAATGTTATACAGTAGGCCCCGGTTTTTCGCAATGGTTCAGTTCCGGCTTTTCCCGCGGAACCTGAAAATACGCGAGTTATTGACGCATACTTCTTAAACGCATTCTATAAACAGTCTTACTCATTAATACAGTAATAATGCAGTAAAATTTAGTAATGATTAAGTAAAAACTAATTTTGCACTATGATCATATTTATTAATAAATAAAGTGCTTAGGCTACTTACCAGAAGCTAGAGAAGATACCTGCATGAATTGTGAATTCGTGTTTTTTTTATATAATGTGTTTTTAATGAATTCACAATTCATGCAGTCACGTTAATGACATGTGTGCTTCTTCTTTTCCTTTCGGCTGTTCCCTTCAGGGGTCGCCACAGCAAATGATCTGCCTCCATCTCTCCCTATCCTCTGCATCTTCTACTCTTACTCCAACGACCTTCATGTCCGCCTTCACCGCATCCATAAATCTTCTCTTTGGTCTTCCTCTGGGCCTTTTGCCTGGTAGTTCCAACCTCAGCATCCTACGACCAATATACTCACTATCTCTCCTCTGTACATGTCCAAACCATCTCAATCTAGCTTCTCTGACTTTGTCTCCAAAACATCTAACATGTGCTGTCCCTCTGATGTACTCATTTCTGATCCTATCCATCCTCGTTACTCCCAAAGAGAACCTCAACATTTTCATCTCTGCTACCTCCAGCTCTGCCTCCTGCCTTTTCCCCAGGGCCACTGTCTCTAAACCAGGGGTCACCAACCCTATGCCCGCGGGCACCGGGTCGCCCGTTGGCTCCTTCTCAGTCGCCCACTGGACTTGTTCCAAAAATAGCCCTTATGGTTCGCAAAAAAATGCTGCACCTTATGTAAATTCTATCGAAAGTTTCACACATATATACACTCATGCCTCGGTTTTACGGATTTCAGATGCAACGCAGCTTCCGACTAGTCTGGATCGTCCGGATCGCGACGTTGTTTCAGAAAGTGACCAGACTGGCTTGAAGGTACATGTAAATCTATTCAGCCAATCCTTTCTGTGTGGCGGGTCCGATATCTTGAAACTCTAATTTAATTGGACTCACACATTACAGTGTTTATGTGACAGGAAGCGCGTCCCAAGTTTTGGCAATCAGCTGGTCTCCGGGTTGAAGTTTTTCCATGTCTGTCCATTTGTGTTTGCTTGACAGCTGTGCTTGGCTTCGTGGAAATGAGTCGATCAAAATGAGGAAATTTATCTCTTTACTCAAAACAACACCAATAAAATTAGAGTTTGAAGGTATCGGACACGCCCACATACTGGTGTACTGAAAGGCTCTCCGCTGCTTTCGCCACAGTGATGTGGCATTGAAAATAGATGTATAGATTTAAATGCTTGAGATTTATTCATCTGTTTTTGTTTTTGATGGCTTTTTTTTCAATGGTGCACCGGCAGTGGTAGGATGCCTTGTGGGCTTCGTGCACATTGCAAGAATGACCCAGACTTTCCACCTTTCCGACACTACCATTGTATCATCCACCAGGAAGCGATATGCACGAAAGTGACCGGGTTTGACCATGTAATGACCGCTGTTGTAAAAATCATCAATGGCATTAAGCCCTAAAGCCAAACAACACCGGGCATTTAAGGTGCTTTTGGAGCTTTCTGCAGAACATGGAGGCCTGTTGCTACATACAGAAATCCGATAGCTCAGCAGAGGTGGATTTTGAAACGTTTCATGGCACTTTTGGGTGCAATAAAGTAGCTTATGGAAGAGGTGAAGGAGGACATGAAGGTAGTTGGTGTAAGAGAAGAAGATGCAAAGGATAGGGTGAGATGGAGGCAGATGATTCGCTGTGGCGACCCCTGAAGGGAAAAGCCAAAAGGAGAAGAAGATGCAGAGCACAGAAGAGGACACCCCCCTCTTGGACAACACTGAGTGGTTGCTTGACCTTGCCTTTTTAACAGACGTCACAGAAAAACTGAACAATTTGAACTGTGAGCTGCAAGGCACAGGGAAGACAGTCACAAATATGATAAGTGCTATTAAAGCTTTTCAAGCCAAAATGAACATTTTCTCTGTGCATTTGCAAAGAAAAAGTGTTATGCACTTCCCCTCTGTGCAAAATGTTCTACGTGACAATGTTTCTGCATCTATGGCTTTTGTTAAGTTGTAGAAAAGTTGTAGAAAAATACTGCCAAGTGATGAACAGACTGATGAAAGAGTTGGAGAACAGGTTTTGTGATTTTGAGCAAATTGAGCCATGTTTTTTTGTGAACAACAGTTTGGTTTCATGCCAAGAAAGAGCACCACAGATGCAATGTTTGCCTTGAGGATGTTAATAGAGAAGTACAGAGAAGGTCAGAGGGAGCTACATTGTGCCTTTGTGGATCTGGAAAAAGCATATGACAGGGTGCCAAGAGAAGAACTGTGGTATTGCATGAGGAAGTCTGGAGTGGCAGAGAAGTATGTTAGAGTGGTGCAGGACATGTATGAGAGATGTAAGACAGTGGTGAGGTGTGCTGTCGGTGTGACCACCGAATTCAAGGTGGAGGTGGGACTGCATCAAGGGTCAGCTCTGAGCCCCTTCTTGTTTGCTATGGTGATGGACAGGCTGACAGACGAGGTGAGACAAGAATCTCCATGGACTATGATGTTTGCAGATGACATCGTGGTCTGTAGTGAGAGCAGAGAACAAGTGCAGGAAAATCTAGAGAGGTGGAGGTATGCCCTGGAAAGGAGAGGAATGAAGGTTAGCCTCAGAAAATCAGAATACATGTGTGTGAATGAGAAGGACCCAGGAGGAACGGTGATGTTACAGGAGCAGAGATAACGTAAGGTGGAGGATTTTAAGTACTTAGGCTCAACAATCCAGAGCAATGGAGAGTGTGGAAAAGAGGTGAAGAAGCGTGTGCAGGCAGGCTGGAATGGTTGGAAAAAAGTATCCGGTGTGATGTGCGATAGGAGAGTGTCAGCAAGAATGAAGGGAAAAGTGTACAAGATGGTGGTGAGGCCAGCGATGTTGTATGGCTTAGAAACAGTGGCGCTGAGGAAAAGGCAGGAGGCAGAGCTGGAGGAGCGAGAGATGAAAATGTTGAGGTTCTCCCTGGGAGTACTTGAGGATGGATAGGATCAGAAATGAGTATATCAGAGGGACAGCCCACGTAAGATGTTTTGGAGACAAAGTCAGAGAGCTAGATTGAGATGGTTTGGACATGTACAGAGGAGGGATAGTGAGTATATTGGCAGTAGGATGCTGAGGTTGGAACTACCAGGCAGAAGGCCTCGAGGAAGACCGAAGAAGAGATTTATGGATGTGGTGAAGGAAGACATGAAGGTCGTTGGAGTCAGAAAAGAAGATGCACGGAGGACAGGGTGAGGTGGAGGCGGATGATTTGCTGTGGCGACCCCTGAAGGGAGCAGCCGAAAGTAAAAGAAGAAGAGCAAATTGAGCCATGTCTGTCATTCATTTCAAATCCCTTTATGTCAGTGGACATGACAGGCACAGCTGAGAACCTAAGTACAACCTTCACCTTGGATCCACGGCAGGTGGAAATGGAAATAATAACTTTGCAAAATGACCTGAACCTTAAAGCACATCGGAGTAGCCCAAACTTTTGGAACCTAGTGGACATGGAAAAGTACAAATCTATCTGCACAGCAGCTATGAAGGTTGCTTGTCTTTTCGGATCCACATAGCTCTGTGAATCAGCCTTTTCCAATATGAACTTTATTAAAAAAATAAACACCGATCACGCCTCACTGATTCACATCTACAGGAGTCACTGAGAGTGGCAGTGACAAACGACACACCAGAATACAGCAAACTAGTTGGACAACATGGAATGCCAGGTTTCTCACTAACTGACAAACAAGACTGAACAGTGTTTTAGTAAACCCCATGTCACCTGGTCACTTGATCATTGTTCAGCGATTAAATCAGATTCAAAGTTGGAGTTGACACAATCTCATGTATTGGGAAAAACAATTTGAGTTCTGTTTTTTGTTGAATGAAATTGTGACATGTTCATTTGCAAAAAATAAATGTCACTTTCACAATTACACATAAATACATTTATTTACAAGTACTTGTCCTAAAGTTATGATTATTGTTTTTGTGTGTGTGAATATTGTATGGTTTTGATTTCTTGATTTGTTTATACATATGTTTTGAGCTGGTAGCCCTCAAGCCATTTGGGAATCTTAAAGTAGCCCTTAGCTTTAAAAAGGTTGGTGACCCCTGCTCTAAACCATACAACATCGCTGGCCTCATCACCGTCTTGTACACGTTTCCCTTCATTCTTGCCAATAGTCTCCTATCACACATCACACCGGACACTTTTCTCCATCCATTCCAACCTGCCTGCACGCGCTTCTTCACCTCTTTTCCACACTCTCCATTGTTCTGGATTGTTGAGCCTAAGTACTTAAAATCCTCCACCTTCTTTATCTCTGCCCCCTGTAACCTCAAAGTTCCTCTTGGGTCCTTGTCGTTCACACACATGTATTCTGTCTTACTGAGGCTAACCTTCAACGCCCTCCTTTCCAGGGCATACCTCCACCTCTCTAGATTTTCCTCCACTTGGTCTCTGCTCTCACTACAGATCACAATGTCATCTGCAAACATCATAGTCCATGGAGATTCTTGTCTAACCTCGTCTGTCAGCCTGTCCATCACCATAGCAAACAAGAAGGGGCTGAGAGCTGACCCTTGATGCAGTCCCACCTCCACCTTGAACTCTTCTGTCACACCGACAGCACACCTCACCAATGTCTTACATCTCTCATACATGTCCTGCACCACTCTAACATACTTCTCTGTCACTCCAGACTTCCTCATACAATACCACAATTCTTCTCTCGGCACCCTGTCATATGCTTTCTCCAGATCCACAAAGGCACAATGCAGCTCCTTCTGACCTTCTCCGTACTTCTCTATTAACATCCTCAAGCAAACACTGCATCTGTGGTGCTCTTTCTTGGCATGAAACCAAACTGTTGTTCACAAATGCTGACCTCTGCCCTTAGTCTTGCTTCCACTATTCTTTCCCATAGCTTCATTGTATGGCTCATCAACTTTATCCCTCTGTAGTTGCCACAACTCTGTACATCTCCCTTGTTCTTAAAAATGGGCACAAGCACACTTCTCCTCCATTCCGCTGGCATCTGCTCACTTTCTAAGACCTTGTTGAATATTCTTGTCAGAAAATCTACTGCTATCTCCCCTAGACACTTCCATACCTCAACTGGTATGTCATCAGGGCCAACTGCCTTTCCACTCTTCATCCTCTTCAATGCCCTCCTCACTTCTCCCTTACTAATCTTTGCTACTTCCTGCTCCTCAACGGTCACCCCTTCTACTCTTTTTTCTCTCTCATTTTCCTCATTCATCAGCTCTTCAAAGTACTCTTTCCATCTTCCCAGCACACTTCTGTCATCAGTCAATACATTTCCCTCTCTGTCCTTTATCACTCTAACTTGCTGCACGTGTGCGAAGGAGGAAAAAAAAAAAAAAAAGGTGTACACATCATCTACAACCAATCAACAGGAGGGAGAAACAAAAGCTCTCAGCCATTGGCTAAATCTGAATCACGTGCCAGTTACTTCGGGGTTTGTTGCCAATCTACGAGTATGCGGGGGGCGCGAGCGCTGAACCACGAATTGGCAAGGGCCTACTGTATACACATTACCCAGTTTGAGACAGTAAAAATGCAAATTACAATTTTTTTTTAAAGAAAAATGTAGTTCTCATTCCAGGAAGTTCTAAAACTCACAAAAATGCAAATTACATCTAAAAATGTGTGCAACACAAGCCCCGATGATGACGGCATGATGCTACATACAGCAAGCATAGTGAGGGGTCATTGCTCGATTGTGCCGTATGCACATTTCCATGATATACTCTGTTCTTTTGTTACAGGAACACTCCTGAATTTTTTATTTATTTATTTTTTGATCACACTTCATACACCCAGTACTCTCGCAAATACTTACTGAGGCAGTTGCTTACCTGCGGATGTTCATCGGCGCCACTCCTTCCCACGTGTTGGTTTTGGGGTTGTATCGCTCAACCGAGTTTAGACAGCTGGTTCCATCATTGCCGCCAGCAACATAAAGCATTCCCTCCAGTACTGCAACACCAGCGCTACTCCTCCGACTTAACATGTTGGCTATAGCAGTCCATGCATTACTCTAAGAACAGAAAAATAAAAGAACATATCAGTGATGAGAGGCAATGTTTAGCACTGCCTGCTGTCTGTGAGGTGAAATGCAATTGCAACAAACAACACTGACAGGCCATTTCCAAACCCCATGAAGCCACTTATGAAATGGAGCACAGTAGAACAGTTCTGTTCTAATTATGGGAGCTGATTTCAGAGTCAGAACAATATATAAATAAAAGTCACAGTAGCTATCGAGACCCATTTCACAGAATAAGGTAAAGTCCATGGGCTTTTTACATCCAAGCCATAGCGGCTCATCAGGCCGGTGCTTATGTAAGTAGTTTTGTTGGAGGGGTTTGGGTTGTTTTTTTGTTTGTTTTTTTGCATTTTAATAGCATTTTCCTGAACTTTCCCCCTATTTTTCCTTAATTTCCTTATTTTCGGATGAATATTTTTGAAAAACCCGCAATGCACTGAAGCCGCAGAAACTGAAGCATGAAGTAGCGAGGGATCACTATAGATTAAAATGGCAAAGTTAAAACAGATTTATCTTAAAACTCAAATCTATTATTACTAGCTTTTGAAATAGTTAAAACTATTTATCATCAAAATAGTTTCAGAGGCTTTACCAAATTAAATAAAAGTACCTGTGGATCATATTTCTCGACTGTGGCGAGATGTGAGGAGCTATCATATCCACCAACTGCATACAGACTACCATCTGAAAACAGAGTCAGGTATACTTTAACTGATAAGGTAAAAAGAAACATAAACAAACATTGCTTTATTCAGTAGCAGCCACATACTGGAAAAAGTAAAACTTGTAAAACACATGATAAATTACAGCCTTTCTCTTACTAAATGAATAGATCCTAGTTTGCAGGAATACCGATGATTTGGTGTCTGATCATTCACAAATCATAAGCACGAATCATTTTGCTGCAGGTCACACAGAGAAGTTTCCAAAGAAATGCTCACCCAGAGTGGCCACTCTTACATATCTTCTCCTGGTACTCATCGCAGCAATGGAGGTCCAGGTGCCAGTTAGTGGGTCATACCTCTCTGCACTAAAGGATGGACAAAGAAAGTGTTCATAATACCAACAACATTACAGCATCTGCTCTGATATATAGCTAAAGGTTAGAGTACACCTTCCAAATCTTGGCCGTGACTTTTGAACATCCAATAAGATTTACTCTCCTTTGCTGTTAAAATAATCAGGTTAATTAAAAAAAAAAAAAAAAAAAAAAAAAAAAAAAGATTTCCACTACCTTGTGGAACATATCTGGGGTTGAGATGGTCTGGGGTGCAGTCAACATTCCAGTTGAATCCAAATATGTTCAGTGAGTTTGAGGTCAGAGCCGTGAGCAGACAACTACATTTACATTCATGGCATTTGGCCGACACCCTGATCCAGAATGACTTATATTTACCAATAGCAATTTAAGAGCCATGGTCAAGGGCCCAACAGTGACTGCTTGAGAATACTGCAACTTGGGACCTTTTCAGATCAGTAATCCAGATCCTTAACCACTGAGCCACCACTGCTGCTGCACTTCTGCCACTCAGTCCTTGGCCAACCATGGGCCTCAGTTTGCCCACAGGACCATTGTTTCGGTCTCAACTTCATAGTTCTCGTGATAGAAAATTGCAATGCTACAGCACGCAAAAGACAACCAACATACAATGGTTTGTTTTCAACCCTGTAGCCAGCCTAGGGAGGGCCCATCTACTGTATATGGTTTCTCAATCAGGTGTGCACAAGCCTTTCGCTATATCCAGTATGACATATCACTTTAAACTGTCACTCAAAGCATCGTGTGTCAACCTTTCAGCAGAAGAATTATTCCTGTTAAGACTATTAAATGAGAAAAATTATCAATTTAGACACCATCTAAAAGTGGAGCATCATCAACTTAGCATTACGCAGACAGGATCTTCTTTTCCTTTCAGCTGTCCCTTTTCAAGGGTCACCACAGCGAATCATTTGCCTCCATCTTCATGGAAGTCATATGAATGATTCGCATATTTGATTTGGCGTAGGTTTTTATGTCGGATGCCCATCCTGACACAACCCTTTAGCAAGGGGTGGAAACATGTTGACGGCTATGCAGCCTACTGTTGTCAAAAGTCAGCAATGGTTCTTTTACATGAACCTCTCAGTGAGAGACATGGCCAGCCTTTGATAACCCAGTTAGCTGCACTGGGGAGAAGGATGGGGGGGGGTGACAACCTTGTGGAGAGTGGGACTCAAACCCCCAACCTTAGGATCAGCGATCCAGCACCTTTACCACCAGGCCACCACTGCCCTACACGGACAGAGGATAACCATCCGAAATGAACTTAATGGGTTACGTCTATACTGCAATGTGGAGACAGTGGCAAAATATCCAAAATTAACTTGATGGTTTTGGTAGATATAATGCGACATGTGTACACCGGACAACCGTCTAAAATAAATCAATGGGATAGTTTTATACAGCAAAGCGTGGACACAAGACAACTACCCAAGCCATAATCCATAATAGTGGTCAATAGGTTTGTTCTTTACAGCAAAACCTGGACACGGAATGAGCACGAGATGGACATTGGACAACCATCTAAACCGAAGTTGATGGGTTGGTGGGTTAATTCTATACAGTTCCATGTTGAAGAACTGAACTGGGCAAAATTTTTATTGTAAATATATTAAAAACATTTGGAAATTTAAAATTTTAACCAAGTTTATTTATTGGTTAATGGTGTCTATATTTTCTGATTATCACTACAGTGTTGGCATGCTGGGAAAAGAGGTTTTATTTACAAGGTTTATCATCTACCATCGTTCTTTCGAATGATTTCTTACCTGTTGAGACAAGATGCACCATCATAGCCTCCAGCTGCATAAAGTAGGCCATGAAGCACAGCCACACCCAGACAGCTCCTCCTAGTTCCCATAGATACTTCTGGTTGCCAGCCATTGGTCACAGGATCATATGATTCAACAGTTGCCAAGTCAGAAGTACCGTCATACCTGACGTCAAGAAATTCAATATTAAATTATACAAAAAAGTACATCGGCAAGAAGGAGCAGGAGAAGTGATGTATGACTTGTCTTTCATTTAATTATTAAACCCTCTTAGAAAGTCAGCGATGTGTTAACACAAGCCCAGGTGATGGTACCGTGTCCAGAAATATCAGAATAAGCATTCCAAAGACAAAAGGTGGGTGGCTCCTCACCCGCCTACAGCATACAGTTTATTGCCAATAGCAGCAACTCCGACTCGGGCCCGGCGTGTAGACATAGACGCCACCATGTGCCACCTGTCTGTCCTAGTGTCATAGGCCTCACAGTCTCCATGTATAGCAAAAAGACTACCACCACCTGAGACCAAAATGGATTGTTTAATTGATATCAACTAGAAGACAGATTTTTTTGGAAAATACTGAAAACGTAGCCTGATGTACTGACCCACAGCAAACAGCACAGGACTGGCACCCTCACAGCGCCGGGGTCGAGTGCGGCAGTTACTTAACACACCCCTCTGCTCAGGCATCAGGTGATACTTCAGTGCCTCAATCAACAGATCTTTACACTCGGAGTGGTGGCGCACCAGCAACTCTGTATCCACATTACTCATCAAGAAGTCCCGCGTCAGCAACGGTAGACGCACGCACTTCATTAGCTGTAAGAGAATGTTGCACAAATGTGTGACAGTGAAGCAGAAATGGTATAAACAAGAGCGAGCAAGTTATGGAAGGGATGACTTTGTGGATGAGCTTTTATAGATGCATGGATACAGTGATATGTACAGTATATCGTACTTACTCTTGGTACATGCTGCCTCCGGCCATCAATATCATGTTTAACCCAGCTCAATACGGCCCTGTAAACTTCCTCCTCTGATGGAACGTTCAAGTTGTCACTTGAAATGAGGTCCAAAACCTGCAGCAAACACAGCCATACTCAAAATTAACTTAATTAATCCCGTTTGACACATGTACAGTCACATCCATATTTATATGGACAGTCAGCATTTTTATTATGCTTCCTCCATAACCCACTACAACAGATTTGAAATTAAGTTAAAAAAAATTGTTTAGGATGTTTTTATTGTCCATCCATTTGCACAGACTCAAAAGTAACTGGACAAACCGAGGACTCTTATATAAGTGCCATTTAGGTGCATTCTGCCCTTGACTTGAACACTTTTCAGCTGTAATAAATCAAATGTTGATATATGGTAAAACACCATACTGCATCTTATAGTAGCAGAAGACTTCCTTTTAACATTATGCATGGACAAATAGTTTAAAAAATCCCTTATTTGGGTTTTGTTCATTTAAAACAAGAAATAATTAGTACCGTATTTTCCAGACTACAAGTCGCACTTTTTCATACTTTGGCTGAAGGTGACACTTATACTCCAGAACGACTTACATGTGAAATTATTGCATATATTTTTTCCCGTCATAATAATGACAATTTCACATTTGCCATTTTTACACTCACAAGGGGGCACTCTAGGCTTGGGTAGCAGTATCAGCTCATCATGTACCACTGAAGAAGTGTCCTCAAAAAGAAAACCCTATTCTGCGGATCACAAGCTGCAAGTAGTGAAATATGCAGTATAAAATCAGAATCAAGCAGCAGAAAATTTGGAGTGAATGAGAAACTTGTAAGGGACCGAAGAAAAGCGGAGATTACTATTACGAAGAAAATAAAAAAAGATAATGGCGAACTAAAAGCTAGATGGCCGCATGTAGGGGAATGAGCTCACACATGAGGTCTTGAGCAACATGTATCATGGAGGGGCTTGTCAACAGTGCAGTTGCATCTCCACGTCCAGGTCGTTGTCAAGGAGATGAATATAAATAACTTTGCACGAGGACTTTCTTGGTGTCACCGCTTCGTGCAATGCATCCCCCTCTCTATAAGAGTGAGAACCACAACGTCACAAAAACTGGCAACAGATTTTCAAGCCAAGGTAGAGAGTTTCCATGAGTTTGCGACTTATATTCCAGTGCGACTTATATACCCTATTCGACATGATAAGCACCCAGGGTGCTTAAAAAATTGGAGTGGGTGGGCGCTTATTAAAATGATTACCGGCGGAGTGGAACGATAAGTGCTTATTACCATCAAGGTGGAAAACATGAATAAATAACAGAGCAATAAAAGAGTTTTACTGGTATTTCTGTTATTCATTTTGTGGTCTCAATCAAATTACTTACATGAAAGCTGAAAAGAAACAAAAAACAGTATAATTAAAAAAAAAGACCCTTTAATTTTCCCTCCCGGTGCCATTCCTTTAAATATTTTCCCCGATGTAAAATCGAGCCAATCAACTTCTTCTTTTACTTTCGGCTGCTCCCTTCAGGGGTTGCCACAGCAAATCATCTGCCTCCACCTCACCCTGTCCTCCGCATCTTCTTTTCTGACTCCAACGACCTTCATGTCTTCCTTCACCACATCCAAAAATCTCTTCTTTGGTCTTCCTCGAGGCCTTCTGCCTGGTAGTTCCAACCTCAGCATCCTACTGCCAATATACTCACTATCCCTCCTCTATACATGTCCAAACCATCTCAATCTAGCCTCTCTGACATTGTCTCCAAAACATCTTACGTGGGCTGTCCCCCTGATATACTAATTTCTGATCCTATCCATCCTCGTTACTCCCAGAGAGAACCTCAACATTTTCATCTCCGCTACCTCCAGCTCTGCCTCCTGTCTTTTCCTCAGCGCCACTGTTTCTAATCCATACAACATCGCTGGCCTCACCACCGTCTTGTACACGTTTCCCTTCATTCTTGCTGACCTCTCCTATCGCACATCACACCGGACACTTTTCTCCAACCATTCCAGCCTGCCTGCACACGCTTCTTCACCTCTTTTCCACACTCTCCATTGCTCTGGATTGTTGAGCCTAAGTACTTAAAATCCTCCACCTTCGTTATCTCTGCTCCCTGAAACATCACCTTTCCTCCTGGGACCTTCTCATTCACACACATGTATTATGATTTTCTGAGGCTAACCTTCATTCCTCTCCTTTCCAGGGCATACCTCCACCTCTCTAGATTTTCCTGCACTTGTTCTCTGCTCTCACTACAGATCACAATGTCATCTGCAAACATCATAGTCCATGGAGATTCTTGTCTCACCTCATCTGTCAGCCTGTCCATCACCATAGCAAACAAGAAGGGGCTCAGAGCTGACCCTTGATGCAGTCCCACCTCCACCTTGAATTCGTCGGTCACATCGACAGCACACCTCACCGCTGTCTTACATCTCTCATACATGTCCTGCACCACTCTAACATACTTCTCTGCCACTCCAGACTTCCTCATGCAATACCACAGTTCTTCTCTTGGCACCCTGTCATATGCTTTTTCCAGATCCACAAAGGCACAATGTAGCTCCCTCTGACCTTCTCTGTACTTCTCTATTAACATCCTCAAAGCAAACATTGCATCTGTAGTGCTCTTTCTTGGCATGAAAGCAAACTGTTGTTCACAAATGCTGACCTCTGCCCTTAGTCTAGCTTCCACTATTCTTTCCCATAACTTCATCATATGGCTCATCAACTTTATCCCTCTGTAGTTGCTGCAACTCTGCACGTCTCCCTTGTTCTTAAAAATGGGCACCAGCACACTTCTCCTCCACTCCTCCGGCATCTGCTCACTCTCTAGTACCTTGTTGAATGTTCTCGTCAGAAAATCTACTGCTACCTCTCCTAGACACTTCCATACCTCCACAGGTATATCATCAGGACCAACTGCCTTTCCATTCTTCATCCGCTTCAATGCCCTTCTCACTTCACCCTTGCTGATCTTTGCTACATCCTGCTCCTCAATGGTCACCTCTTCTACTCTTTTCTCTCTCTCTCATTTTCCTCATTCATCAGCTCTTCAAAATACTCTTTCCATCTTCCCATCACACTTCTGTCATCAGTCAATACATTTCCCTCTCTGTCCTTTATCAATCTAACTTGCTGCACGTCCTTCCCATCTCTATTTCTCTGCTGTGCCAACCTGTATAGATCATTTTCTCCCTCTTTACTATCCAACCTATCATACAAGTCATCATACGCCCTCTGTTTGGCCTTAGCCACTGCTACTTTCGCCTTACGCTGTGTCTCCCTGTACTCCTGTTTACTCTCTTCAGTCCTCTCAATGTCCCCCTTCTTAGCTAACCTCTTCCTTTGTACACACTCCTGCACTTCCTCATTCCACCACCAAGTCTCCTTATCTACTTTCCTTCCAGAGGACACACCAAGTACTCTCCTACCTGTGTCCCTGATCACATTTGATGTGGTTGTCCAGTCATTTGGAAGCACTTCCTGGCCACCCAAAGCCTGTTTCAACTCCTCCTTGAAGACAACACGACACTCTTCCCTTTTCAGCTTCCACCACTTTGTCTTCTGATCTGACTTTGCCTTTTTCACCTTTCTCACCATCAGAGTCATCCTGCACACCACCATCCTATGCTGTTTGGCAACACTCTCATCCACTATGACTTTGCAGTCACTGACTTCCTTCAAATTACATTGCCTACACAAGATGTAGTCTACCTGTGTGCTCCTACCTCCGCTTTTATAAGTCACCCTATGCTCCTGGCTCTTCTGGAAGAAAGTATTCACCACAGCCATTTCCATCCTTTTTTAAAATCTATCAACATCTGTCCTTCTGCGTTCCTGTCCTGGATACCAAACCTGCCCATCACTTCCTCGTCCCCTCTGTTGCCTGTACCAACATGTCCATTGAAGTCTGCACCAATGACCACTCTTTCACCTCTGGGGGTACTCTGCATCACTTCATCTAAGTCACTCCAGAATCTCTCCTTCTCTTTTAGCTCACATCCTGCCTGTGGGGCATAAGCACTAACAACATTGAGCATTACACCTTCGATTTCTAACTTGAGACTCATCACTCTGTCTGACACTCTTTTCACTTTTAGAACATTCCTGACAAACTCCTCCTTCAAGATGACTCCTACTCCATTTCTCTTCCCATCCACACCGTGATAAAATAGCTTAAACCCTGCTCCTAAGCTTTTAGCTTTGCTACCTTTCCACCTGGTCTCCTGAACACACAGTATGTCCACCTTCCTCCTCTGCATCATGTCAGCCAGCTCTCTACCTTTTCTTTGCATAGTTCCAACATTCAAAGTCCCCACTCTCAGTCCTAGACTCATGCCTTTCCTCTTCTCTCTCTGCCTACGGACACGCCTCCCACCTCTCCTTCTTCGACGTCTTCGACCAACAGTAGTCCAATTTCCATCAGCACCCTGTTGATTGACAGCACTGATGGTGGTTGTTGTTAACCCGGGCCTCGACCGATACGGTATGGGGGTAATACTTCTGATTTGCATCATAGATATTTGGCATTGGTTTTACGTCGGATGCCCTTCCTGACACAACCCTCTGCATTTCTCCGGGCTTGGGACCGGCATGAGGGGGAGAGACACTGGTTAGTGCCCCCCCCCCCCACCTCATGGCTGCATTTAGCCAATCAACATGAATGTTAACTTTAGCACACGGCACGTTGAAAAAGCACATGGCCAGGAATGTGCTTAAATTTATGAAGTTAGTGAGCAGAAGAATCGGGTGAAAAATACTTGTCATCACTTTCGGGTAGGTCCATATCTGGCTCATCACTCCATTCATTCAGAGCATCCCATAGTTTTGCTGTAGCAGTTTCTAATGGGTCATCTTGTTGGACATTTGCCAGGAGAACACAGCAAAATATTTCCTGTTTTTTAAAGCATGGCAGAACAATCAATTATAGACATTCCCCAGTGGCAGGGGGGTCTTGAAATACTGTGTAAACTCACTTTTACATACAGTGAACGCCTCATTTTATCGTTACAGAGACTGTCTGTCTTCCTTTCGGCTTTTTCCCTTTTTTTTTTTTTTACTCGGGAGTCGCCATAGCGAATCATCTGATTCGCACGTTTGATTTGGCAGAGGTTTTTATGTCGGATGCCCTTCCTGTCACAACCCTTTTTAGCAAGGGACAGAAACACGCTGACGACTTTGCAGCTACGCTTTACGAAAGTCAGCAATGGTTCTTTTACATGCCTCTCACCATAGACAGTGAGAGACATGGCCCGCCTTTGATAACCCAATTAGCCGCACTGGGGGAGGCAGTGACAACCTTGTGGAGAGTGTGACTCGAACCCCAAACCTTTGGATCAGTGATCCAGCGCCCAAGACCACTAGACCACCACTGCCCCTTACCGTTACAGAGACTGATCGAATAAAATTGGTAAGTTTGATCTACCATTTTGCTCTCAGTACACAGAAGCAAGATATAAAAAGGGGGGAGGGGCTATTGGAGCAGGGCGCATATTATGTCGAATACAGTATGTTTTTTATTCTTTCTTATGCATTTTTTTGGCCAATGCGACTTGTACTCCAGAGCCACGTATAGGCTGGAAAATATGGTAATTACTAAATAATTTGATAAATTAGAATAGTCCCACTCTCCACAAGGTTGCCACTGTCCCCCCCAGTGCAGCTAACTGGGTTATCAAAGGCCGGCCATGTCTCTCACTGTCTATGGTGAGAGGCATGTAAAAGAACCATTGCTGACTTTCGTAAAGAGTAGCTGCAAAGTCGTCAGCGTGTTTCTGTCCCTTGCTAAAAAGGGTTGTGACAGGAAGGGCATCCGACGTAAAAATCTCGGCCAAATGAAACGTGCGAATCAGATGATTCGCTGTGGCGACTCCCGAGTAAAAGGGAAAAAAGCCGAAAGGAAGACAGACAGAATAATTAGGATGAATATAGGGATAATATTTTGGTATGTCCTAATCTGTAAATGCCTCCTCTGCCTTCTCCGGTGATCCTGAGAGAATGAGAAAAACAAAGTCGAATCAGAAATCGACAAAACAATGAAGCTGAAAACACTGGCTTAAGCACATACAGCAGAATCAAGTCCTATGAGAATTGAACATTAATTAATGTAATATAGCAGCACGGTGATGAAGCGGTTAGCCGATGTGCCTCACAGCAAGAAGGTCCTGGGTTCGAGTCCCAGGCTCAGGCATTTCAATATGGAGCTTGCATGTTTTCCCTTGTGCCTGTGTGGGTTTCCTCCAGCTACTTTAGTTTCCTCCCCACAGTCCAAAGATATGTATGTTAATCTAACGGGCTATTCCAAACTGACCCTAGGTGTGAGTGTGAGTGGTGTGTTGGCCGTGATGCCCTGACGAACTGTTCAGGGTGTAACCCACCTTTGTCCGGTGTCTGCTGAGATCCCCAAGACCCGAATATTATTAAGCCGTATGTCAAAAGAATAATGATAAAAGCATCTTCAACAGCACACCATCATTTCAAACCCGCATCAATACCATCACCCAGTCTGCATACTTCCATGCATGAAACATTAACTGACTCCGCCCCTCCCTCACCCCCATACTTCCTCTGTCCTTGATCGCAGCCTTGTTACCCTCCATATCGATTATTGTAACCCTCTCGTCTTTGGCTTTTCACAAACAAAACGTTCCTCCATAAGCTCCAACTGGGTCAAACCATGTTGCCTATATTATCACCAAACCCTACTCATTCCATAACATTTTTTACAGAATTAATGTTGGTCACTCAGTTTTAAAGACGGTGAGCAAAACAAAATAATAAAAGCTTCCAAATATGAAATGTAAGATTGATTTGTTATTTCTGAAAATAATTTTTAAAAATCTCAGGAAAACATTTTGTTCTCACCTGTTTGAGAGGTAGCAGCATGAACTCCTCAGTTTTGGAGACCTCCACAAAGTGCTGCAAGACGTATTTGTGGGCAGACTTGAGCAGGTCGCTGCAGGAGTGCGTGTCAGCAAAGCCTCGGATGCCCAGGCAGTTAGAGGGGTCCAGCTGGCTGAGCAGGAACTTGCAGCAAGCGTCTCTCACCCCATTCAGCTGCAGGAGGCTGGCGGCTGGGAGCAGTGTCTTTACACAGTATACACACAATCATGAGCCAGAAAATTTCGTCATAGTCTCTCTCTCTTTCTCTCTCTTGATAAATATATATATTACAATCTGTATCTTACAAGTTAAGTCCTGCCCAGATCTCAAATTAACGACTCCAAAATAAACTCAAAATGCAAACCAAGTGTTTAATTTTAGTCTTGATACAAGATTTTCTAGTTAAACTTAAAAATCATGTGCTTATGTTGCTCACAATGTCATCAATTACAGACCATGAAGGTTTCTGGGAAGTGACCAAATCAAAATCTGGACAGCATGGGCACACCGCACGTGTTCCTAAATTGTAAAAATGTATTCCCTTACACCCTCATACACCTTAAAAAAGGTCCAGTAGAAACTCAACGACAATTAAATAGTTTTTTGCAGTGTTTTCGGAACACCCCCCCCCTTTTTTTTTTCTTCTCCTCCCTAACTTAGTTGTACCTAATTCTCTCCATATCACATTTGACCAGCACTAGCCTTGGAGGAATGCAAGCATGCACAGTTGGGGCGGCCTAACACACTCAAAGGTAGTTAGTACCTTCTACAGATTAGGTCACAGGTGCCCATGATTTCTAGTGATTGTATGATGATATGTAATTGGCAGGGTGCCAAATGTACACCATTCTCCAGCGAGAGCTCCAGGAGAGCAATTTAGCTCCGATGGATCCCTTGGCACAGGTGGCTGCATCGTCACCCTGGATTTAAACCTAAAATCTCCAGGTTGATAGTTGCACACTTTGTTGATGCGTCACTCGGGAAGCAGCCGATGAGAGTTTTATGATCAGATTAAGCCGTATTTGTTTGATGTTTAAGTTGCTGTAGCTGCTTCTGCTGTAGCTAACTGGGCAGGATGAATGTGAGTACAGGGATTCCTCACTTTCCACAGTTATTGGGACCGAGATCACCTCTGCGACCATCAAATTCCGCAAAGTAGGATCGACCCCCTTACCCCCACCCCACCCCACCCACCCGACTGACGTATACATACATGTATGTCTTCTTTTCCTTTCGGCTGTTCCCTTCAGGGGTCGCCACAGCAAATGATCTGCCTCCATCTCTCCCTATCCTCTGCATCTTCTACTCTTACTCCAACGACCTTCATGTCCGCCTTCACCGCATCCATAAATCTTCTCTTTGGTCTTCCTCTGGGCCTTTTGCCTGGTAGTTCCAACCTCAGCCAACATTCAAAGTCCCTACTCTCAGTCCTAGGCTCACGCATTTCCTCTTCTCTCTCTGCCTACGGACACGCCTCACGCCTCTCCTTCTTCGACCAACAGTAGTCCAATTTCCATCAGCACCCTGTTGGTTGACAGCACTGATGGCGGTCGTTGTTAACCCGGGCCTCGACCGATCCGGTATGAATTCTGTATTGATCATTTGCATTTTTAAATGTGGCAGAAGTTTTACGTCGGATGCCCTTCCTGTCGCAACCCTCTGCATTTATCCGGGCTTGGGACCGGCATAAGGGGGAGAGACACTGGTTAGTGCCCCCCCCGCCTCATGGCTGCATTGTATACATACATGTATGTGTGTTTATAATATAAATAAATACATATTCAATGCAATAAATGCTTATAATAACAAACATTCAAAAATAATGCATAAGATGTAAATACAACAAACACAAACATACAGATGTGCGCACACACAGATGCACATGCACGCACTCAGATGTGCACTTCACATAAAAATCTAAGTATTTTTGAAGGGGAGTTTTGGGTTGTTGTTTTTTTTTCATAATTGGCCTTTTTTTTGTGGCATTTGCCTCAACTTTTCCCGTACAGTATTCCTGAATTTTCTTATTTTTTAATTCGTTGAATATTAAAAAAAAAAAAAAAAACGCGATGCACTAAAGCCGCATGAATTGAAGCGCGAAGTAGCGAGGGATCCCTGTATATGGGTTTACTGAGACATGTGAAGCCATTGTAGACTAAGTTGTAAGTAAAACAAAAGTTGTTTCAATTTCATATGTAGACTGTAGAGTGCTTACTAATTTAAGAGTTTTACGAGTACTGTAGATTACATTCACTTTCTATGTACGTTTCTTCTTTTTTTTAAAAAAAAAAGATCAACCTGCAGATGAAAAATTGATTGCAGTAACAAACACAATACGGCTCCACAGGTTAAAAGCAAGGTTTAAAAACCATCTGCATCGTAACACCGGTAATGTCTTTTCAGGTTGTCTGGGATACTTCAGTCCACAATACTCAAATGAACGCATCACATGACACACTTCATGCCTTTCACACCTGTACTTAATGTAGTAATCAACTCATCCGAGTTTGATATTAACACCACGACTAAATAAGATCAGACACCTAAGCCAACACAAATCTGAAATGTTAGCACAAACAGACAAATTGATGTCTAGACACTTTGACGTGATTACTTAAATGTCTAAATGTCTGCGTCTATAACTTTTCACAGACCCAAAAGATACTTACAGACCTTATAGTTAAACACATGTCCATTATCAGACATGAAATAAATGCAGTACGACATATTAGGTTTGGGCAAAATGAAACATTGAGTGCATCGGAGGCATCATCTGTAGTTTCATACCTTTTTTTTATTACCGTGACACCATGCTCATTAGCTATTCAAATTAATGTAGTGAATATTTTATTTAAATCTTTATCTTCGATAATAAATTTTTAATGAGACACCAATATTTGCTGACAATATAGTTTATTTCCATAAGACATCCTTTAAAAGCAAACCTCACTTTAGACACACACTCACAATATCACAATACTGAGATCATATCATATTGTCCATGATTGTGGGTTCATAGCTGCTCTTGGGTAAATACCTCTACGTTATTCCACAGCCTTAAATTGTACCTGCACATTGCCTTCACCCACTACTATCTCAGCGGTGTAGGCATACTGCACCAACTGCTCCAGCGCCTGGGGATCAATGTCATGCAGTGTCACATGGGTCTGCCTGCTCTCCGACATCTCATCTACACACACACACACACAATTTCAAGTAGAGGACTTGACATAAAAGAAAGGTCAGGTTGACAGGGGATTAGAAAGCACGAGAATAATAAAGGATGACATTTAAGCGAAAAATTACATAACTTGAGCAAGGCAGTTTATTTATTAAATCAAGCTGCAGAGTAAAAGAAGCATTTAATTCATATGCTAGTATTTCTACTCATATCCATCTCGTCACAGTGGCAGCTAAACGTCCCCTCAGAGCAAATGAACTGCTCAGAGGTTAGTGATGAGATAAGAGACCTGTGAGTTTCTGGAAAGATCAGAAGAGGAATAACATACGACTGTTCTGACATCAGTGGCGCGTTGCTGTGCCGCTCAGGGGATGGTGGAATCCCTCACAGACTGTGCTGATATGTGATGCAAATAGTGTGTTGCTGTCCCTTTATATGTCGCAAATGAAATGCTTTCAAACACTCAGATTATGTGCTCTGCCTTTTCATAATCTGGATAATATATTAAAAAATATTTCTGTATTGTGTTTAGGCTGCAGATTAATCATAAAATCCAATAAAAAAAAGTTTCTCAGTGAGGCAAACAATACCTCTGACTCAAGGCAGATGGTGCTTGTGAGCCTACAGATTCTTGTGACCTACAATCTTCTCTGTTGTAAGTTTATATTTCCTTTAAAATCCACCTTATCAAGATGGAAGATTACATTTCCAAGCTGAGAAAATTCACAAATCTGGACTTTCAATCAAAACAAGATTTAATAACTAAAGGAAGACAAACACAGTTGGAATAAATTTTAACCTCAAATGAAATTGCATCACATGTTTGTGTAAAGAATGCTGATGAGAGATATAAAAACAACACATTGTCTAAAAATAATTTAATTTATTTCAAAAAGGTACTAAAATAGAAGGAAACATGATACAGGATTGATTACACCACACATCAAACACCATAGTAACTGTGTGGACAGACAGATCATTGCTTCCTTTGGTATTGATTTGATGTCTGTTTTCAGTCAGATGATGACTCTTGAGTTCATTCCCATTTGTAAATCTGACTCTAAAAGAGTCAGTGCCTCACCATCTGTCAATCTCATCACATGTCACAAGAAAGAAAAAGACGACACCTGTTGACCTACCACTGCAACGTCAACACCAAAACTATACTAGGTTTTTTTGCCCGTTTTCTCCCTAATTTTAGATGTATCCAAATCAAACCCATCAGGTATTGCCTTCCCTTCCCTGAGGACCACCATTGACCAGGGAAAGGTGAAAACATGCACACGCCTCCTCCATGACATGCAATGCTAGCTATCCACCTCTTTTCAAACTGTGGCACATACATATTTGGGGTGGTCTAACACACTTGGAAGGAAAGTACTATCGTACAAACGAGCCTGCAGACGCCCATGATTGGCTGGCGATTGCTTTCAGTTACAGGGAAAAAGAGTGTATGCCGTCTCTTCCTCCTGTGAGAGGGCAGCCAATTAGCTCTCATTGACTCCTGGCCACGGTATTTAACCGGATTGAACTTGCAATCTCCAGGTTAATAATCACACACCTTGTCAACAGGCCACTCGTAAGCCCAGCACTACTAGCTTTAAATATTATTACTATTATATTATATACCATTATTATAATTACTATTATTATTACTAACTACTAGCTTTAGTGTTATGGTTACATGAGAATCTGATGATTTAAAATTTGTGTGTAGCATTAGCATTCATATACAGTACTAGTATATGGGACAATATCAGAAACATCCAGGACATTAAGATGGTACAATTTATTCTAATTACTTCTCTTTTCATTACATATGATGAGATCATACATGCTGTAGGATCACCTACTCGTAAACATGGCATGGAAATAGGGGCTGCAGGATGCCAACACCACTTTGTGGGCCTTGATCTCCTTGCTGGCAACATGCAGCACGATGTCGCAGAGCAGACCACGTTGCCGCATCCTGTTCATGGACACGAAAGAGTCGTGGTAGTGACGTTTGGAGTTGTGCGAGATGCTGTGGCCATCGCGATTCAGCAGTTGCATGCCCCCCTCCATCATGACGCTGTGCTCTGAGGCTTGCTGCTGCCTGAGCCTCAGTTTCAGCAACTGGACATAAAAACACGCCTTGGGTTCATCTAGTGATCACTGCATTATTCATACTCAAAGTGTATGCACCAAGATGGTACTTTACTCTCAAAAAGATGACTGTGAATAGTAACAACTCTCATACAACTGCTGTTATACATTTTTAAATAAATGTTACAGTATTAAAGTTATAAGACAATTAGTGAAGTGCAAGATGATAAAAAAAAAAACCTCAAATAGAACAAAATCAACAACATACATTGTTTCCTCACAAGCATGAATGGACGTCAACCTTATATTAACAGATTAGATTTTATAGATAAGATTAGATTGTAATAGTTTTAAATAAATAATACTATTCTTAATTTTAAATTCTGAGCTGAATCACACAAATCACAGGCTTTAAAGTTAAATAAAAAGGTAAGCCTTCCAAATTCTGCTGTTACATAAACATGCATTTCATCATCTGGTGGTTTTTACTTACAGTAAGTTGCAACCTGCAAAAATTGGTTTGGTAGTTTGCATTAGTGAGATTTCAAAGGCTGCTGTTTCATTGAAAAATTATTGTGGAAAAAAAAAAAAAAAAACTTTTTGCATAGTCATTCTTAAATTACGTATTATTTAAACAATTATAGATGCTAGCCTATTTTTAACAAAACTGGATTAATAAAAATAGACGAAGGTATACACTTGCACCACAGTGTAATCAACTAAAAACAAAATCCAATGTTATCAAAAAGGCATTCATTTTCTGAATCTTCAATACATTGGGGAACAAAGGGGGGGGGATTACACTTACACTAAACTTTATTTTTTGACCCTTCATCACAGACAAGGCAGTGTTTCTGTATCTCCAGCTTTCATTCACTGAAGATCAGATTCGGCATCATTTCTGAAAAGAAAGCTCATCCCAGCTGCTACAGTACTCCAGTGCAAGGTAATTAATCAGTTCTGTCATATTTTAAATTAGGTAAATCTCCATATGAAGGCGGGGTACACCTTGAACAGTTTGACCACTGATAAGTTACAGTGGGCGTGGTGATACTGTTGTGTAACTGCGTGGGTTTGGCTTTTCCCCACAGACGAGTGTCTGCTGTCATTAGGTTGTCGATTGTTACATGCCAGCGCCCCCTAGTGCCTCCTGTAAAATATTCCTCAAACCCCATTTCCGTAATGAGACCTTGTGTTTTTATTTATTTATTAGACTCCACTGAAGGATAATATGAGGCCGATATACTAACATATGGTGGAGACTGGTGGCATAGTAGTTAGGGTGCTGGGCTCATGATCAGGAACTCATGGGGTCGAATCCCCATTAGACTCCAACCGTGCTAAGACCCCTGGACAAGTGTGCCTCTGTCCACAGAGCAATATAAATGCGTACCAGTAAAAAATAAAAATAAAAAAAACTTAGAAGGTAACTTGTCACACCCCCAGTGCAGCTAACTGGGTCATCAAAGGCCGGCCATGTCTCTCACTGTCTATGATGAGAGGTACATATAAAAAGAACCATTGCTGACTTTCGATAAGAGTAGACTGCATAGCCATCAGTGTGTTTCAGCCCTGTGATGGCCTGGTGAGCTGTCCAGGGTGTACTCTGCCCTCACTCAGAGTCGGCTAAAATAGGCGCCAGCCACCCTGCGACCCGAATTAGGATTAAGTGTCTTAGAAAATAATGAATGAATAACTTGTCATGGACCAAGATGAGCACCTGATGAGCCACTAGGCTTGAGTGTAAAAGTCCAACACTCCTACATACGAAATACATTCAGAACATTCAGCAATCACCATTTAAAACACTTCAGGATATCTATTAAAATATTTATTCAGGCTACTTTAATAAATTAAATAATTTTTTTCAATAATTCCTCATATTCAGGCCTGTACCCATTGGGGGATCCTGTTGCATATTTTAAGTTTTACTGCTCAGATGTGATGTATGAATGAATTATTAAAGATGTCACGAGTGGCACACCCTGGGGTAAAAAAGAGGTTGTGTTGCAAGAGTATCCTGATACGCTCTTATCCAGAACAAAATTATAATTATTATCTTTTTTTTTTTTTTTTTAATATATATACACAACTGAGCAATTGAGGGTTAAGGGCCTTGCTCAAGAGCTCAACATCATGATAGTGGGGCCTGAACCACTGACCTTCATATCACTAACCCATAGCCTTATCCACTAAGCCACCTCTGTACCTTATAAGGGTTACAGGACTGTTATGATAAGAGGGATGAAACCAAGCAGTGTTAATGATGCTGCTCTCATCTACATTTACAGTACATTATTTTGCAGACACCCTTATCCAGGGACACATGCATTTTTAACTGATGGATACAACTGAGCAGTTGAGGGCATTAAGGGCCATGCTCAAGGGCCCAACAGTAAGCCAGAAACATAAGCCCTGAGCCACCACTGGTCATAATCATTCCTCCCTTGAATGAGCACATCAAAAGAAATAGAAAACGAGCTTAGAGCAAGAATGCTGTGTGCAGTTATTGAATGACCTCTCCACCTTTTCTGTCCTCCCTAAAGCTCCCCTTCTGTCAAAGAATAAGCTAAAGTAAACAAACTGCCATGCTTGTTAAAGCTGTAAAATAAATACTCATGCAATTGTTGTTTCTGCAAGTGCTGCAACAAAAACAGCCTAATGGTATGCTTTATTATGGGTGGGGGAAAAAACATCACCCAAGCTATCCCCTAAGTACAGTACACTGTGTATGCAGACACACTCATTATCATTGCCAGATTTATACCCCATCACTGTAGACACCACCACCTGTCTGTCTGACTCAGCACACTGACTTACATCATATCACATCACATCACATCTCGACACAACAACAAATGCAATGACTAAAATGCAGCTTTGCATCTTTCCCAAGCCTGATAATAACAGCTGTCTCTTTAATTTATAGCCTTCAGCTCCTACAGTAATTATAGCTCAGCAATGCAGACTCACATCAGGGCTCTATAAAATGACTGATCATCATCATCATCATCACCCTCCCAGCTTATCCCCGAGGAAACACTGCCTTCTTACCTTGAACACCACACTCCTGCCTGCTTCCTCGACCCACTCCTCTAGTAATGAATGAAATCACACATACCCGACGCAGCTGAATCGTGTTATCCGTGTAAAGTACACGTTACAGCTTCAGGTTGTATGTTGTTGACGTAAATGCAACTACACAAGTGCTGCGTGGTGACGTCACAATTTAAGGTCGTGCGCCTGAAGCGAGAGTGTGTGCATCAGTATATAATAATAACATTACTAACCATAAGCAACATTATCGATCAACGGATTATGTCTTGGATCTAAATTGCTACTTATATAAACACATGTTTTAAAAAAATAAGCAGTATTATATTATGGAATAATTAAATGTAATTACTGGTTTGCTTGGTGTCACGCGCGGTAGGAATTCAGTCCACCTTAAAACTTTATTTGGTATAGAAAGCTGTGTTGGGGGCTTTAAATTAAAACTGGACGTGGTCTAATTATTTGTGGACAAATTTAAAGATTAATGTTATCGTGTAGAGGTAAAGTTATGGCGCTGTAAAGCCGTGTATGTGTTTACATTAACAGTAAGCTAGCACCTAACAATAATATTTCTTCAGACATGCAGTTTACCGGTCAAAGGTTTTGAATGCGGTTAGCTGCGATGCTAGGTGTGAGACTCCATCTTCCCCCTCAGAGACACACTCACCTTATAAAGGCGTTGAGAGAAAATAAATCACGACTCATCCCTGATTTCCTCCAGTAGAACAAAGAGCTTGTCAACCGTGAGATTCGAACTGAGACCCCTCCGGATAGAACTTACCTGACGACGTCGCCTGTGTCTGAATGACAGCGCCTGCTTCTTTCTGTGAAGACCTCTCTCCAGCTTTTCAAACAGCCGCAATATTATTAAGTTAGAGCAATCTCTCTCTCTCTCCCTCTCTCAGCTAAAATTGCCCACGACACGAGAAAATAAATAAACGGACATGTGGTAATTGCATGTAGCATCCAAACATAGAGCTCACTCTCAAGGTTGCCAGATCCACTCAAATGAAACGGTAAATTTGGCTTTGGACTGTACCGTGTTGATCATTGTTCACCTGTATTTTACAGGTTGGGAGGAGAGGTGATTAGGTTTGTAGTAGTTTGCACACCGTCTCAGAGTAAGACATACAGCACTTGGGTTTGAATCCCAGGATCAAGTGAGGGATTTTCTGAGTGGAGTTTGCATGTTCTGTCTGGTTTACTCCATATTCCTTATACAACCCTCATACAAAAATGAATACAGTACCTGTGTGTGTGTATGATGGACTGCTAAAGCTGAATACAGTACTTGTGTGTGTGTGTGTGTGTGTGTGTGTGATGATCTGGTAAAGCTTTTCTTGTTCTGCCCTTGTTGGCTAAGATGGGTCCCAGCCTCCTTGCGACCCTAGTAGAATTGAAGGGTTTGGCAGAGGGGCATAGTGGATACTGTTTCATGGCAAAAAAGGCCTGGGTTTGATTTAAAAAAAATATACATTGGCTGTTCAAGTGTCTGTGAGTATAAACAGTGTGTGTGTGTGTGTGTGTGTGTGTTGGTTTTGATGGATTGGCAATACAGGACAATAGAAGAATATCCTCATTGGATAGAGCAGTTCCAAAAAGAACTGAATGAGTGACAATACAGTACAGTATTACCATTTTGTTTTAGGTACGAGGTCTTTGGGTTTTAGGTTTTAGATACGAGGCCTCGTATCGTGGACATCCCCCAGTGCAGCTAACTGGGTTATCAAAGGCCGGCCATGTCTCCCACTGTCTATGGTGTGAGGTTCATATAAAAGTAACATGGCTGCCTTTCAACAAAAGTAGCTGCATAGCCATCAGCATATTTCTGCTCTGCGATGGCCTGGTGAGCCGTCCAGGGTGTACTCTGCCCTCTCCCGAAGTCGGCTGGGATGGGCACAGCTTTCCCGCGACACTAACTAGGATAAAGCGGTGATAGAAAATGAATGAATGACATGTAGACATATTTTACAGGTGGGTAGTGTTGAACGCATTCCACTGACAGCAAGAAGGTCCTTGGCTTCAAGTCCTGGGCTCTGTGAGAGTATTTTTGAGTAAAGTTTGCATGTTTTTTTGCATGTATGTGGGGGTATGCACATGCACGTTATGCTAAGTAGCTGTTCCAAATCGCCTCTAGACTAAATGACTGTTCTCAATTAATGCTAATAATAAGCGTGAATGTATGATGGTTGGTCCTTTTGATAGACTGTCAAGCTGTTCGGAATATATCCCGCCTTCTCTTCGCATTGGCTGAGATAGGCTTCAATCTCCCCACAACCCTGGTTCAAAAAATTAATGTGTATTTTATATGTCTGCAGCACAGTGTTGTGGTAAAAAGTGTAGTTCATGGCGCAAGAGATCCAAATTAATTTTCAGGTGTTTATTTAACCTTTAGGAAAAGAAAAGCATACTATCAATCGCACAAAAGTTGTTCTAATAAAGAACCTCAGACCCAGTCTACCAAATCCATTGGCTTACATAGTGCCCATTCCACTCTGATTGGTCCCCCTGGCTCTGTTTCAAAGAAATGACAGAATGACATCATGCATGTCATTGCGAGACCTCCCTGGTTAACTGTTTTCCAATAAATGACATGATATGCCAAGTGTGAACTTGAAGGCTCCGAACTTGAAGGGCCCAATGCGTAGAATAGGGATTTAATTGCCAATTGTGGACGAGGGAACAGTACACCCTGGACAGCTCGCCAGGCCATTGCAGGGAAGAAAAACGTTGACGGCCATGCATGCGCTCTATGCGGGACAAATTTACGACAATTATGAAATTTCACACTGGCAGGTACTGCAGGTACTGACTGGCCTTCCTCGCTTCATGGTTCCAAAACCCACAGTAGCACCTGAATGAATTTTCCTCCACAACAACAAAAAGGTACTGGCTTCAAGCCCTGTGTATACTAAATATAGCCAGCAATGAAACTTTTCCACATTTTCATGCTTTAAAATATGAATTGGCTTTCACCATTTCTTGAGTCAATGTGCACAACTGACGATTTGTAAACTGGAAACAAATCAATGCGAAACATTCTAAATTATTTCAATCGATTGCTTTGTGCCTACTTTCCCGAAAAACGTGCACCTGGCAACACGATATTTCCCGCCCCTCTGTTTTACAGCCGCGGAAGCCAATGAAAACAAATATTTATTGTTTCACGTCACGCCGACAACGAAAACCATCAGACAAACGTCGTAAAAAAAAACACGAGCGTTAACCCATTTACGACATCTAGTAATCCTTTTACTTGAACGTTCTAAAGTACATACTTAACATACTATGACTGTAGTATACAAACAGCATACATATAGTCGTGTATATTTAGTAATTTTGAATGCACTACGTTTTAAGCTGAGTCTCGTAACGTAATTGTAACAGGACACAGGAGACCAACATAGCGCAGCGGTGCATTCTGGGTATTGCATTTAGCACGTTTGGGATCCAGCATGGCAGGAAAAACCAAAAGGTATCATTCAGTGAACGTTTATTTATGTTTAGTTAAAATTGTAAATTATTTATCTTGAGTGTTGTTAATAATCGAGGGAGTTTATAGGAGTCATAAATGTTTAAATTGTTAATTCTGTCTAATACTATGTGTTAAGAAGTACAGTATTAGTGCTAACTAGCTTGTAGCTACATGGAACAGTACTGTATTAGCAATCACTGTAGATCTATATAGAGTGAATTAGGGTCATAATATGTATATTGAGACGCTCACAATCTTGTCTTTTTGTATATAAGTGCATATTCGATTTAGTGTTCAGCTTGATGTTGGCTGTAAAGAATAATTTAGTGGATAGCTCACACTTCAACTCAGGACTGATTCAGATTTAATGTTCCCCTGCACACAGCACGTGTATTTAGGCATTGAAATCTCATGTGGAATTTACTAATAATATCTAATAGTATACTATAATATATTTAAAAGATAATTTAAAAATGTACAGCATTGACATTTGGTGTGATATTTGGGTATAAAGAGCAGTCATTATAAAATAGGCAGTTTAAGTTACTGGACAAACAGTTTACATTTTGCTTGTGACTCCTCTAATCTTAGCCCCTGTTGTAAGAGTGTATAATTATCTGTTTACATTTGTATTACAGGAAGTTGGAGGATCTGAGTGTAGATGAGTTCCTGTTGTCTGGCCTTGACTCTTTCGAGGGGAATGAATCTGATGATGAAGGTCCAGCTTTGGAAAATGGGACAGATGACTCTGTATCCATTGACAAGTAAGCAAGGGTTCATGGTTCAGGACATTGTTGAGAAATTGCAAAGATTACATAAATAAACAAACGTATGGTGTGTATATATACAACAAATGTATATATGGCAATATATATATATATATATATATATATATATATATATATATATATATATATATATATATATATATATATATATATATATATATATATATGGCAGTGGTAGCCTAGTGGTAAAAGATGCTGGATTGCTGATCCTGAGGTTGGGGGTTCAAGTTCCACTCTCCACAAGGTTGTTACTGTCCCCCAGTGCAGCTAACTGGGTTATCAAAGGCCGGCCATGTCTCTCATACCCCCATTTCACTGGAGCGCAGTCTCGGAAGCAAAAATGTTGTCATCCTCCAACGTTCTTCAGTCGTTCTGTCATCTTTCTGTCATCTTCCGTGTCCTTTCGTATGATTCCGAATGTATTCGTCCGCTTCCGGCTGGTCAAAATCTTCCGCAAACGCAAAAATCTTGACGCAAAATCTTCACGTTAACAGAAAAATCTTCTGACAGTGTTCCCTTAGGTTCCGCAGTCCTTCTGCAAACATTCCGTCATTTCCTCAAATAATTCCTTTTATTCCGCCAGTGTTCCTTGACTGTTTCGTGAGCCTTCCCCCCTCTTCCGGATGATCAAAAGCGGTCACGGAACGTATGCGTTCATCTACGGATCCTCACGGAATACTCACGGAAGGTTTGCGGAATAAATACGGAATGGTTGCGGACAACACAGAGGACTTGCGGAACACCCACGGAAGTTACTTCCATTATAAATATTAAATTATTCCAGTTCATTCACTTTATTTTTTTGTTTTACTTTTCATGTAATAAAGTTTTGAAGTTATAATCACTGTGGTTTGTACTTGTGTGCAGGATTTTTAATGATTTATTGAGGTGCAAATAAAAGGAACGTATTGACATTATTGATATTAAACATTTTAACATATGTTAAATTTTACATTTATTGTGCATTATAAACATATTGTAAAATATAAACATATCATACTTTATAAACATATCGTGAATTATAAACATATTGTAAATTACAAACATATGTTAAATTTTAAATTTATTGTATGTTATAAACATATTACAAATTCTAAACATATAGTACTTTACAAACATGTTGTAAATTATAAACATATTGATATTAAAAATTTTAAAGGACTTTAATACAAATAAGAGTCAACAACAACCACAATTATCTCAACTACAACAGAAGCCAGCATATAATATGATAGTTCAATTAAAGAATGAGATTCCTTGGTCAGACCAACATGTTTATAGGCGGAATCAGGAGCAAATCCTTTGATCTTTGCCAATTTTTTTTGCGTTGAAACGTACTTATGCCGGGAATTCCTCAGTCATTCCGTGTTGCATGTAAACGTTCCGCTTTCATTCCGCGTGTTTTTTTCCTTGGACCAGCTATACGGGCAGTTGATGTTGATTTACAGTACAGATGCTCCCCAACTTACATTCATTCGTTTTATTTTTTTTTCGATTTTAGCCCCCCCCCCAAAGAAAAATTATAAATTAAGTTTAACGTGCCCTCTGTACGTAGTACGAGACGTACCTCCATAGTACGCTGACCTAATACGCTACTTATGCATACGCTGTGTGCATTGTTTACAAACGACAGACTGAACGTGCCCTGCTTCTTTTCAGTTCTCTGCGTGTTTCCCTTGTGTTAAGACGTCGTCTCTGTTATCTTAGTATTTACACCGTTTTGCGAACTTTTGCAACCCATAGCAAATATGGTTGGTCACAAGCGTAAGCCTACTAAGCATGGGTGCAAGTTTTCTGGCATATGCTGGAATTTCCGGTTTTCTCAAGACTGAATTAACTATCTGCTCGGATCGGCACAATCTACCATGCATACCCAGTTAAGCAAAGAGAGTTGTAAAATGAATGAAAATCCAAATCCAGAAAAGAAACAGAACTCTCCGCTCTGCTGGTGATTCACATCAGTGCAGGCTGAGTACTAAACAAGTATTCAGCGGCGCCCTTGCTCACTTGAAAGATCGGAAGTCTGGATAACCCGCACTTTGTCTCAAGCACAAGCAAGTAAACTACTTTCGGTGGAGCGCCTCACATATTGTAAGCGTTGATTGGCTCTTTTAAGCTTAATGTAAAGTGACTCGGCTCAGCTTTGTGTAAAGTGACTCTGATCAATGCAAATTTGCAGCGTGTTCTCTTTAAAATTGTGTGAATGGTTATATTTGATACTGTATTTGATATTTGATGAGTGAATTTGATTAAAATGTATCTATTTGAAATTATTTTGCTTGAATTTAGCTTATTTGAAATTAATGTAGACATTATTTGATATATTTGATGTTTTACAATGTTATGTTTATAATAATTGATTTAGGGGTGTTTTATGAGATACGGTAATGCTATTTATGTATGTATGTATGTATAGTACAGTATGAACGTCATACGTCACTGGAACATATAGTAACAACTTACGTTTTTTTTCACCTCACGTTCGGCCGTTCGGAACCGAACAAAAACCTAAGTTGGGGAGCGTCTGTATGTTCTAACTCCGTGTTCACAATCCTGCATGACTGTGTCATGATGATGATCTTTTCATTAAGAGTGATTAATTATGACACATTTTTTAGGAGTCTTAAAAAGAAGGGCAGTGCATCTCAGCACAAGAACCAGCTCTCCAGGCTTAAGACCATGGATCCAGAGTTTTACAAGTTTTTGCAGGACAACGACCAGAAGCTCCTGAATTTTGATGAGACAGACAGTTCAGAGGATGAAGAAGAAGAGAAATACCACAAACTTCCATCTGAGCTGGAGGTACATCCTGATTTACATAATAAATGAAAGAATATGAGAAGGACAGTATTGAAAGTACGAGAATATAATATTTGTTTAAAAACAGTTGAAATAAAGTCTTTTACATTTATACTTTTTTTTACACGAGAGGCAAATTGAAAGTAAGAATTTGGAAGCATAAGAGCATCGGAAGTTTGCATACAGTTGAAAGTTGACTTTTGTCAGAAATTGATGTGATGGTTATAGAATCTTCTGATTAGTTAATTCTTATAAATAGGCTTTATTTGGGATCACATTTGGATATTCTTATCACATTCGATTTCTGATGAGCACCAAGCGAAAGATTTAGCATTTTTAAAGGAATTTCACATGGCACGTAAATATAACTGTCTGTTATTATCAGTGCTATGAATGAAATGACACTTCTCTTCTGAGCTGCGAAGGAAGATGGTGGTTGCATCGTGATGTCAAGGTGTTGACTTGGAATAAAAGTTATTTCAGAAAATAAGGAGTTGATGATAATCTAGAAATATTTCAGTGTGTACTCATGCGGAAAGTTAAATCTTGTTTGCATCTGGATTTTTCAGCAGAACAATGATTGTCACCATTCAAAGGATCACAAAAAACCCCCAATTAAATAGTGAAATAGTGAATGTAGTGCAGTGGCCTTCACAAAGCCCTGACCTCTGTTCTATATGGACCGCTTATGGAAATCAAGAGTGGCGGCATAGTGGTTCGGGTACTGAGCTCATGATCAGGAGGTTGTGTGTTCGAATCCTAGTTAGACCCCCCCCCACTGTGCTAAAACCCCTGAGCAAGGTTTTAACCACAAGTGTGCCTCTGTTCACTCAGAAGTATAGAGGTTTTGCAGCTGACGTCATGCATATATCATCCCGCCATATTGGGGTGAAAACAAACCATTCACTCTGGTTCCAACACAGTAGCACACGCCTGCGTAAGGGTTTAATACTTCATTTATTTATTAAACAAGCGCAAAATGGTAGTTAACTGTGTTGCTGTCGGATGTACAAATTATAGAGGAAAGAAACCAGGTGTTAAATATCATAGATTCTCTGCTAATAAAGCCTGATGAGAGAAATGGATTTCTGCTTTGAAAAGAGCTGATACCGACAACAAAAGGATAGATCGGCCACCAGCTCCTAATAGTCGTGTATGTAGCGAACATTTTGTTAGAAGCTAGTAATTTTTATCAGTAGATATATTATTATTTATTGTCTTAACCACAGTTTGATTCTATTTAACTGTATATCTGGTGTCCATTTATAAGCTGAGGGCATCTAAAATTCTATTTAGTCTTTATTATAACATGTACAGTATATATAATAACCATTATAATACTTCATATATTTAGATCCACATGTTTGTGCTTAATATATAATAAAAATGATTAAAAAAAATGTGAGTCATAATTACCTTTGCCATGATTAATACTTTGGTGTCCTCACACAGCTTGCCATGTGCGATATTAGAGGCTTTTCTGGGTATAATATGCTCGCGAAGTGCTGAAACCCATCCGGATAAAAAAATACTCATACGCTTTTCAGATTTAACTTAAACAGTCTTTAATACGTGTTCTAACACACACAACAAACATGCCGTTCTTTGGTTTCAACTTGTTTAATCCCACAATGCATTACTGAACCGGAATATAACAAGTTCCGGGGGGAGTGATCATTAACAATGATTGCTACACTCTAAGCCCTTTGAAACGTTTCAGTTTTTCGTCAGTATAATCAGATGTGCGATTAATCAAATAATTATAGATATCTGGTGTAGCATTCATTGTTAATGATAACCCCCCGGACCTTGGTACATTCCGGTTCTGAAATGCATTATAGGATTAAAGAAGTAAAGTGGAAAACGGCATGTTTTGTTGTGTGTGTTATAACACGAATTAAACACTGTTACAGTTAAATCTGGAACGCGTATGTTACATCTGGGTATGTTAAACCAGGTATCCTGTCCGTTGCTTCATCCATGCAGTTAACAAACAACCATCGGGCAAAACGTATGGGTAATTTTTTCGCCCTGATAACCGTAGTTTTTGAATATACTGTAGTTTACGATCGTTATCATAATTACCTGGGAGCTCGGAAAGCACTGGGATTGTATTATGGCTGTCGACATTCATATTTATATTATCTACCATGCTAAAAACAAGCACCTCCAAAGTAAGTACACGTTTGTTTTCACCCCAATATGGCGGCAGCTACTCGGCGGTCACGTGACTGCAAAACCTCTATAAATGGGTACCAGTAAAAATATTGGCGAAGGTAACCTGCGATGGACTAGCGTCCCATCCAGGAGAAGTTGAAATTCTATTAGCTTCCGACCATGGAAACCGGCCTGATGAGTCTTTAGGCTCTAGGCATGATCACGCTCGTGCCACTTCATGCTCCCAAGACTAGATTTAGGGGGGCAAAAAATTCCAAAAATCATCTCTAGTGTGGGCCAGACACCAGAGGAAGAATCATGTTAAATTCTGATTCTGAAGAATTTCTGAAGAATCATGCATACTGATGGCAGCATCAATTTCAAGGGGTTGTTTTCTGAGGGTTGTGAAGAATCTGCTGTTCCAATTAGGCTGAAATATTTCTTTCGTCAACTGCTTCATGGTCCTAAATCATCTCCTATGCAAGACAATTCCAGTGCGGTTCTCTGCATGAGTCAACTGACCATGTTGAACATCACTTCTCTTCCTGCAAACCGGAGATGTGAGCCTCCTCTTGCAGTGTGTTTGGTCTTACAACTGCATTCCCAAACAAAGAGCAAGAAACTGGTAGAACCGCTACATCAGTATTTCCTTAGTGTGTCATACAAGATAGTGCTTACCATTGAAATTGGCTATGCACAAGCTACTGCTGAAAGAGCACATGCCAATGCTGATATAGTCTGTCCTAGCAACCTGCGTCATAAGATTTTTACGGTTGCAACACTTGACAATCTAGATCACAATCCAACATCTAGAACAGCCACATCCTCTTTCCATGGAACAGGTATCTCCATGTTTCAGTTTCCTTCAGTAGAAAACCCAGGGCTGGAACAAGAACCTATGGAAATCTACTTCCATTGACCAGCATTAATCAAGGGACCAATGCTGCCTCCTCTGTATGCATTTGTTCCACCTATGAGCCGGAATCTTGTCACCCAACCTCCAGTGAAAGATGTGCAGCCACAGCCCATGGCATCATTTGACAAGGAGGAACAACATGAAAAGGCCTGGATGAAAATGGCGCAGGAAAATATGAAAATGGATTTTGAAAATGAAACTGACCCTCCAATTATGTGGTCAGCATATCATGCTTCTCAATTGGATTCTGTGGGATCAACAGAGAAATGTATTGAAGTCATGCTACCAATATTCCGTGATAAAGCAGCTATACCAAAAATGATTTGACATGGAATGTACCTGGTTAAGAAAACAACCGAGTTCCTCAACTCACAGCAAATCCCAATCATGGTAGTGAACCAGCCACTCTTTGATATTACCAAGAAAATGCAATGGACCTTTCCTGAACTCTTTGAAGATGATGGTGATGTTGGGAGGGTTCCACATCGAAATGGACCACGTTGCCCCTTGCCAGGGATGTGTTTGATATAGACGTAAAGTGCGCGTGCACAAAAACCTGCTTGTCATGCAAGTGCAAAAAGGCTGACTTGAAGTGCTCACGCTTATGCAAGTGCAAATGTCCTAATTAATTGACCATGATTGCAGTGAGAATGCGTAATTTTTTTTGTTGTACTTACCTAATGAATGAAATATCACTAAGAACAATGAAAATATACTGTTCGGTTTATATTCATGTTATTTTATAGAATTTACTTTCGTATGTGTTCAATTGTTAACATGCATAATTCTGCTACATTGTACTATAACATTTATTGTGTAATTTACCATTTTGGGTCAAATAGATACTCTAATGTAGTCAGACATGGTTTTATCTGATTCCTTGACTATGAAAGCCTAGGTATAGACACCAAACTCATGTTTCTAGGTTGAATAGTTTCCGAGATAGTGACGTTATTCAATTTTGATGGTGGCCATCTTGGACAATGGCGGGAATGTATGAAGACCCCATGTGATCCTTGTCCACTCGGACCAAAATTGTTACTTTGACCCTAAGTTTCAACCTGGTACTAAAAATCAAACTTTTGCAAAATCTTGAAGTGACTGATACTTCAGGACCTACTATTTACCGTATTCGACTTGATAAGCGCCCAGGGCGCTTTAAAACCTGGAGTGGGTGGGCGCTTATTAAAATGTTACCAGCGGAGTGGAACGGTAAAGGTTTATTACCATCGAGGTGGAGACCATGAATAATAACAGAACAGTAAAAGAGTTTTTCTGGTATTATTCATTTTGTGGTATCAACCAAACTACTTACATGACAGCTGAAAATAAACAGAAAACAGCATAAATTACAAAAAAAAGACCCCTTTCCCTCCGGGTGCTGTTTGAGCCAATCAACATTAATGTCAACTTTAGCACATGGCACGTTGAACCAATCAACACTAACATAAACAAAAGCACATGGCCAGGAACGTCTTTAAATTCATGAAATTATTGAGCAGGAGAATTGGGTGAAAAATCCTCGTCATCACTTTCTGATAGGTCCGTATCTGGCTCATTGCTCCATTCATTCAGAGCATCCCATAGTTTTGCTGTAGCAGTTTCTAATGGTTCATCGTTTGTTGGACATTTACCAAGAGAACACAGCAAAATATTTTCCTGTTTTTTAAAGCACTGCAGAACAATCAAATGTGTTGTGACTGATGAACATTATGGACATTCCCCAGTGGCAGGGGGTCTTGAAATACTGTGTAAACTCACTTTTACAGAGACTGATCGAATAAAATTGATAAGTTTGATCTACCATTTTGCCCCCAGTACATTTTAGTTATTAGACTTAAGAGCAAAACATTGGGGGGGGGTTATTGGAGCAGGACGCTTATTACGTCGAATACGGTATTTTACAAAAGCAGTAGAGGTAGTTTTATAACCTTGTTATTAATCCAGTCTTTGATTTTATTTGTTATTTTTAACATTTAAAGGAATTTATTTTTGATTGCATTATTATTTATATGTACATATTTTGTGTGCTGGATTTCTGCCTTTTTATGATTCTATGATTTTAAAATATCTGTGTGACACCAGTTTGCTTTACTATCTAGTACCTATAAAAACCTTATTATCACTGAGTCGTTCTGTGTGATTTCAGGTTGCCAGCTCAGATGAGGAGGAAGATGAAAAAAAGACAAAACAATCAGCAAAAAAGACCACAAAAGTCACAGCTAAGATGATCGAGGATTGGAAAACAGCCCTTAAGGTAATATTTCTTTTTAAAGTTTTCATTGTCATCTTGAGTGTAAAGAGTAGGCTGCAGAGCTGTCCGTGTGTGTTTTTGCCCTGCAATGGCCTGGTGGAGTGTCCAGTGTGTACTTTGCCCTGTTAGGTTGAGCTGGCTCAGATGGGTGCCAGCCTCCCCGTGACTCTAAATAGGATTAAGTGATTCAGAAAATTAATGAATCAGGGATCCCAGATCTCTGCTATTTAGCAGAATTCCGCTATTTTTTTATATAAAATTATGCAATAAGTACAGTGTAAGACTGTTTACTAGTGCAGAGTAAATGTGACATTTTGAATTATACTGTTAGACGATTAACATACTAACTTGTAGCAGGTATGCTCACTCGTTGAACACACATGTTTATTGTGATAATATATGTCATGTGATCATTCTACAAATGAGTCGATAATTATTTCATAATTGTTACACATGAATGACGAGCCATAGGGCTATGCTACTTGAATTATGTGTTTATCGAACGTGTGAATCATTTGCTGTAGCGACCCCTGAAAAAGGGAAAAAGCCGAAAGGAAATCTCTATCCACACTGAAATAACCTAGTATTTTTTATATTATTTAAGCTGTTTTGTTTAGTGTTTATGCATGTTACAAAACAATGATTAACTTGTTTGCATGATTTTTTACATGACATGTTGTGCCCCTGTACCCCGCAAGGGGCCCTGCGGCCCCATTGACCCCCCAGCTGAAATATTTAATTTCCTCTATTTCTAAATCCGTTTCCTCTGAGAGATATCCTTTCAGCTTTTCCCCTTTTTTTTTTTTTTATCAGGGGTTGCTACAGCGAATGATTCACACGTTTGATTTAGCATAGGTTTTTATGTCGGATGCCCTTACTGACACAACCCTTTTAGCAAGGGACAGAAACACGCTGACGGCTTTGCAGCCTACTCTTTAATAATTTGTAGAATTTTTAAAGATATATCAAACATTGCATTCCTATTTATTGTCACAATTGATTTTTTCCCCCTGTTGGCCTGGTGGTAAAGGGCGCTGGATCGCTGATCCTAAGGTTGGGGGTTCGAGTCCCACACTCCACAAGGTTGTCACTGTCCCCCCAGTGCAGCTAACTGGGTTATCAAAGGCCGGCCATGTCTCTCACTGTCTATGGTGAGAGGTTTATGTAAAAGAACCATTGCTGACTTCTGTAAAGACGAGCTGCATTGCCGTCGGCATGTTTCTGCCTCTTGCTAAAGAGTTGTGTCAGGAAGGGCATCTGACATAAAAACCTATGCCAAATCGGATATGCGAATCAGATGATTTGCTGTGGCGACCCCTGAAAAAGGGGAAAAGTCAAAAGGAAAAGAAGATTTATATTAGGAATGAAGGGTGGCACGGTGGTATTAGTGGTTATCACACCTTATTGTAAGCAGAATCCCAGTTTGAACTTTGTGGCCAGCTGTGTCTTCTCTGTGTGGAGTTTGCATGTTCTCCCTGTGCTGGTATGGATTTTCTTCCAGTGCTCGGGTTTCCTGTACAGCCCAGAGACGCTGGCTACTTTAAATTGCCTGTAGGTGTTAGTGTGATGAATGACTGTCTCCGTGTATTAGTCCCTTGATAGATTCGTGACCTCTCAGATGTGTACCCAGTCTCTCCCTAATGTCGGCTGGCTCTAGCTTACCGCCGACCGGCAATGAATATAGAAATGGAATGAATGAAAGAATAAAGCATGATGATACATGCTAATACAGAGGGAAACGTAGTCACAAACAGGGACCGGATGTGAAATGGAGTCACTGTTCCCAATCTGGTGTTCTCTCACCTCACATCCCAAAGTGTTTTGTTCTTTTATACCTCAGCAGACTGTCGGCTATTACATTCATGTATCTGTTCATCCCCTCAATTCACTTTATCTTGGTTGAGGTTGTTCTCCCAGCATTGTTTGTCAGTTAAGTAATAATTAAATGTATTGATGAGTAACTCATTGTACTTGTTACAGTCTTCCCTCGAATTTTGCGGATAATATAGACGAAATCGAAAAACCGCGAAGTAGGATCACCCCTCTCATTTCTACCATACGTATATGTTTTCGAATGTATACAATATCAAGTAGTGTATATTAAACATTACACAGTTATATGCATATGTAAATACTGTAATGTATTAATATTTAAATAAAATTTATATATAAATACTTTAAGTACTGTCCTCACCTCTGACAATAGCTCTTCTCCGCTTGATCTTAATCCAAAAAAATGACGATGAGAGACCTGTGCAGTACGATGAAGGTGAAGTGAAGATGATGATGATAATTTACTGCACGGGTTATTGAGAGCTTTATTCCAAGTCAGGTAATGCCTCTTTGTCAGATTCGAGAGGCATTGGATCATCAGCGGGAGGTGCTTCACTTCGATCTTTTTGATGTAACGCACGGTAGATTAATTTATGCCGTAATGGCGTGCTACATGGGCATACGTATTGCCCGCTGTCAGCATATCTAGCATCTTCACTTTTTGGGTCACTGTCATGATATTTTGCGTTTTCTTGGGCTCATTGGATGCCTTAGATGGTGCAGGGCGTTGTTTAGGAGGCATTTTCAAGGGCGTCACAAACACTATAACATCACAAAATCACAAAAATTCCCACGGGAATGTGCCAGGCTACAGTGTCACGCGTCTAAGCCAATCAGCTTGTGAGCTTGAGTTGAGTGGGCGGTCCCTGCCTGAACTGGGACTGAAGGAGGGGCATCTTCAGTCTTTTTGTTTGTGAACACTGGATGCAGCCTAGCTTGGGTCCCTGCCTTCCGCTTGCGTACATGTGAGTTTCAGCACGAATTTTGAAATTTTTATGAATATTTTTTTATTTTGGATACTTATGGAAAATACCGCGATGCACTGAGGCCGCAAACTTCGAGTCGCGAAGTGGCAAGGGATGACTGTATTCATTTTATTATTTTTTTTGTTGGCTTGTATTGCAGAAAGAGCCAACTGCACGTTTGTTTCGGGACATCACACAGGCCTTCAAAGCTGCAGTGGTGATTACAAAAGGCGATAAAGAAATAGATTGTCGATACACTGTGGATGATAGTTCAGGTAAATTCTGCACTTTCATGAAAGGTCAGTACGACATGTTAAATCAGAATGGATTGAATTCAAGGTTTGTTCTCTCTCTTTTTTCCTCTTCACACCCCCCTCCCCAGTATTCAATGCTCTGATCCTGTTCTGTATAAAGGACATGAATGGTGCTCTGAATAAATTGCTAAATTTCAAAGTTCCGGACAAAGAAAAAAAAAAGTGAGGATGATTTTCTCAATCACATGGTTTCTATCCAAATTCCTTTTTAATAGTGTTTATTTTACTAATTAATTGCTTATTTTTGGCAGATTAATACTGCCATCATCAAGTCCGAGGTGGCAGAAGAATCAGCTTGATATCAAAATGTACCTGAGTGGACTTGTTCAGGTATGTGCCACTCATGTTTTCCACCCCACCTAGAATCACACATAAGGTCTATACTGAAATTTGACTGCCCACAGCTGCTCTCCAGTCTCACGGAGTCCACGGTCATCACTGCTGTCCTACGTCATGTGAACCAGGTTGTGCCGTACTTCCTGTGTGTGCCCAAACATACCCGGCAGTTACTGAAGGTGAGGGTGTTATATTTATTTATTGATTTTTTTTTTTTGTTTTTGCTAATAAGAATGCATTGTGTGTGTGTGTATATAGTATACATAGCTGCCAACATTTACGAAAAAATCTTATTCATTACGATTTCTGATGTTAATTACGATAATACGAATTTAATAAATATCTCATGAATAAAATACGAATTTACAAAATTTCATGGGTCACTTTAAAAGTCGGTCACGGCCCGGGTTACTTTTGACACGACATCGCCCTGGCCTGTGAAAGCAGATAGTACGCTAAATTTCATTGGCTATTGCCTGATGGCTGGCCGTGCTTAGTGAATCAGGGACGCTGTTAGTTTGTCAGTATTACATGAAGAAATGGCGATCTTATCGATGGCGCGGGAACGAAGCATGACTATAAACTAAACATGCCGGACAAGGGGAAGGGACAGCGCTATCAGGATTCCTATTGAGAAGAATTCCCGTTCATTTCAAAGTCAACGAAGGGTGAATATTTTGCCTTTTGCAATCCATGTTGGCGTGATATGTCAATTAGCCATGGTAGTCGGTCAGACATTGTCACTCACGCGAAAACGTCTGTGCACAAAGAAAGTGTGGCGAATGTTGCTCAAATTTCAAAATTAACCAAGTGGGTTGCAACTACAAATGAACTGTCAACAATAAGGGCTGAATGTTTGTTTACTTCGTTTTTTATTGAACACAATATCCCTGTCGCTGTTGCGAGTCATGTCGGACCCTTGTTAAGGAAAGCATTTCCGAATTCGGATGAAGTAAAGAAATTTTCATGTGTTAGGACTAAAACAAACTAGCATAATTCATGAAATGGCCAGTGATGGGAGGAAATGATTGATGCCATGAAAAACAGCCTGTTTTCCGTCGCAACAGATGGTAGAAGTGATTCAAATGCCAAGTTGTATCCTATTGTGATCACGTATTATGACGGTGCTGCAATATCAAGTGACCTGCTTTCTATGTATATACTTAAAAATAATCTCTTATTTAACTATATAGGAGTGAGTGAGTTATTGCTTAATTCTGCTTGGGCAATATTTTATGTTGATGTTCCTGCCCAAATCTTTGTTAAATATTAATTTTATTTCCTTAATGCTCATGTTGGACATTATTGTTATTGTACATGTGAAATTAGTGCATGCTACTTAGTTAATAGAATTAAATTTTTTTTTGAAGGATGTAGTTTTAAAGTGTATTTTCTGATAGTTAATTTGTTAAAAAGCTTTGGTGTGTGTATGAGGGGGGGCTTTCCCCCCCGATACCCCCCACCGGGACTTCGTCCCTGGACCCTGACCGGAGGGCACATCCCCCTGGACCCCCTATTACTATTTAACTTTTCTGAATGTTGGCAGCTATGAGTATATACACGTAGAAAGCCATGAGGAACCTTGTAGAATATTGAATGTGAGCGTATATAATGATGACGGGTTTAATATTCTCAAATGTAGTGAGGCGGCTGGGTACTGATTTAAACTGTTCTGAATGCTTCAGTTGAATCAATCGAAAATTGAGGACTCACTAACTCACTCTTTTCTCGGACCAAACTAAAAATTTCTTTAGGGTCGTAGGGAGGCTTTATCCTCTCAGTTGTCACTGGGCGATGACAGCTTACATATTGAACAGCTCGCCAAATCATTGTAGGGCTAACAATCACACTTGTACCTATGACAGTGCTTCTCAAATAGTGGGGCGCACTTTTTCTTTTCTGTTTGTAGGAGGTTTATGCTCTTGGAGTTTTATTTTTGTTAGTTTTTTCTAAAGCAGAAAAATTACATTAAAAAAAAATCAATCATCACACATACAAATTCATAAAGTTTATTGTGACCGTTTATCAGGATATTAATTTTATTTTATTATGTTCCCCATGGAATACATGATCTGGTTTCAATACAGGAAAATAACCATATCTATAGTTCAGCACATCCACTTGTGGCTTTTGTTTTTGCTGCTATAGGATTAACCTTACTTTGTTCTCCTCTTATTTTCCCATGTAACCTCGAGAGAAATGGTGTTTCGAGGGGAACTTTATGCCCTTCAATTACATTGTTCCCAGGTGTGCTGTGTGTTTTTGTGAGCAGTCAGTTAGTAATAAATCGTGCACTTAGGAGAGCTGTATATTGGTTTAAACAGAGTTTGTCTTTGCAGGCAGGTTAGGAGATTAATTCAAAAAGATTAAAGAGAAAACATAAATTTTTCTTAACTGTTCACACCATTTTCCCCTCCATTTCCCTCTAGCAACTAATAAAGCAGTGGAGCACAGGAGAGGAGACAGTGCGAGTGCTGGCCTTTCTGGCCATAAACAAGATCTGCCGTCAAAAACAAGCCTTCTTCCTGAATACCGTCCTCAAGGTAAACCCCACCCTCAATGCTGGAGTCATGAACAGACGAACATACAGTGCAGTCCTTTCAGCTGTATCTGTATTTTTTCTAATTATTCTATTCTTTTTTTTTTTTTTTTAATAAAGTAGGCATGCCTTTTAAATTATGGAAATAATATTTTCAGGGTTTCTTAACTTTCTTTGAAATACAGTGGTACCTCACCTTACGAAATTAATCCGTTCCAGAGCCTTTTTCGTAACCTGGATTTTTCGTAAATAGAACTGCATTTTACATGTAAAACGCGTGATTTGTTCCAAAGGCCCCCAATACTACTGTTTAAAAATTATACAGGCATGTGATTCTTCCGCGAAATCGCAGAATTCCGATTTTTTTTTTTTTTCATTGTCCTAGTTTAAAAAAAAAAAGAGCTGAATATGTCAAAATAACCTTTTCCGCTTTTATTCCATTCCGAGTTTTGCATAAAATGACCTCTCTTTAGACCTTACTTATGACCATGACATTATGACCTCTCTTGAAACGTTACTGCTGATTGGCTGATGTTGATTGGCTGATGTTGAAACATGTACGTAGACATACGCACCACTTCTAGTCTGTTGAGCTATCGAAAGGATGCCGGTGATCGAGAGAAAAGATTCTGCTCGAATCAAAGAAATAGATAAAGGCGTGAAAAACAATTTTAGGTGGGAATGGATGGAAAAAGAAACCATAGGGGGAAAAAATGGTGATGAACTTGTTCGGTGACTTCTTCTGCAAAATCGATCGACCTGGGAAGGCGTTGTTTACGTGGTGTAACGACACTATTGACTACGATGGAAGGGGTTTTAAGGCATATGATAGCCACATGAAAAGCAAGAAACATGTCAAAAAACTGGAATTAAGGAAAACAAATTATTCAATTGCCGGAACGTTTGGTGATCAAGCGATTCCAGAACCCTACGGACTTAACCCTTTGTTTGCTGTTCGACCAGAAACTTCTGTGCAAAGTGTTAAAAAAAAGGTTAAAAGCTTGAGCCAAAAAAAAAGGTTGCAATGAGCACACTTGGAAAAACTAATGAAACAAGCTGCTGCTCAAGGGAGCTGCATCATCCCTCCTAGCCAATGGGAGGCCAGCGGAGTGGGATGTTGGGAGATAGCCAATGGAAGGGACCTGCATCATCACTCCTAGCCAATCGAAGGCCAGCGGGGTGGGATGTTGGAAGATAGTCAATGGGAGAGCAGCTTGTGCATGGTTTGAGTGGCGCATTTCGTAAGGAGAACTTGTTTCGTATACAGAGACAAAATTTTGGAAAATGTTTTTCGTAACCTGAATTTTTCGTTTCCTGTGACTATCATAAGGTGAGGTACCACTGTAGATTCTTAAAATTCCGTTTGCAGTAAATCATTTGAGGAGCAAGTTAATAGTGTAATTTTTAGCTGACTCTTAAGAACTTTGGACCCTGAAGATCCGAATGAACAAAATGTCTCCGAGGCACGAGGAATCAGAATTGTCACCGAGATTAATAGGAGCTATTACGTATTAAACGTCTATTTTGTACTTTTGATATCTGTATAATGCCAGTTTGTTACGGTTATAACAAATTCCATGGCATAAAATTGTCAAAACTCATTGCAGAAATCAAAATGCATGGAGGAAAAAATAAAATAATAATTGTACAGCAGTTGTTGCTTTTTATCCCTATGGCCACTCATTTTATATTATCTAGTTGACGCATCCGCCGAAGCACTGGCAAAAGTGCCGGTAAAAATAATTTTTATCTTTTTCAATTTATTATTTTTTCCCCCCACCGATCTCAGTATTATATGCCGATGTGAACAAATAATCAAATCTTAGTCAGATATGGAATTGTATCTTTAAATATTATGTATCATTTTGTGTGTTCTCCTTCGAGATCGCACTTGCATCTTTATGTCCAAATTAATTCTCGCATCAGGTATAATGAGTCGAGACTTCCAGCATGCTTTGCGAGTGACTCTAACGAACAGATAATGCATTCTATTGAGATGTATGTAATTTGCACTCTATAGTATTTGAGGATACTCCCAGCACTTCCAGAGTCATCAACCAGATATTATACATGAAAAAAGTTTAAGTGATGAAACCTTCCTGTGCTATTATCAACAAAATTGCTTTTATATATGTATATATATATATATATATATATATATATATATATATATATATATATATATATATATATATATATATATATATATTCCCCTCTGACATTTTTTTTTTCAACATTGTAAATACTGTAATATTTTAAATTCAGTGGGCTTATTTTTTTTGTTTCCTCCAACATCACTAAATTTGTGCTGAAAAATCAATCAACCAGAAAATAAAAAATGAGTGGCCTTAGGATTCTTTTATAATTCATCATTTTAACAGGACAGTTGTTGAATCAAGTGGGGTTTTTTTCCCTCCCATTTGAGACAATTGGCCAGAATGAAGAAACTTGTTGAAAGGCAGGGTTTTCAGACCTTAATCCATAGCTTCATTACCCCTTTGCTGGATCACTGTAATGTAGTTTATCTGGGGATTACTGGGGTCATCCAATGCTCGTCTCCAGATGCTCCAAAATGCTGCTTTATTATTAACAGGCAGGAAAAGGTATGAGCACATTTCTCTCATTTTAACCCCACGCCACTACTTGCCCATGCATTTTCAGATTTATTTTAAAATTCTTTCACTTTTATGTCTTGAACCCCTTGAGCCTTCTGTCTCTCTGAGCTACTTCAAACTTACAGACCCGTCCTCAGACCCAGATCTGTTGGTCAGTTGCTCCTGAGTGTGCCAAAAGCGATGTGTATGCACAGAGCGGACTGTACATTCGCTGTTGCAGCTCCGAGATTGTGGAATGACTTGGCCCTGAATGTGAGGCCAGCATGCTCGTGAGCATCTTATCTTTGCTTCTCCCAGGCCTTTGGGACCTGAAAAACCTCAGCAAGGTTTTAGTGAAATATCAGAATTTAATACGGCTATAATTGTCAGGGTGTCAAAGTTTAGTCACAACCATTGGTATGCAGTCATGAACCAGTTTGATAAGCAACTCTGGTTTAGCGAGCAGCGTTGACGGTGTTGTTGTTTTTTTGTTTGTTTTGTTTTGTTTTTGTTTTTTTTTACAGATCCATGGCTTTGAGCTTCCTTTTTGTAGAAATGTATTTCGATCTTGAGTGGAGCCGGTGGTGTAGTGGTTAGACTGTTGGGCTCATGATCAGGAGGTTGTGAGTTCAAATCCCACTGAGACCCTCACTGTGCTAAGACCCCTGGGCAAGGTCTGAACCACAAGTGTGCCTCTGTTCACCCAGCACTATAAATGGGTACCAGTAAAAATATACTGGGAAGGTAACCTGCGATGGACTAGCGTCGCATCCAGGAGGAGTTCAACTCCTGATTGCTTCACGCTATGGAAACCGAGGATAAGCACCGGCCTGATGAGCCGCTAGGCTCGGGTGTAAACACCCAAACAGTTAATCAATCAATCAAAAATTTCGATCTCATAATTTTGTAGCAGAAATCCTGACATTACTTCATACGTGTGTGTGTGTGTGTGTATCCTCTGTATAACAAGTATTTTATCGCTGTATCCTCCACTCTATCTATTCTAGTGCCACTCTTCATTCTTCCTCTGGGCTTTTTGACTTTCATCATGAGTCAAGATGGTTTTCTTTGGTTTTGTCCTGGAATTGGCAGTTGGGCTGTGACACTTGTGGGCCACCGTAGTTTATAGACACCCACCAAAATTGTAGGTTTTTCTTTCCACCTCTTATGTGAACTCTCAGTGAATTTACTATATTGTTAGGCTTCCAAGTGGTGCATCGACAAGGTGTGTGACTATTAACTCAAACATCACAAGTTCAATCGAAATTGAAGCCATCCATGGACCGGGAGTCCATGGGAGCTAATTGACCAAGCTTTCTTGGAAGGGAGGGATGGCATACATTAATTTCCCTGTCATTCATTACGATCAGAAGCCAGTTATGGGCTTTTGTGAGCTCATTTGTACAATGGGGGTGGATAGCGCTTTCACTTCGCGTGTGTTAGACCACCCTCCATGTGCATGCTTTCACCCCTCTTTGATTGGTGGTGATTGTGTGACAAGGAAAGTAATACAGGTATACTTCGGATTATGTGGTTAATTGGTTCCAGCAGAGACGATATGAGTCGGAAAACGACTTAAATCGAATTAGCTTGTCTCTAGGCTAGCCTAGGCCAGGCTACGGCAAATTTTCTTGGGTTTTATATATATATATATATATATATATATATATATATGCGTGTGTGTGTGTGTGTGTGTGTATATATATATATATATATCTTTATATATATATATATATATATATATATATATATCTTTTCCTTTCGGCTTTTCCCTTCAGGGGTCGCCACAGCAATATCCTCTGCATCTTCTACTCTTAGTCTAACTACCTTTATGTCCTCCTTCACCACATCCATGAATCTTCTCTTTGGTCGTCCTCTAGGCCTTCTGCCTGGTAGTTCCAACCTCTGCATCCGACTACCAATATATTCACTATCCCTCCTCTGGACATGTCCAAACCATCTCAATCTAGCCTCTCTAACTTTGTTTCCAAAACCTCTAACATGTGCTGTCCCTCTGATGTACTCAATCCTGATCCTATCCATCCTCGTTCCTCCCAAAGAGAACCTCAACATTTTCATCTCTTCTATCTCCAGCTCTGCCTCCTGTCTTTTCCTCAGTGCCACTGTTTCTAAACCATGCAACATTGCTGGCCTCAACAACGTCTTGTACACTTTTCCTTTTATTCTTGCCGATACCTTCCTATCACACATCACACCGGACACTTTTCTCCAACCATTCCAACCAGCCTGCACACGCTTCTTCACCTCTTTTCCTCACTCTTCATTGCTCTGGATTGTTGAGCCTATGTACTTAAAATCCTCCACCTTCTTTATCTTTGCTCACTGTAACCTTACTGTTCCTCCTGGGTCCTTGTCGTTACCTCACCGTTCCTCTTGGGTCCTTGTCGTTCACACACATGTATTCTGTTTTACTGAGGCTAACCTTCGTTCCTCTCCTTTCCAGGGCATCCCTCCAACTTCTCTAGATTTTCCTCCACTTGTTCTCTGCTCTCAATACAGATCACAATGTCATCTGCAAACATCATAGTCCATGGAGATTCTTGTCTAACCTCGTCTGTCAGCCTGTCCATCACCATAGAAAACAAGAAGGGGCTCAGAGCTGACCCTTGATGCAGTCCCACCTCCACCTTGAACTCTTCTGTCACACCGACAGCACACCTCACCACTGTCTTACATCTCTCATACATGTCTTGCACCACTCTAACATACTTCTCTGCCACTCCAGACTTCCTCATGCAATACCACAGTTCCTCTCTCAGCATCCTGTCATATGCTTTCTCCAGATCCACAAAGGCACAATGCATCTCCCTCTGACCTTCTCTGTACTTCTCTATTAACATCCTCAAAGCAAACACTGCATCTGTGGTGCTCTTTCTTGGCATGAAACCAAACTTGTTCACACATGCTGACCTTTGTCCTTAGTCTCGCTTCCACTATTCTTTCCCATAACTTCCTCGTATGGCTCATCAACTTTATCCCTCTGTAGTTGCCACAACTCTGCACATCTCCCTTTTTCTTAAAAATGGGCACTATCACACTTCTCCATTCCTCCGGCATCCTCTCACTCTCTAAGACCTTGTTGAATGTTTTTGTCAGAAAATCTACTGCTACCTCTCCTAGACACTTCCATACCTCCACCAGTATGTCATCAGGACCAACTGCCTTTCCATCTTCATCCTCTTCAATGCCCTCCTCACTTCACCTTTACCAATCTTTGCTACTTCCTGGTCCTCAACGATCACCTCTTCTCTTTTTTTCTCTCTCATTTTTCTCAATCATCAGCTCTTTAAAGTATAGTCATCCCTTGAATACCTCGGATAATGTAGACCGGACCTGGCCGCGATATTCAAAAAACCGCGAAGTAGGAACGCCCCTCTCATTTCTACCATGTTGTCTCATTTCTATATGTTTTTGCATCTATACAATATCAAGACGTGTATATTAAACATTACACAGTTATATGCATATGTAAATACTGTAATGTATTAATATTTAAATAGAATTGATATATAAATACCTTAAGTACTGTACTCACCTCTGACAATAGCTCTTCTCCGCTTGATCTTAATCTTAGTCTTTTTTGATGTAACGCATGGTAGATTAATTTATGCCGTGCTACATGAGCATATGTATTGGCCGCCATCAGCATATCTAGCAACTTCACTTTTTGGGTCACTGTCATCAAATTTCACTTTTTCTTGGGCTCATTGGATGCCTTAGATGGTGCAGGACGTTCACAAACACTATAAGATCACAAAAAATCTCGCGGGAATATGTGAGCCTACAGCGTCACGTGTATAAGCCAATCAGCTTGCGAGATTGAGTTGAGTGGGCGGTCCCTGCCTGAACTGGAGTCTGTCGTTTGTAAACAATGGACGCAGCCTGCCTTGGGTTCCTGCCCTCTGCTTGTTTACATGCGCGTTTCAGTGCGAATTTTTTATGAATATTTTATTTTATTTTATTTTTTATTAAAATACCGGAATGTACGAAGACCGCGAAGTTCAAATCGTGAAGTGGCAAGGGATGACTGTACTCCTTCCATCTTCCCAGCATACTTCTGTCATCGGTCAATACATTTCCTCTCTGTCCTTAATCACTCTAACTTGCTGCACGTCCTTCCCATCTTTATTTCTCTGCTGTGCCAACCTGTATAAATAATTTTCTCCCTCCTTACTGTCCAACCTAGCATAAAAGTCATCATACGCCCCCTGTTTGGCCTTTGACACTGCTACCTTCGCCTTATGCGGCGTCTCCCTGTACTCCTGTTTACTCTCATTGGTCCTCTCTCTGTCCCATTTCTTCTAAGCTAACCTCTTTTTTTGGACACACTCTTGCACTTCCTCATTCCACCACCAAGTCTCCTTATCTACTGTCCTTCCAGAGGACATACCAAGTACTCTTCTACCTGTCTCCCTGGTCACGTTTGCTGTGGTTGTCCAGTCATCTGGAAGCACTTCCTGACCACCCAAAGCATTTTTCAACTCCTCCTTGAAGACGATACGACCCTCTTCCTTTTTCAGCTTCCACCACTTTGTCTTCTGCTCTGCCTTTGCCTTCTTCACCTTCCTCACCATCAGCGTCATCCTGCACACCACCATCCTATGCTGTTTGGTAACACTCTCACCCGCTACTACTTTGCAGCCACTGACTTCCTTCAAACTGCATCGTCTACACAAGATGTAGTTTACCTGTGTGCTCCTTTCTCCACTTTTATAAGTCACCCTATGCTCCTGTCTCTTCTGGAAGAAAGTATTCACCACAGCCATTTCTATCCTTTTCGCAAAATCAATCAACATCTGCCCTTCTGTGTTCCTGTCCTGAATACCAAACCTGCCCATCACTTCCTCGTCCCCTCTGTTTCCTGCACCAACATGTCCATTGAAGTGTGCCCCAGTGACCACTCTTTCACCTCTGGGGGTACTCTGCATCACTTCATCTAACTCACTCCAGAATCTCTTCTTCTCTTCTAGCTCATGTCCTGCCTGTGGGGCATAAGCACTAACAACATTGAACATCACACCTTCAATTTCTAACTTGAAACTCATCACTCTGTCTGACACTCTTTTCACTTCTAGAACATTCCTGACCAACCCCTCCTTCAAGATGACTCCTACTCCATTTCTCTTCCCATCCACACCATGATAGAACAGCTTAAACCCTGCTCCTAAGTATTTAGCCTTGCTACCTTTCCACCTGGTCTCCTGAACTCAGAGTATGTCCACCTTCCTCCTCTGCATCATGTCAGCCACCTTTCCACCTGGTCTCCTGAACACAGAGTATGTCCACCTTCCTCCTCTGCATCATGTCAGCCAGCTCTCTATCTTTTCCTTTCATAGTTCCAACATTCAAAGTCCCTACTCTCAGTCCTAGACTCATGCTTTTCCTCTTCTTTCTCTGCCTACGGACACGCGTCCCGCCTCTCCTTCTTCGACCAACAGTAGTCCAATTTCCACCAGCACCCTGTTGGTTAACAGCACTGATGGTGGTCGTTGTTAACCCGGGCCTCGACCGATCCGGTATGGAGGTAATATCTGTGATTTGCATGATAAAGTTTGCCATTGGTTTTACGTCGGATGCCCTTCCTGACACAACCCTCTGCATTTATCGGGGCTTGGGACTGGCGTGAGGGAGAGACACTGGTTTTGTGCCCCCCCTCACGGCTGCATTAGATATATGTATCAGGGGTCGGGGACCTATGGATCGTGAGCCAGATGTGGCTGTTTTGATGACTGTATCTGGCTCTCAGATAAATCAGGTGGCCTTTCTTAACAGAATAACGAATACATAATTTCACTGTCAATTCTTTAATTTTTAATCTTTTATCTTTAACACATTTCATGCAAAATTGGTGTACTTTTATCATTTTTAAAGCGTTTATGGGGTAGTCTTGGGAGCCTTGGAACGAATCAGGCATTTTACATGTAAAATGCACCCCTACTTACGAAACTCCTGTGTTACGAAAAAGTGGGACTATCGTCAGGTGAGGTACCACTGTGTGTGTGTGTGTGTATGTATGTGTATATACACACATATATATATATATATATATATATATATATATATATATTCACATATTTAGTATATATTACATATATTTAGTATATTAAATATGTGAATATAATGTATGATTATAATGACGTAAATTTTATTTAATTTTTTCCCCATATATTTATTGAAAATCAATATATAATTGAAAACGATGCGACTTGAAACGATTAATTTGAGGTATACCTGTACTTGATCGGTGGGAATTGGATATGACTGACATTAGGGAGAAAAATGGGGTGGGGGAGGAACATAATGAATGTTTTTTAGGGAAAATTGCTAGTGACCCCAGGATGAGATAAACACAACTTGATGTACAGATTAATATTGTAAAAATAAATAAATAAATGATGTACCCCTTGATGGTACCTGCATGAGCTTTTGATCTTTGGATTACTTGTCACGCACCTTGTCGATGTTCCACTCGGGGACCTGTTCATTATGTTTTCTGATGTAATAGGTGCAAGACTTGAAACAGCTGCAGACGGCGGTTCCTTTGAACCAGCTGTTACAGCATGATCTAAGATAATGGAGTGTTGGGTACACTGCGTATTTGTTCATTCTGATTACTGATCAGTCAATACCCTTGTTGCACAAATACTGCAGCTACCTTCGACTTGTTCATGTCACAAATATATATGGTTTTAATTAAAGTACACAAGAAGTAGAAGGGTTGTGCTTAAATGCAAATTTATGTAGGATTTATCTGAGCAGTGCAAAATAGGACTTAAAACTAATGAAGGACGGGCTTATAGAGCTCTCCTCCACTTTCTCATTTTCTAGGAAAAATGAATGAGTATCAGCCACACGTTATGCATATCTGAGTATACTTTGTGAATACATACATTGGTAATTGGCTCTGCTAATGACCGCCTTAATTCATCACCCAGTGTTGTGTGCTTATAAGGGAAAAAAGCGTTTTATAAAGAAGCTGATCGCAAATTAATATGAAAGGCGTGGTATACTGAGAATCTGCTGCTGTCGTTAAATGTATAATGCGTCTCGCTGATGTTTTACTTTGTTTGAATGCAAATTAGTTGAACCCACTGGCATGCTACTGAATACAGTACTCTGTTGCTTCTCATCTGTGCCAAAATTCTTTGCTTTGTTTTATTACTGAACTGGAAAATAAGGTTTTTAAAATGTGCTTTCATTTTTAAGGCCCAATGCAATTGACATGAAGTTATTTTTTAAGTGGCTTATCATTTTATTCCTTTCCTAGACAAGATATTATATATAATTAAAGCAGATTTATAGCCGATTATTTCCTAATCTGTTAAAAGACAGATAGTGACTTGTGGGCACAGCATTGTTGGACTTGTAGTGGTGCATCTACAATTCAAGTCTCTGCCAAATATCTGGTACTATGGAGATTACCGTATTCGATGTAATAAGCGCCCTGCTCCAATAAGCCACCCCCCCCCCCCCCAAATGTTTTCGATCTTACGTCTAATAACCGCATAACCGCCCATGTGTACTGGGAGCAAAATGGTGGATTAGACTTACCAATTTTATTCGATCAGTAACCGTAAAATGAGGTGTTCACTGCCTGTAAAAGTGAGTTTAGACGGTATTTCAAGACCCCCTGCCACTGCAGAATGTCTATAATGTTCATCAGTAACAACACATTTGATTGTTCTGCCGTGCTTTAAAAAACAAGAAAATATTTTGCTGTTCTCTTGGTAAATGTTGATACCACAAAATGAATAACAGAAATACCAGTATCTTTTATTGTGTTGTTATTATTCATGTTTTCTACCTCAATGGTAAGAAGCACTTACTGTTCCACTCCGCTGGTAACATTTTAATAAGCGCCCACCCACTCCAATTTTTAAAGCGCCCTGGGCGCTTATCACGTTGAATACGGTATATGTTAAAATGACTGAGTTAATTTGTCTTGTATTTCCAATAAGATTTAGACACTTACTGTAACTAAACTAGATCATTTTTTAGCACCTTTAGGCAGTGCCAAATTCTTTATATTGTTGTATTCCATGTAGTATCGTCGTTGAATACGTGTAGAAAGTTAGAGATGCTGTTATGCACATGCTTGAGTGTGCGCTCAGAGCTCACCTGCTGCTCATGATTTAAAAATTTGCAATAAACCCTCCCCACAGATTATTTAGTGTGCATTTTGTGCTGATGTTTTTGTGTAGTGTATATACAGTAGGCCCTCGTCATTCGCAGGCATGTATCATATTACATGCGCAAATGATCAACGGAAGTAAAATACTTTGTATCTATTACATGCGCTAAAATATGCTTCTTAGACAAATTCTATAGACAGTCTTACTCATTAATACAGTATTAATGTAGTAATGATTAACAAAAACTTAATTTTTTACTGTGTTGTTTATTGATAATAAAATATAAACATACAGCATATATACACACATACAGTCGGCTCCCTACTTACGAAACCCCTAGGTACGAAAACTCCGGGTTACAAAAAAACATTTTCCGCAGTTTACGTCCATGGGATATGAAAACAACCTCCTCTTACGAAATACGCCATTCAAAATCCAATATCCATTTAAACATTTAAATAGAATTGTTCTGTCAGCTCGCGCGCGTGTGTGTGTGTGTGTGTGTGTGTGTGTGTGTGTTAATAAAAAATGCTTAATAATGGTTTAATTAATAAATATGTTAACAAAATGTTTAAATTGTTTCATAAATAATTTTCTTTTACTTTGAACACATATATTTCATACAAAATTGGTGTACTTTTATCATTTTTAAAGGGTTTATGGGGTAGTCTTGGGCGCCTTGGGACAAATCAGGTGTTTTACATGTAAAATGTGCCCCTACTTACGAAACTCCCGCATTACGAAAAAGGCGCTAGAACGGATTAATTTCGTAAGTAGAGCTCCCGACTGTACTTAGTTGGTGTTGACCATGTCTTCTTAGTAGAGTTATAATCTTCTAATCTTCTAGTTATACTGTCATCCCTTTAATATCGCGGATAATGTAGACCAGACCTGGCCGCGATATTCAAAAAACCGTGAAGTAAGAACGTCCCTCTCATTTTTACCATGTTGTCTCATTTCTACATGTTTTCGCGTTTATACAATATCAAGAAGTGTATATTAAATGCTACACAGTTAGATGCATATGTAAATACTGTAATGTATTGATATTTAAATAGAATTTATATATAAATACCTTAAGTACTGTACTCACCTCTGACAATAGCTCTTCTCCGTGGTGCAGGACGTTCACAAACACTATAAGATCACAAAATCACAAAAAATCCCGCGGGAATGTCCGAGGCAACAGCGTCACACGTCTAAGCCAATCAGCTTGTGAGATTGAGTTGAGTGGGCGGGAGGCAACAGTGCCACGCGTCTAAGCCAATCAGCTTGCGAGATTGAGTTGAGTGGGCGGTCCCTGCCTGAACTGGGGAGCAGGGGCACTTCAGTCTGTCATTTGGAAACAATGGACGCAGCCTACCTTGGGTCCCTGCCTTTCCGCTTGCTGACATGTGAGTTTCAGCGCGATTTTTAAAAATTATTATTATTATTAATAATAATAAACTACCGCGATGTATCAAGACCGCGATGCTCAAATCGCGAAGTGGCAAGGGATGAGTGTAATCTTCTTTCCTGAAGAACATTTCTAATGTGGCTTGTTTCTGCCTTCTTTTCAAAACCTTTGTGGCTCATGACCTCATCGTTAAAAGTGTTCACAGCAATACATAGTATCAACAACTTTTGGACTTCCCTAGAACAGAGCTAGCTTTATCAGGGTGATACATAGTATCAATAACTTCCGGACTTTCGGAAAGCGTGCATTTCCCTTCTCTCTCGGTCTCGTTTTTTCTTGCGCTTTTTTAGCATTCGACTTCCGGGACAAAAAAAAAAAAATCCCGGATTTTTTGGTTGAATTCCGATTTGTTTGGCCTTTAAAGTGTTTGAGTACCAATATACCACTGTAGTTTTGTTTGGGGGTTTTGGGTTGTTTTTTGTTTTTGTTTGTTTGGGTATTTTTTAATTTTTTTTGCATAATTGGCCTTGTTTTGCAGCATTTTCCTGAACTTTTCCCCTATTTTTCCATAATTTCCTTTTTTTTTTCCCCGATGAATATTTTTGAAAAACCTGCAATGCACTGAAGCACGAAGTAGTGATGGATCACTGTAGTCCTGTTCTGAAGCCCTTGGCTATTCATCCAACTCCACTTTACTATGTCAGTTATAATAGAAGACCTGCCTTTGAGACTTACGGACATCGTGTCCGGAACATACCTTGAAAATAATTGTAATCTGTTTGTTTGTTTGTTTGTAGCAAATGTACATGGCTTATGTCCAGAATTGCAAGTTTACCTCCCCCAACACGCTGCCTGGAATAAACTTTATGCAACGCACTATGGCTGAAATGTACTCTTTGGACACACAAGTTTCTTATCAGCACGGCTTCATCTACATTCGCCAGCTCGCCATTCATCTGCGCAACGCTATGAACATGAAGAAGAAGGTAATCTTCTTAGCATCTTAGCAGAAGGTAAAGCTTCTTAGCATCAGCTGAGCACTCATACAACACATGAATGTCATTTTGTGAATATGTCAGCGTTTTGAAGTATATATTTCTCACACACACACACACACATACATAAATATACAGATATACAGGAATCCTTCACTTTCCGCAGTTAATGGGGACCGAGACCCCTCCTGCGACCACTGGTTTCCACGAAGTAGGATCGACCCCCCCCCGACTGATATATACGTACTTGTATATGTGTATATAATATCAATAAATACATATTCAATGCTGTTAATGGTTATAATAACAATTAAACATTCAAAAATAATGCATAAGATGTAAATAAAACATAAATACACACACACATGCGCGTGCATACACTCAAATGCGTGTACACACACACACACACAGATGCGCACCTCACATAAAAATGTAAGTAGTTTTGTTTGGGGGTTTTGGGTTGTTTTTTTGGTTTTTGTTTGTTTGGGGTTTTTTTGCATAAATGGCCTTGTTTTGCGGCATCTTCCTTAACCGTTTCCCTATTTTTCCTTAATTTTCTTATTTTTTTATTTTTCAATGAACATTTTTGAAAAACCCACGATGCACTGAAGTCAATGAAACGGAAGCATGAAGTAGCAAGCGATCACTGTATAATGTATGTATGTGTATTACATATATGGATAGATGGAAGGAGGAATGACTATTAATCCCCTGTGTGTGTGTGTGTGTGTGTGTGTGTGTGTGTCAGGAGACATACCAGTCTGTGTATAACTGGCAGTACGTGCACTGCCTGCATCTATGGTGTCGAGTTCTAAGCACAATCTACCCCAGTGAGGTGCTCGAGCCTTTAATCTACCCCCTGTGCCAGGTCATCATTGGCTGCATCAAGTAAGTGCACTCTGCTAGCTTTATTCACTCTTCAGTGCACTTGTTTCACTGTTATTCTTGGCCTGCAGTGGAAACTGGACTCGCCAACATTGGAAAGTTTATGAATGTCACCTTCAGTCTATTCTGGTTCTCGGTTGAGACGAGTGGAACCCGGTGTGGTCTGCTGCTCTTGAGTTCATTAACCTCAAGAACCATTGCTGACTTTCGTAACGAGTAGGCTGCAAAGCCGTCAGTGTGTTTCTGTCACTTGCTAAAGGGTTGTGACAGGAAGGGCATCCGACGTAAAAACCCATGCCAAATCAAATGTGCGAATCAGATGATTCGCTGTGGCGACTCTCGAGAACGGTGGGGGAAAAGCCGAAAAGAAAAGACGAGGAGACTTTTCAGAATTCAGCTCTTAAAAATTCAATTTGTCTGAAGCTGTAAATAATTGTATCATATTAATAGACAGTGGTTTACTGTTTAAAGGAAACCAGAAGAAATCTTGCACTGGTGGTGAACACATCAAACCTCACTTTTATTTCACCACAGCTCACATGTGCCAGAATATAATACTTTTGTATACTCTAGTGGTATAGGGCGTTGGATCGCTGATCCAAAGGTTGGGGGTTCAAGTCCCACTCTCCACAGGGTTGTCACTGTCCCCCCCAGTGCAGCTAACTGGGTTATCAAAGGCGGGCCATGTCTCTCACTGTCTATGGTGAGAGGTATTGCTGACTTTCGTAAAGAGTAGGCTGCAAAGTCGACAGCGTGTTTCTGTCCCTTGCTAAAAGGGTTGTGACAGGAAGGGCATCTGACGTAAAAACCTCTGCCAAATCAAACGTGCGAATCAGATGATTCGCTGTGGCGACTCCCGAGAAAGGGAAAAAGCCGAAAGGAAGACAGACAGTATACTTTCCTGGATCCCACAGATATCACGCAGGGAAGCCACTCAAGGCTTAGAAAAGATATGGTGTCATTTTTATTTAGTTTGTCAATTGACGATTTTTTAAATTATACTTTTTGTAAACCACATGCAACAGGAGCCAGCAGAAAAGTAAAAAGAGCATTAGCCAAGAAAAAATTAATCACCTGGCATTGTGGTACTGCTTGTGTTTTGGTGTGTCCTTCTTATTATTGAGAATGCTGCAATACCTATCAGTTTTTGATAGTGTCGAATTTTATCCTACAATAAAGTGTAATTTTATAATAATGAATTCCATCTGAATTGTTTAGTAACGGTGTTGCACAAATCACCAGAAGGTGGCAGTGTTGTCTGGTTTTACAGGAGGTCCTGACATTAGTTTTGCTCAGTGATTCATTGGTCTGGAGTAGTTTTACTTCTCCCAACACCTTCTATTCATTTATAATACTGATATGAAAAATGGTGCTGGCAACAAGATTGCAGTTGTGCTTCTGTATTATTGCATTGGAGCCACTGTGAAAAGTTATGTAATTCTCTTTGAAAAATAAAATAAAAAAAACCCCAGAAAGACAAGCCTGAAGCCACAGTTGTAATAATTTTAATGGTTTACGTTTGTTTGGTGTTTAGGTTGGTGCCCATCTCCCGGTATTACCCGTTGCGGCTGCATTGCGTCAGAGCGCTCATCCTGCTTTCCAGCAGCACCAAGACCTTTGTGCCTGTGCTGCCCTTCTTGCTGGAGGTAAGAGTGGGATATGGCTCATTAATTCTTCTTTATTTTTGGTTGAGCCGGGCAGGTGTGCAGCCGTTTAGCGCGTCACACCCATGCTGTTCCAGCACACTGCCGTGGCTCAGGTTTCATTTCACCTGACGCCAGCATGAGTGCCTGTGTGGGTTGGCATGGGACGTGTGAACATGTAAACTCCGTGGCTTTGGTCGCTATGGTGTTTCGGTGTCCTGCTGGCTCCTAATAACAGCCCGAAGAAGAATAGAATGCTGGAGCTGTTTTAGTTTCTAAATTCTTACCTCCTGTAGGCTTGGGTTTTTTCCTGTCCACTTTTATGACTTTTACTACTCTACTAGTTAAAGTGATGGTATACAGTACAACTCTAAAAAAGGCCGTTTAAAATATAAGCGGTAGATGTGTTAGAAAGGCCTTTGTATGGAAAGAAGGTGCTCTCTCTCTCTCTCTCTCTCTCTCTCTCTCTCTCTCTCTCTCTCTCTCTCTCTCTCTCTCTCTCTCTCAAACAGGGGGTGAGTGGAAAAGCTGGTTAAACAGTCGACAGCATTTTACCGTAGTGGGAGATGAAAGATAGAGGACAGAGTGTTTGGCTTGTGCACAAGTGTTTGTCCAAGCGCCTGTGTACGTTGGATATCTTCGTTATCAGGAGGAGCGGAGGTCACAAACCGTCGGGTGTGTGTGTGTGTGTGTGTGTGTGTGTGTGTGTGTGTGTGTGTGAGTGAGGCTGGCAGAGGCCCCTGCGGTGACAGCTGCTGTGAGAATAGAAGCGTGGAGGCGACAGCAGCCACAACCAGCGGAAGAAAGAGGGCCGAGGGAAGGGGGGTTGGTCATTGCAGGGGGAAGGGTGTGTGTGTGTGTGTGTGTGTGTGTGTGTGTGTGTGTGTGTGTGTGTGTGTGTGTGAGAGAGAGAGAGAGAGAAAGGTCTGTGGTTCATGCACAGTTCTAAGCACGCTCTATACATCACATCCTCTTTGCCTGAGGCGACCCTCTTTTTTGCTCCCTGTGTTTATTTGTGATGCACTGCCTGCACTTCCTGTTTTTGCTCGCTCTGTAGAAAGAGACGAAGCTACCTCCTTTTATTAGAGATGCACAACGCAGAAGAAACGTCATCCCGGTTCTTCCACTGTCAATGTCTTGATACCTTTCTTTTAAGCATTGCTAACTCACTGTATCTTTGTGTCTTTCTTCTTTTTTTTAATATTTTTCCCTACCTCCCCAACTTCATTGTTGTTTTGTGTGTGTGCTATCATTCGGTACTTCCTGTTGTATTCGCCCCTGTGCATATCAGGTTGGGACCATGTGCTACCACTTCCTCTCATGTCCCGCAGGCCGACACCACATCCGACGTTTGTACAGACCGGCCATGCCTAAACGTGTACACACACACACACACACACACACACACACACACACACACACACACACCTCTCTAAGACTAAATGACCTCCCATAGCCTTCAAATTGTCTCGGTGCTTTCACACTTCCACACTCGCAGCCTTTCTGTAGTGTTCACAACTCACACTTACCTCGAAAGTGCAATTATGCAGAATGTGATCTATGAAAGTTTGCATACACTGAACAATTGGTCAATTGATTTAATTATTAATTTGCAGGCCGGGTAACCAAAAACTAATGGGCTTATGTTTTGTAATGTTTTGGTTGTGCATGACATACAGTTAGCTTGTTGAGTACAAATTGTAGATGAAGTAAATAAAAATGAACAAGTGTATTAATTAATTAATTTATATGTATTTCTTTTTATGAAGTCGCTAGTTTAGCACGTTGGGTTTGTCACCTCAAAATAAGTTAGCAAGAATTTTATTTACTTCCTTCAGTGCGGCCACTTACCAGTGTATTTCTGATTCTCAAAATATATTACGCCGTCTGTACACACTGGTTGCAGTCTAACCAATGAAAATGCTCAATCGAACAAAACCAGATGATGTTTGTTGTAAAGCAGGGGTTGGAAGCTGGGAGTTAAGTCGCAATTCTTTTGTGTGGTGAACTTGTAGCAAATAGTTTAGTGTTTGTTTTAAAAGAAGTCTTTCAAAAAAAAAAAATACATGTTTAAATTCGAGGTGTTGAAATGTCGATTCTTTCTAGTTTAGAGTGCACCACCTGTAGGACTATTCACACACTGCCCGCGCTGGGGTATCATAACAATATTGTATCGGATGGCATCTGATGGTTTCAAACAAAAATCACTAGCTATAAATAAAAAGATAAATAACCTGGACATAAAATATGCTTGTCCTGGCGACCTGACTGTATAATTCTTTTCCACTCCTGCAAGGCATCTGTTGGATTTGATAGAAAAACACAAGATATTATTACCAGTGTTTGTTTATTCTGCAGTAATAAAAATGTATTGTTTATTCCTATCTACCGAAGACCAGATTCTGTTAGATTCAGATTCTGAGTCTGATGCGGTCTGTTGAGCTTTTTACACCCGAATCTAGTGGCTCATCAGGCCGGTACTTATCCCCGGTTTTTGTAGCGTGACACGACCAGGAGTTCAACTAAATGGGATGCTAGGCCATTGCAGGTTACCTTCCCAGTTTATTTTTACTGGTACTGGTTGCGTTTATACTGCTGGGTGACAGAGGCACACTTGTGGTCAAGACCTTGCCCAGGGGTCTTGGCACAGTCGGGGTCTAACTGGGATTTGAACACACAACCTCCTGATCATGAGCGCAGCACTCTAACCACTACACCACTGGCCCCACGTGTCAGATGCTGACTTTCTCACGAATAACTGGTCCTGTAGTGAGACTCTAGATAGCAACAGCTTTCATCTAGGAAGTCAGACTCGTTGATTGGTTTACTTGTTTCTTTATATGGGATCATGTAATATATGATATGGTCAGCAGGATTTCCATGTCTTACAGTCATGTTGACTGGGAGTTCACTGTGGTCCACATCTATAATAATGGTAACGATGAACTGCTCAGTAACTCCACAGTTAATATTTCAGATCCATGGATACTTGATTTGCATTTCTACTGGAGGATTCAAAGCTGATTTCTAGTTCCCGAGTCATAGTTCCAGGAATTGGTTGGCTAATGGCATGGTGTTGGTTTGCTGTAATGAACATCAGTGATTGGATAAGCTCTACTGAATGACTAACCACTTTACGCTGCATTTCAATCAATGATTTGTCATACAAAAATAACATCAAGTACCTATCTGGTTCTTGCGGATATTTCCAGAACCCTGATGGAAACTTACTTGAAAAGACACTTGACCATTAATATACTGCTTCCTGTGTGCTTAATAGACTAAACCACAGCGCAGCTCTCATTTCCCCGTGGACTTAACGCTTTGATTTCCTACTAGGTGAGAAATTGAAGAAGATATATTACACTCCGAAAGCAATGACTCTGCACACCCTTATTTTTTTTAGGATTGCAGTTGTATTAATTTAACAAGCAGTGGCTGCCTAAAGATTTAATGGAATTTACACCCAGGCTGGATTTTCCAGCTCCATATGCTAATGTTCAGGGAACTGACTTGCATTTTCATGACCGAGTTTCTGAATGACAGTGAAACCCAGGAGTGACAGTTGAACATTTTTTCCCAGTGGAAAGTTGATAATTATTCGAACTCTGGGACAATAGAGTTGAAGTAGTGAAAATCGTAGGTTCATCTCGTGTCTTCCTTGGCAGTGAAAAAACTAATTTGCACATGAATTTCTGACAAGGTCTTCTTCTTCTTCTTCTTGTCCTTTCGGCTGTTCCCTTCAGGGGTCGCCACAGCAAATGATCTGCCTCCATCTCTCCCTGTCCTCTGCATCTTCTACTCTTACTCCAACGACCTTCATGTCCGCCTTCACCGCATCCATAAATCTTCTCTTTGGTCTTCCTCTGGGCCTTTTGCCTGGTAGTTCCAACCTCAGCATCCTACGACCAATATACTCACTATCCCTCCTCTGTACATGTCCAAACCATCTCAATCTAGCCTCTCTGACTTTGTCTCCAAAACATCTAACATGTGCTGTCCCTCTGATGTACTCATTTCTGATCCTATCCATCCTCGTTACTCCCAAAGAGAACCTCAACATTTTCATCTCTGCTACCTCCAACTCTGACTCCTGTCTTTTCCCCAGGGCCACTGTCTCTAAACCATACAACATTGCTGGCCTCACCACCGTCTTGTACACTTTTCCTTTCATTCTTGCCGATACTCTCCTATCACACATCACACCGGACACTTTTCTCCATCCATTCCAACCTGCCTGCACGCGCTTCTTCACCTCTTTTCCCCACTCTCCATTGCTCTGGATTGTTGAGCCTAAGTACTTAAAATCCTCCACCTTCTTTATCTCTGCCCCTGTAACCTCAAAGTTCCTCTTGGGTCCTTGTCGTTCACACACATGTATTCTGTCTTACTAGGACTAACCTTCAATCCCCTCCTTTCCAGGGCATACCTCCACCTCTCTAGATTTTCCTCCACTTGGTCTCTGCTCTCACTACAGATCACGATGTCATCTGCAAACATCATAGTCCATGGAGATTCTTGTCTAACCTCGTCTGTTAGCCTGTCCATCACCATAGCAAACAAGAAGGGGCTGAGAGCTGACCCTTGATGCAGTCCCACCTCCACCTTGAACTCTTCTGTCACACCAACAGCACACCTCACCACTGTTTTACATCTCTCATACATGTCCTGCACCACTCTAACATACTTCTCTGTCACTCCAGACTTCCTCATACAATACCACAGTTCTTCTCTCGGCACCCTGTCATAGGCTTTCTCCAGATCCACAAAGGCACAATGCAGCTCCCTCTGACCTTCTCTGTACTTCTCTATTAACATCCTCAAAGCAAACACTGCATCTGTGGTGCTCTTTCTGGGCATGAAACCAAACTGTTGTTCACAAATGCTGACCTCTGCCCTTAGTCTTGCTTCCACTATTCTTTCCCATAGCTTCATTGTATGGCTCATCAACTTTATCCCTCTGTAGTTGCCACAACTCTGTACATCTCCCTTGTTCTTAAAAATGGGCACAAGCACACTTCTCCTCCATTCCTCTGGCATCTGCTCACTTTCTAAGACCTTGTTGAATATTCTTGTCAGAAAATCTTCTGCTGCCTCCCCTAGACACTTCCATACCTCAACTGGTATGTCATCAGGGCCAACTGCCTTTCCACTCTTCATCCTCTTCAATGCCCTCCTCACTTCTCCCTTACTAATCTTTGCTACTTCCTGCTCCTCAACGGTCACCCCTTCTACTCTTTTCTCTCTCATTTTCTTCATTCATCAGCTCTTCAAAGTACTCTTTCCATCTTCCCAGCACACTTCTGTCATCAGTCAATACATTTCCCTCTCTGTCCTTTATCACTCTAACTTGCTGCATGTCTTTCCCATCTCTATTTCTCTGCTGTGCTAACCTGTATAGATCATTTTCTCTCTCCTTACTGTTCAACCTATCATACAAGTCATCATACGCCCTCTGTTTGGCCTTTGACACTGGTATTCTTTCTTATTTATGTATGAGTGTATGTTTGTTATAATGTATGTAAATGGAATTGTATATGAATTGTAGAAGTGCCTGGTTTTATTTTATTCAGAAGTCCATTATATCTAGGGGCAGTGGTGGTCTAGTGGTATAGGGTGCGGGATCGCTGATCCTAAAGTTGGGAGTTCGAGTCCCACTCTCCAAAAGGTTGTCACTGGGCCCCCCCCCCAGTGCAGCTAACTGGGTTATCAAAGGCAGGCCACGTCTCTCACTGTCTATGGGGAAAGGCATGTAAAAGAACCATTTATGACTTTTGTAAAGAGCAGGCTGCAAAGCCGTCAGTGTTCTTCTATCCATTGCTAAAGGGTTGTGTCAGGAAGGGCATCCAATGTAAAAATGTATGCCAAATCAAATATGCGAATCATTCGCTGTGGCGACCCCTGATAAAGGGACAAAGCCGAAAGGAAATCAGCATCATAGCTTCAATCTGATTTGTTAGTTTAATATATGTATGATGTGATTTTTGCAATTGCTTTATTTGACTGGGAGTTTGTGATTTCGTGAGATTTACACAGCAGACTTTCAAAACTGGCGAGTGCAAACGATCAAACAGAGAGATTCACATTGCAACTTTGAAATCTTAAGTAAAAACCACATGACAATGAAAATGTTCATGTGTAACGAAGTTTGCAAGGTTTGCCTTTCATTTCACTTTAATGTATTGGGATTCATTGATGCCAGTACGACCAACTGTAAACATATGGTGCAATGTGAAGTAAACTGTATGTTGACATAGTAATGAATTGCTTCCATCCGAACTTATTTCTTGATTATGATTTTCATACTAGCAAAAGAGACTGTGAGGATGACCCGTGGTCCTACATTCTGTATATAGTAAAACTGAGTTTAAAAACACACTGCTACATGGCACTTATGCTTTTCTCATAGTATGTAAAACTCACCTACTCAAGTCTTTCATGGCAAATATATATATATAGTCAAATATATGGCAAATATATATATATATATATATATATATATATATATATATATATATATATCCAGGGTGTACTCTGCCCTCGCCCAAGGTTGGCTGGGATGGGCACCAGCCTCCCCCGTGACCCAAAATAGGATTAAGCAGGTACAGAAAATGAACATGTATGTATATATATATATATATATATATATATATATATATATATATATATATATATATATATATATATATATATAAATAAAAAATCTCATTTTAATTTACTTTTCTAAGTTACTGTGTAGTGTATAAATTAAAACCTTAAATTAAGTTATAAATTTATTATTAGCTAATGTGTTTTATTGTTTTCTCAATAATACTGAAATTGTAAAAGAAAACTACAAAACTTTTTTTTTGATTTTTATTTTTCCATGTAGTACAGGTATTCGCTTAAGGACATTATAAAAAAAATACACTTGTAAGTTGTAATGATTTTTACACGAAAGATTGAGGCCACGAGTCTTTAATCTTGTGTATGGACACAGATAAGGTCTTGAGGCATTGAAGAAAAGACATCCCATGATGCTTTTGTTTTTTTTTTAGTAATAACAAAGGTATGAGCCTGATGGACATTACAAGAAAAAGGCGTAAAGAAATTTCATCAAATTTTATTTCAAACTAGCAGCGATACCAGACTGAACTCAGGGAGTATAGGGGGAGTAGGCTTGCTAATATAAGGTACAGTCGGCCCCCTACTTACCAAATTAATCCGTTCCAGCGCCTTTTTTGTAACGCGGGAGTTTTCGTAAGTAGGAGGCACATTTTACATGTAAAACACCTGATTCGTTCCAAGGCTTCCAAGACTACCCCATAAACGCTTTAAAAATGATAAAAGTACACCAATTTTGTATGAAATACACACACACACACACCTGTCTCTCTCTGTCGCTCTGTCTCTCACACACACACACACACACACACACACACAGACACAATACAGTACACATTAAATGTGTATTGTATACACATGAAATGTTTATTGTGGCGCTGCGGGACACGCCCACAAGCAGGACGCTTGCAGCATTTTAAGACGTGGAATTCAAAGCGTGTTCCCTGCAGGACAGATCGGAGATCCAAACTCAACTTTAACTTGATTCTTTGAGGGATCGGAGGTCCAGATGAGCCACATTTATTAAACATTTACTGAATTAAACAACTCAAAAAACTAAAAAGTAAAGATGTAAGCCTCCTTCTCTCTCTCTCTCTCTCTCTCTCTCTCTCTCTCTCTCTCCCTCACACACACACACACACACAATGCGCAGCTGGTGGAACACTTCTATTTAAATGTTTAAATGGGATGGGATGTTTTATTTAAAGTGGAATTACAGTACCTGTTTGAAAGATCAGAGGTCCTTCCTTGCGAGATCGGAGGTCTTCTCCCACGGAGCACTCTGTTTTAATATCGTGCCGAAATAATCGCCTCCGTCACTGTATTTCTGCTTTAAGGTCTCCTTCTGGTTCAACATCGTCCCAATTGTAGAGGGGTTTTGGCGATAACGAAATATAACGCTGCATGATCAATCTCAAAACAAGCCAACCGTCAACTCTCCTTCACGCGTGTGACAAACAGGAAGTATGGGTACAGGACGTATGGGTAACATCCTTGCCAATGGTAAGCCAACGGGGTGGGATGTTGGGAGACAGCCAATGAGAGAGCAACTCGCGCATCGTGTGAAATTTTGATTGGTGCGTTTGAATTTTGAATGGCGCATTTGGCGCTTTTCGTAAGAGGAGGAATTTTTTCGTAACCCGGAATTTTCGTACCCAGGGGGTTTCGTAAGAAGGGGGCCGATTGTCCTGACTTTATTAGGAAATAAGGTGTGAATATTGCATTTGATTCATTAACATAACTCAAACTTTTTTTCCTGTAATATTTTATTGATTTACTTTGGGAAAAGCAGAAATTATCCACTTGTTGATGATTTTATGTAGAGTTACACGCCTTCATGCTCTTTTCAGGTTTAAAATGGTTTAGGAAATCTGAGAAACTTTGCACTAATCTCCTCCATGCCTGACCTTTTAGAAGTGAATGTAATAAGAACATGGGTCAAATTGATAAAATTGACTTTTTTTTTTAAATTTTAATTTCTTTTCAAATTGTCATGATTTACCCTTGAACCTTTTGTTTATTTGTGATACAAACTTGGACTATAGCACTACACTTATGGAGTCTCATTAATAATTAAATACATAAAAAATACTAAATATTTTGATATAATTTCAAATTATATACATTTTATGTGCACACACTTCTACTGATACTGTTATCTTCATGTTGCAGAATCCTTTCCTTGAGTTGGCATCAATCACTGTCAGATACAAACTGGCATACATTTCCATTATTTCCAAGTTGAAATATAGCAAGACTTGACAATTGACGAGACCTGACAGTCGGTCTTGCGAGCAGTTGGCGCTCTTTCGAAACCGCCGAATGACGAAATGGTCGTGTACATATTTCACTTCCGTAATGCAGTGCGTGTACCGCGTACTACTGTAAACGGGTTCGTATATCGTAAAAAAAAAATACAAAATGGCCGACACGCCAAAACGTTCAGAAAATATTAGTTTAAAGACGACTTCAAAATACTAAGCATCGATGATGATGGTTATGTTACCAAAATAAGATGCAAAATCTGCTACAAGTATATCATACAAATTAAGGAGGAAGCTGTTCCACATTTATTAATCAATTCCTTGTGAATTATCAAAATAATGTTATCGGGACAAAATGGAGTTACAGGTGTTAATGTTAGCAATTAGTGAACATTCCAGTTAAACCAGTTAAAGGTTCAACTTGGTGCTGCTGTCGTTTGACTTTTATGCTCATTGATGAAACTTTGTATGTTCATGTATTAAAAGTATTCCAGCAGTTTTATCAGAACAGTGGTGATTATTTGTATTAAAACTTAATGTTTCAAAACAATTAGTTGTGTTGTCAATACAGTGGTACCGCACCTTACGAAATTAATCCGTTCCAGAAGTGGTTTTGTAACCTGATTTTTTTCGTAAGTTGAGTAGCATTGTACATGTAAAAGGCCTGAATTGTTCCAAGGTCCCCAATACTACCCCCTTCTTCTTTTCCTTTCAGCTGTTCCCTTCAGGGGTCGCCACAGCAAATGATCTGCCTCCATCTAACCCTATCCTCTGCATCTTCATCTTACTCCAACCACCTTCATGTCCGCCTTCACCACATCCATAAATCTTCTCTTTGGTCTACCTCTTGGCCTTCTGCCTGGTAGTTCCAACCTCAGCATCCTAGTACCAATGTACTCACTATCCCTCCTCTGTACATGTGCAAACCATCTCAATCTAGCCTCTCTGACTTTGTCTCCAAAACATCTAACATGTGCTGTCCCTCTGATGTACTCATTCCTGATCCTATCCATCCTCGTTACTCCCAAAGAGAACCTCAACATTTTCATCTCTGCCATCTCCAACTCATACCATACTCATACCAACCAATACTACCCCTAAACCATTTAAAAATTATAAAAGCATACCTTTTAAGGTACTTACTTCGTGTTGACCATGTCTTATTAGCAGAGTTATAATCTGACAAATATTTATGCAAGGTTAAAAACCTGAGCCAAAAAATAAAGTTGCAATGAGCACACTCGAAAAACTCACAAAACAACAGTAACTCTTTTCAACAGTGTCCTTTGCGTGTGTTAGAATTCTGTGACGAACAATGGGTCGAAGGCACACGAAAAGCATCATGGGTATGATGGAGATGCAGCTGCCTCCTAGCCAATGGGAGGCCAGCAGGGCGGGGTGTTGGGAGAAAACCAATGAGAGAGTAACTCGCGCATTGTTTGAATTTTTGAGATGGCGCGTTTCTTAACATGAATTTTTTTCATATCCAAAGACAGAAATTTTAGGTAAATGCGTTTCGTAACCTGGATTTTCGTTTGTTGGGTCTTTCGTAAGGTGAGGTCCCACTGTAATTTAATCCTTTAATATTACAAAATTCAACAGTATATAACATATTATACACACATCTACTGAACTTAAAATAACAAATTTAATTGATTCAATAACAGGTTTATTTAATAACTTATTTGTGCTTCAGGGAACCATTTTGCATAACCTGTGTATTACGTAACTTATTTCCAGCTGAATGAACTTTGGGTTACCAGTCATTTACCCATAAACCATAAACTGGTTCCGCAAATTTTTGAAATGTCGAGGCCTGATCTAGTCACTTTCCCATAGTACTAATTTGTGAGTTTTGTACGGTAGCAGTTTGTCTTCATTGGTTCTTGTGTGTTTCCAGATGTTTGATGTTTATTTACAAATGTATTTTATTTTGTTTCCAGATCTTCCAGCAGGAAGACTTCAATAAAAAGCCAGGCCGCATGAGCGTCAAACCTATTACCTTTGCAGTAATTCTTAAACTCAGCAAAACCAACCTGCAGGAGAAAGCCTTTAAGGTGAGAGTTCTCACATTCCTTCTACATTAAAGACCACTTAGACATGCTGAGAGATCTAATAGTGCTGCATAAAATAGTCTATATCAATAATTTTAAGTATGATAAATTACATTATAGATTTTTAAATTTGACATGGACATGTTGATTTTAAATATATATATATATATATATATATATATATATATATATGTGTGTATGGATGGATATATATATGTGTGTGTATATATATATATATATATATATATATATATATATATATATATATATATATATATATATATGTATGGATGGATATATATATGTGTATATATATATATGTATGGATGGATATATATGTGTATATATATATGTATATGTATATATATGTATATGTATATATATATGTATATGTGTATGTGTATATGTATGTATATATATATATATATATATATATATATATATATGTATATGTATATATATATGGATCCCTCATTTTCTGTGATTAATATTGGGATCGAGATAACCCCGCAACCACCGAATTCCGTGATGTAGAATCCCCCCCCCCAACTGACGTATACGTACATGTATATGTGTATGTAATATCAATAAATACATATTCAATGAATTTAAATGCATATAATAATAATTAAACATTAAAAAATAATGCATAAGATGTAAATAAAATAAAAATATACACACATACAGACGCGTGCACACGGACGCAGATGCACACCTCACAAAAATGTAACTAGTTTTGATGGGAGGTTTTGGGTTGGGTTTTGTTTTGGGGTTTTTTTTTGCATAGTTGGCCTTGTTTTTGTGGCATTTTCCTTAACTTTTCACCCATTCTTGCTTAATTTCCTTATTTTTTTAATTTGATGAATATTAAAAAAACAAATACAAAAAAAAATGCGATGCACTGAAGCCACATGAATTGAAGCGTGAAGTAGCGAGGGATCCCTGTATATATGTGTGTGTGTGTGTGTGTGTGTGTGTGTGTGTGTGTGTGTGTGTGTGTACAGTGCTGTTCAAAAGTTTTTGCCTCTTACTGACTTTTTTACTTTTTTGCACCTTTGTCCCACTTAACTTTTTCAGATCATCACACAAATTCAAACATTACACTAAGATAACCCAAATATTTTTAAAAAATGCAGTTTTCCTTTTGTGATTTTATTTGTTAAGAGAAAAATCCTGTTCAAACTTACATGAACCACTGTGAAAACGTAATTGCCCCGCCCCAACCCCCCGTTAAAAGGTGAGGTGATTGTGATTAATCCTATTATTCTGAAAATCTGAGTTTAATTTCATGGCTACACCCAGGCATGATTGCGGCCAGACATTTCGAATCAGGAGATCCTGAACATAGAACCTGTCTGATAAGGTGAGGTAGGCCATACTGAACAAGCATCATCATGCTATGATCCAGTGAGCTTCAAGAGTAAACAAGAAAGAAGATTATAGAGATGTCTCAGTCTGAGAAAGGATACAAAGTCATTGGTAAATCTTTGGGACTCCAGCGGACCATTGTCAGAGCCATTATCCATAAAAGGAGAAGGTATGGCACAGTGGTGACCCTTCCTAGAAGTGGTCGACTTATCAAAATTACTCCAAGAGCACAGTGCAGCCGAACTGAAGACATCACAAAGGATCCAAAAACCATTTCTAAACAACTACAAGTCTCGCTTGCCTCAGTTTATGTCAATGTTCATGACTCCACCATCAGAAAGACACAAGGCAAATGTGGCAACCATGGAAGAGTTCCGAGGCGAAAGCCACTGTTGACAAAAAAGAACAGCAAGGCACGACTCACTTTTGCCAAGGATCATCTTGAGCATCCCCAAAGCTTTTTGGAAAATGTCCTCTGGACTGATGAAACTAAAGTTGAACTTTTTGGGAGAAATTACTCTCGTTACACCTGGTGCAAAAGGAGCACTGCACTTGATAAAAAGAACATTGTGCCAACAGTGAAACATGGTGTTGGAAGTGATGATCTGGGCCTGCTTTGCTGATTGAGGACTTGGGCGACTTGTCATGATTGATGGAATCATGAATTGTGCTCGCTACCAAGAAATCCTGGCGAAGAATGTTCGTCAGTTCGAGACTAAGCTAAAGCACACCTGGATTCTCCAGCAAGACAATGATTCGAAGCACACCAGCAAGTCCACATCTGAATGGCTAAAAAAGAACAAAATGAGGGTTTTGGACTGGCCTAGTCAAAGTCCCGACCTGAACCCTATTGAGATATTGTGGCAGGCTGTTCATGCCCGAAAACCATTCAATCTGGTTGATCTTGGACAATTCTGCAGAGAAGAGAGGGCCAAAATCCCATCACAGCAATGTGAAAGACGCATCACCTATTATCGTAAACATTTGACTGCAGTTATTGCTGCAAAAGGTGGTTTAACCAGCTATTAGTTTTTTTTTCACTTATTCACATGGGTCCTTGTAGGTTCAGATGTTTTCCCCCGTAATAAATGCAATCGGCTCTGGAAACTGAATTTTGTGTGTACTTGTGTTCTATCTTTGTATCATATTTAGGTTTGCTTGATCTGAAATGGATGACAATGACAAACGTGCAAAAAATGTCAGAAATTAGTTAGAATGCAAAAACTTTTGCACAGCATTGTATATATATATGTGTGTATGCAAGATGAAGCATTTTATATATAAGGTGCTTGTGGCTCCAGGAATCACACCAGAATTGACTGATTTGGGGTATATAAGAAAAGCATAAAAAGTACTAAGCTAATGCGAATATTGCAAACATCTCAAAGGACAGGTAACATTAAGGCACACAACATCCTGTTTGTTTGATTTTGTCTAGTAGACCCTGCATACTAATAAAACATACTTGAGTAAGATATTTAAATTATATACTTGTGGGCTGATATATAAATAGAATTAAAGAGTGCAAAAAGTCAGCAGTACACTCTGGTGTCTAGTCTGCTTCAACTTGACACCAACTGAGTAGGGCTTTGGTCAATGCAGTTCAGCCATAGAAGCCTAAACACTGCTAGAAGTATCTGTCAGTATGTAGCCCTGACCACTTCTGAAGGGGAGGGGGGAGACTGATCAGACATTGACCCCATCACAGCTGTCCTCTGAGCAACCACAAGTCACCCCAGACGCATGCTGCTACATAAGCATCAAAGATTAACTGAAGTCTGAAGCACGTCAGTGTATTTACTGTTTAAATACAGTTGGCACCCTACTTACGAAATTAATTCGTTCCAGAGCCTTTTTCGTAACCCGGAAGTTTCATAAGTAGACGAACATGTAAAACGCCTGATTCGTTCCAAGGCTCTCAAGACTACCCCATAAACCCTTTAAAAACGATATAAGTACACCAATTTTGTATGAAATCTGTATGAAATATGTGTTAAAAGTAAAAGAAAATTATTTACTAAACCATTTAAACTTTTTATTAACATATTTATGAATTAAACCATTATTAAACATTTTTTAACACACACACACACACACACACTACAGTACACATTAAATGTGTATTGTATAGACAATTAAATGTTTATTGTGGCCCTTGAATGCGGGTCCCGCCCACAAGCAGGACGGCGGGAGCATTTTAAGACTTGGAATTCAAACTGCATTCCCTGCTTGACAGATCGGAGGTCCAAACTCAACTTTAACTTGATTCCTTGAGGGATCTGAGGTCCAGATGAGCCGCATTTTGCTCACATTCGGCTAGCGCACCACATTTATTAAACATTTACTGAACTAAACAACTTCGAGGAGCACTGGTGGTCTAGTGGTATAGGGCGCTGGATCGCTGATCCAAAGCTTGGGGGTTCGAGTCCCACTCTCTACAAGGTTGTCACTGTCCCCCCCCAGTGCAGCTAACTGGGTTATCAAAGGCGGGCCATGTCTCTCACTGTCTATGGTGTGAGGCATATAAAAGAACCATTGCTGACTTTCGTAAAGAGTAGGCTGCAAAGTCGTCAGCGTGTTTCTGTCCCTTGCTAAAAGGGTTGTGTCAGGAAGGGCATCCGACGTAAAAACCTCTGCCAAATCAAACGTGCGAATCAGATGATTCGCTGTGGCGACTCCTGAGTAAAAAAAGGGAAAAAGCCGAAAGGAAGACAGACTGAACTAAACAACTTAAAAACTAAACTAAAAACTAAAGAGTTAAGCCTCCTTTCATCTCTGAATAACTCTGTAGGCAGCCTCCCTCTATCACACACACACACACACACACACGTCCACGCGCAACTGACGGAACAATTCTATTTAAATGTTTAAATGGACGGGATGTTTTATTTAAAGCGGAATTACAGTACCTGTTTGAAAGATCAGAGGTCCTCATTCAATATTAACTTGCTTCTTTGCGAGATCGGAGGTCTTCTCCCACAGAGCACTCTGTTTTAATATTGTGCCGAAATAATCGCCTCCGTCACTGTATTTCTGCTTTAAGGTCTCCTTCTGGTTCAATATCGTCCTGATTGTAGAGAGGTTTCGGCAATAAAGAAATATAACTCAATCTCAAAACAAGCCAACCGTGAACTCTCCTTCATGTGTGTGACAAATAGGAAGTATGGGTACAGGAAGTATGGGTAACGTTCAGCTGCCTCCTAGCCAATGGGAGGCCAGCGGGCGGGATGTTGGGAGACAGCCAATGAGAGACCAAATCGCGCATCGTGTGAAATTTTGATTGGTGTGTTTGAATTTTGAATGGCGCATTTGGCGCTTTTCGTAAGAGGAGGTTGTTTTCGTATCCCGGGGACGAAAACTTAGGAAAATGTTTTTTGTAACCCGGAATCTTTGTACCCAGGGGGTTTCGTAAGTAGTGGGCTGACTGTACATGGAATTAAATGCAGGATTAAACTGGATGTAACACTTCTTATATTTACTTCATATTTATTTATAATTAGTGTTGTGATGGTGTAGTTCTTAATTTCACCATGAAAAGAACGAAGGAGATGTGAAGCTAACATGTGGGCTAATCATCGTTATTGTGGTTCATGTTACCATGAAGTGTAGTTACATTTCTGTGGACGTGCATTTGAGGCTATGACGTAGGGTATGTGGCTGCATCATGCCTGCAGCATAGATTCTTTATCTGTTCCATTATTGCTGAGGCATTTTTAAAGAGGACAGAAACAGTGAAATATTTCACTGAAACATACAGGCTGCTTTCTCAGATACAACCTTGAATGGACTTCTCCGACTAAACAGGGACATAAAGGTATAACGACAAAAATCCCCCTCACATTCATTTTGACAGTGAGTGTGACCAATAGAAATCACACGAGCTGAAACCAGACGAGAGTCACTCACTCTGTCCTTTTCCTCCAAGACATTTTTAAATGATGGCAGTGACGAGTGTGGTGTAAAACCCTAAAACATGGAGTTTGACTTGAAAAGTAAAAAGCATGGTATGTTGTAGACGGCACAAAGCAGAGATACCTTCCATAGTGGCACGACCATTAGAAAACTGACAGCAGCTGAAAGCCCTCACACTGAAATATAATAAATGGCTGATGGAGCATCATGGATCATTTCAGTCAAGGGACTGTATGCAAGAATAGTTCTTAGATTTTTGATACACACTGAAGACTTTTGTATTTGAGATCAAAAGATCAACGTGATGGATCAGACTTTGAACTTTATTTTCGGATATGTTTGTTTAGACATAATGTACTACACATTGGACAAATGTGTGTGTGCTACTTGAGTGGCGGCACGGTGGTGTAGTGGTCCGTTTCATAGCAAGAGGGCCTGGATTCGAGTCCAGGCCTGGGCATTTCTGTGTGGAGTTTGCATGTTCTCCCCATGCTTGTGTGGGTTTCCAGGTACTCTGGTTTCCTCCCACAGTCCAAAAGCATGCACAGTAGGTTAATTAGCTGATCCAAATTGCCCGTAGGTGTGAGCGAGTCCGTATGTGGCCTGGTGAACCATACGGCAGGTCAATGTGATCACAGCCATGACAATCCCTTTATGAGCATCATTCAAGCTTCAGGGATCGACATCCATTCCTCATGATTGGATGTAGATGCAAATCGAGCGAGAGAGAGAGAGAGAGTGCTACTTGCTTACTGAGTACAGTTGAGAGAAAGACACCACCACTCAAGAATTTGGCAACAGCTTTTTCTAAACTTTTGACTGGTGTTTATGATCATAAATACAAGGGTTGTTTCTGTACCAGAACTTGCATAGTGAAATCACTGAGCTCTCAAAATTCCAGATTATTTTACCGTATTTTCCAGAGCAACTTATATGTGAAATTATTACATATAATTCTGTTCGTCATAATAATAACAAACACAATTTCACATTGTTATTTTGACACTCGCAACCACAAGAGGACACTCTAGGCTTGGGTAGCAGTACCTGCTCATCCTGTACCACTGAAGAAATGGCCCCAAAAAGAAAATATTATTCTTCAAATTGCAAACTGCAAATAGTGAAATATGCAGCAGAAAATGGTACTCGAGCAGCAGAAAGTTAGTTTGGAGGGAACGAGAAACTTGTGAGGGACTGGTGAAAAGCAGAGATTATTATTACTTCAATGAAGAAAACAAAAAGAGCTAATAGCAGGCTAAAAGCTACATGGCCACAGCTAGAGGAACGAGTTCGCATATGGGTGCTTGAGCAACGTGCTGCAGGGAGGGGCTTGTCAACAGCGTAGTTGCATCTCCACATCCAGGTAGTTGTCAAGGAGATGAATAGAAATTAATTTGCGTGAGAACCTTCTTGGTGCATGCAGTGCAACCACTTCTCTATCAGAGCGAGGACCATAATGTCACAAAAACTGCCAGCAGATTTCCAAGCCAAGGAAGACCGTTTCCATGAGTTTGCGACTTATAATCCAGTGCGACTTATATGTTTTTTCTTATTTATTATGCATTTTTGGACAATGTGATTGTACTCTGCAGCGATGTATAGTCCAGAAAATACGGTAGTTATTTTTATTTTCTGAGGGGCATTGGTGGCACGGTGGTAAGATGCTGGATTACTGATTCAAGGTCGGGGCTTCAAGCCATACTATCAACGGGTTGTCAATGCTGTCCCCCCAGTGTAGTTGACTGGGTTATCAGAAGCCGGCCATGTCTCTCACTGTCGGTGGTTAGAGGCATATAATAGAATCATTTATGAATTTTGTCAGGAATGTGCTTCATAGCTGTCAGCGTGTTTCTGACTGTGGGAGCCTGGCAAGCTGTCCATGGTGTACTCTGCCCTCCTGACCCTGATTAGGATTAAGTGGTTCAGAAAATGAATGAATAATTTTGAGCACATATACTTAAGTCTTGTTTATAATTGTATATTATTTTAGGTCTTTTATTAAATTTATATTAACTGGGTTTAAATCAGTGGAATAACATCAGACATGTTGAATATTTCCCAAATTCTCTGTTGAAGGACCATCTCATTGCACTCTTATTACAACTTTGATTGAAAAGGTTTTTTGAAGGATGGGTACAATAGATTGCAGCTTAACTCAGGATGAGGAAAACCGGTGTGGTGAGGGAACAACTGGTTATAACAGCTGCTATAATATGTTGTTTTAACATGTTTATAACATGTGTTTTAATAACACTGTCAGTAAGTATTTCATTTATACATCCTCATCATACGAGCAGTGGTGGCTGAGTAGGTAAGGCTCTGGGTGATGGATAAGAAGGACAGGGGTTTATGTTCCAATACCACCAAGCTGCTCCTTTTGGACCATTGAGCAGGGCAATATCTGCTCAAATTCAACACAGTCTGCTCAAATTCAAGCTCATCTGACTGTATTTTGGCACCAGAAGTGGTGACGAGTCACCTCGGAGCAATGTGAAAGACAGGTGGAGAGCATGCCAATGTAAACCTATGAAAGCTGTGATTAAAATGTCCTAGTTATTCCACCAAATATTGATTCCCGAACTCATCTGAAGTTCACGCTTTATTATTACCGATTTTAAAATGGAATATAATTTTGATTTCCATGCGTTTTCTTTTCATTTTCAGCAGATAAATGTCCCGTGTAACAATATTTTAATGTGGAATTTGGGTTAATTGTCAATAGATTATAAAATTTTTCATGTTGATTGAACACATAAGTAGTTAAAACCTTGAAATTGATAAATTTGCACTAGTCTTTTAATTTTTAATTTTTTCCCAGGTGATATATTTTTTATATCTCTTGACTGACAAATCTAGAAAATGGATTCCCTCTTAGCCAAAAGTACGGTGGACGCTTAATGTGATTCCCTTAATTCACATTAAGAAATCGAAATTTGATTGCATTCTGTTTTCTGCATTTCTTCAATACCTGTATGAGACTTTGGTATCTGAGGAAAGTGTGAACATCACACAGCAACTAAAGCCGCACACTATGGGCTCCTGCCAAGATGATTGCCACTCGATCTGAGGGGATTATCCCATTATTAGCCAAACTGCACGTAAGGATCCAGCCCCAGTGCCTGCACTCGGGTCGTATCACTAAAAATACTCTACTCCTCCCTCACCTAACTGTCAGTATAGGGACTTTCCACAGTGGAAGAATTCATACAGAGACAATGAGTGGCTGGTCAGAGGCTTAACACTCAAACCCGGGCACAAAAACTGTGGGGTCTGTTTGTATAAGCCTCAGAGGCCAAAATGGATCCCAATAGCAGGTCCAAGGTGTGCCGTTTTAATTTCTGGAAGACACACCCATACAGACTGGCACATTTATTTATATATATATATATATATATATATATATATATGTATATATATAACTTTTCCTTTAGTCTATTCCCTTCAGAGGTCACCAGAGCAAATCATCTGCCTCCATCTCACCCTGTCCTCTGCATCTACTTCTCCTACGCCAACGACCTTCGTCTTCCTTCACCACATTTATAAATTTCTTCTTTGGTCTTCCTCTAGGCCTTCTGTCTGGGAGTTCCAACCTCAGCATCAAACTACCAATATATTCACTATTCCTCCTCTGGACATATCCAAAGCATCTCAATCTAGCCTCTCTGACTTTGTCTCAAAAAAACCTTTCATGGCTGTCCCTCTGATGTACTCATTTCTGATCCTATCCATCCTCGTTACTCCCAGAGAGAACCTCAACATTTTCATCTCCGCTACCTCCAGCTCTGCCTCTTGTCTTTTCCTCAGCGCCACTATCACTAAACCATACAACATCTTTAGCCTTAACACTGTCTTGTACATTTTTCCTTTCATTCTTCCTGATACTCTCCTATCATACATCACACCGGATACTTTTCTCCAACCATTCCAACCTGCCTGCACACGCTTCTTCACCTCTTTTCCACACTCTCCATGGCTCTGGATTGTTGAGCCGAGGTACTTAAAATCCTCCACCTTCCTTATCTCTGCTCCCTGTAACCTCACCATTCCTCATGGGTCCTTCTCATTCACACACATGTATTCTGACTTACTGAGGCTAACCATCATTCCTCTCCTTTCCAGGGCATACCTCCACCTCTCTAGATTTTCCCCCACTTGTTCTCTGCTCTCACGACAGATCACAATGTCATCTGCAAACAT
>CM045738.1:36999796-37037296 GCA_024760905.1 Plotosus lineatus | reverse complement strand
CAGGAAGTTTGTGTAGCATTCAGCTGCGTCATCCCTCCTAGCCAATGGGAGGCCAGCGGGGCGGGATGTTGGGAGACAGCCAATGAGAGAGCAACTCGCGCATCGTGTGAAATTTTGATTGGTGCGTTTGAATTTTGAATGGCGCATTTGGCGTTTTTCGTAAGAGGAGGTTGTTTTCGTATCCCGGGGACGAAAACTTAGGAAAATGTTTTTCGTAACCCGGAATTTTCATGCCCAGGGGTTTTCGTAAGTAGGGGGTCGACTGTGTGTGTGTGTGTGTGTGTGTGTGTGTGTGTGTGTGTATATGTATATATATATATATATATATATATATATATATATATATATATATATATATATATATGTATGTGTTCATTATGTTTTCATAATTATCCTACAACTGGGGTTTATAAGTATTATTTTTGAGGTATAGAACAATCAGTATTGGTGTTTCAGGGACACCAGCAAGTCTCAAAACAATACGGTGATATTTTGATTTGAGACTTTCACAAACCTGTGTTAATTAAAGTCTGCTTTAAGAACTATATAATGACATTGAAATATTTAGCTTGAATGATGCCTTGAACCAAAACTTCAGCCCAAACATTAAAGCGTAACTTTTACATTTCAGGCATTTGGCAGATGCCCTTATGTAGATCATTTTTCATCAAAGTTTTACAACTGAGCTAACGAGGGCTCAGGACCTTGCTATAGGGTCCAACACTGGTAGATCAGTGGGACTGGGGTTTGAGCCCTGCCCTTTGGATCAGTAACCCCCAAGCCTAAACCATGGGGCCACCACTGCCTTAACTTCTCCAGATCTGAGCTTATCTGTACTCACCGAATAATTTTGAAAAATATGGGCTGAGGGTAGGGAGGGGCTGCATGTGCCCTTGAATGCTGAGTCTTAATTAGCATATATTTGAAAACGAACAAAATTTTACAGACTCACTTCCTGGGTGGCCCCCTTGTGACAAGAAGACAATAGAAATTCTTTCTCATGACTTGCACAAGCACCAAATGATCAGCAATCTCCACGCAGGAATATTTTTGCCAATCATTGGGTGCAAGACCAGGGCGTTCATGCTGCGAGGCAGAAGTGCTAATCACTGTCACCATGGCCGTCCGTCCCCTCAAACCCAGACAGAGTGGTTATTTGAGCTTGAACCCCAATATTCATTCTCCTCTGACCAATCTCAAGAAGACTTTTTATGTTACCCATCATATATGAAACCTATCGACTGCTGTGCATGTAAATCCATCATCAACCTGATGAATAAAATCTGAAATACTCAGGACTACCAATCTGGCACCAAGCACCATTCAAAGCATAAAGTCAGTTGGATCTAAATTTTCTCCATTCTTATATTTGATGGGAAGCGTCATTAAAGCTCTAGCTGTGTCTGTATGGTTTTAAGCATTGCACCACTGCCACAGAATTAGTTAACTGGATAATTGCATTAAGGGTTCGAATGTGAAGGCACGTACGCAGATCAGTTGATCACTGACACCTCGGGTGTAATTCTGTTTTAGTTTTAAAAGTGATGTCTCTAATGACCATCTTTATTCCAGGATGGCTTGATCGAGCAGCTCTATGACCTCATACTAGAGTACTTCCACACCCAGGCATCCACGATCGGTTTTCCTGAACTTGCACTACCTGCCATCATCCAGGTACACTATGCCCATGTCCTTCCTTTTTCTTGTTCTATCAACATCATCATATCAATCCATAAGACACTCAAGGGCATCATCTTTTACTATGAGACCTGTTTTATAGTCAGTTCTGAAGTAAAGGCCTACGACACAAGTGTGTGTGGCAGACAGGCCTCTATTGTGGTTGGTCTAGCTTGCTGTTCTTTTTATGCTTTTTTCCTCCCCCAATAGCTTTGGTTCTTTTTATTATGACGATGACTGTTGCCCCACATCCTGTTTGAGAGACGTTGAAGGCCATGCCTGGGACACCCAACCACAGGCTATAGTCCTTCTCTCACACCCACACATGCACATCCAGACCAAGTCCAGTTATTTTCAGGCCTCACACACTCTGAGAGAAGGCTGCAGTCCAACTTCTTTCTGCAGTAGGGCCCCTCCTTGCTCATTCATAGACATATACACACACACATACAGCACCACACAGGCCACATCCTGTTCTTTGGCCAAAGCTCAGACCTCCAAAGAACTGTTAAAAGTCAAGCCCTGAATATTTATTCTTTTAGCCTCGAATAATTCATGTGGGTATTTTGAAACACGACCGTGCCTACAGTCAGGTATGGTTGCTTTTTTTTTTTTTTTAAACCCTTTACAGCCAGATAGTTATAAAGCCCTGTTCAGTGTTAATTTCATTTATTAGATTAATTTCCCCCCCCCTTACCGACCGCCCCACCCAGTTTTAGCTAATGCTTTAAAACACCACAAACTGAATATGCAGTCTTTATGTCATCGTCTCTCTCTCTCTCTCTCTCTCTCGCTCCCTTTCCATTCTCCATCCAGCTGAAAGCTTTTCTGAAGGAATGCAAAGTGGCCAATTACAGCAAGCAGATCCGCCAGCTGCTGGAGAAGGTACAGGAGAACTGCAGTCACATCACAAGTCGGAGACAGAGGGCTGCTTTTGGCGTAGCGGACACCGCTGCTGTGGTAAGTGTGCTTGTGTGTGCTTGCTCATCAAACAGTCGAGTGTTTTGAGGGCATTAACCATTCACACTGACCTCACTGCCTTTCCAGACTTTGAGTGAACTGTGCCACACCCCTCTGATTTTTGACCCATTATACACAGACGTGTGTGTGTGTGTGTGTGTGTGTGTGTGTGTGTGTGTGTGTGTGTGTGTTAAAAATGCACTGTGGTTCGATTGAGCTGGCCTTTTACACCTGCAAACATGATATTTTAAGTTCACCACGTCCGCTTCGGCTTTTCACTGAGGTTAAAAAATGATGAGAAAAAGACAGCATGCACACATTAAGAGCAAATACTGTCAGAGAGTTTTTCTGGTTGTGGAATTTTCTTTGTTACTTCATATAAATAAATTTTCAGTTTTTCCCCCAAGTCAAGAAATAGAACAAATATTATAGCATATCCCAAGTACGGATGCATCACAGTGTGTGTTTGTACATTTGTTTTAAGAGATATGTGACCCTCCAACACCAAACCAGTCACATGGGCCAGCTTTTTCATTTTTGATAGGACAAAATGTAAGAGATAGGGACGAAGAAAGTTTGAACTTGAAGGGTAATGGATAAATTAGACCTGCATTTCCAGAATAAACTTCTTTGCAGCATTTATTTCTGTAAAACGCTTTACATGATGTTCGGAACAAATGTTTGATTCTTTGTAATCTTCATTTACACAAAATTTTATGAATATATTTCACCTCAAACATTATCATTGTAGTCTGTTTTCATGCAAGTGAAAATACAGGGATCCCTCACTTTCCGCAGTTAATTTGGATCGAGATCCCCACACGACTATCGAAATCCGCGAAATAGGATCACTCCCCGCTGACGTATACGTACATGTATATGTGTATATAATATCAATAAATACTTATTCAATGATATAAATGCTTATAACAACAGTTAAACATTAAAAAAAAACATAAGATGTAAATAAAATATAAATATTACAGATGCTCCCCAACTTACCAACATTCGTTTTGCAAACATCCAGAGATACGAACAGGTCTGTCTGAGGTCGAAAGTGAAAGTGAAATGAAATTGAAGAACAAGTAGTAATAGAAATGGAATAAAATCTACAGAAAAATATATCATAAATATTTGTATGAAATATGATTAAACATTATCCTGAGGTACACTTAATAGTAGGCTAAAGCAGAGGTGGGCGTGGCTGATTCGTGCTTTACACCGAAGGTCTGGGAAGAGAAGCAGAACGGTACCTTTCATAACTCCTGCCAAAACTTTCAAATAAGAAACAAATTGACTCTGGTATTATAATGAATTGGATAAGAGTGAAACTCGCTGTAAATCTGATCAGATCCACTGTGCTGTGCTTGAGAGGAACCAAGAGTTTAAACATGATATTGATGATGTACAAATGATTATGGAGAGAGAGAGAGAGATTTTGTATACAGTACAAACTCGTATAGGTTACTTATACAAGGTTTAAACATACGGTCCCCTCTAAAGAATGCCCTGTAACGACTTACAAACAAATTCATCTAAGAACGGCCGTCCAGAACCTAACTCGTTCATAAGCTGGGGAGCATCTGGAAACACATACAGATGGTATTGCATGACACATATACATACTTGCATGTGCGCAGATACACCAGATGCAACAACGTATCCAGTTTTGATGGAAGATTTTAGGTTGGTTTTTTGTTTTGTTTCTTTGGGTTTTTTTTTTTTTTTTTTTGCATAATTGGCCTTGTTTTTGTGATATTTTCCTTAACTTTTCTCCCTATTCTTCCTTAATTTCCTTATTTTTCAATTCGATGAATATTTATTTATTTATTTATTTATTTTAAAAACCGCGATGTGCTGAAGCCACATTAATTGAAGCACGAACTAGCAAGGGATCCCTGTACATCTTCATTCCTCACCTCCTTTTAAAAACATTGCTCGATAGCTTCTGAAACCATTTGATGGTCTATCAATTTCATTCAAACACTAGAAACGCAGTATAATGAGTTATGATTCTGACATAGTAGACCAGTCAGATCATGCTAGTCCTGTGGCGTATACTCATTCATTCATTTTCTGAACCGCTTAATCTTAATTAGGGTCGTGAGAAGGCTGGTGCCCATCTCAGCTCTACACCCTGGACAACTCGCCAGGCCATCACAGGGCCAACACTCACGCAACCATTCACACTCACGGGTGATTTGGAACAGCCAACCCACTGTGCATGTCTTTGTACTGTGGGAGGAAACCAGAGTACTTGGAGTAAACTCACACAAACACGGGGAGAACATGCAAACTCCACACGGAATCGCCCAGGCTGGGAATCGAACCCAGGACCTTCTTGTTGTGAGGCGGATGTGCTAACCACTACACCACCATGCCACCTGGCGTATATGCTGTAATATTAATTTGATGAAGCTTCCTGAGTGGAGCTGTTCAACTTTGTAGAAGTCATCTCCACAGTTGGCTAATTGTCAGATGCGACGCTTTCCTGCCTGCTGATTTCTGACATTTTGATTGTTCTGGATGTTTCATGACATTTAGTGTTACTGTATATGATGTATAGAAAGGATGTAATGTTGTACCTTTATAAAAAAAATTAATTTAGGGGAAATTGCTGTGATATAGAAGCTACAAAACAGGGCATGCTGTGATAGAAAAACAATTAAATTTGGGGCGGAATAAGAGGATACACTGCACCCGCGATACGAGTTTACAGGTTTCCAATTCCAGGCTTCACGAAATAATATCACAAGGAAAAGAAATGAAATTCTAATACATTTTATTTTCTAATTATGAAAAAACAAACCACTGTGATATCATTAAACTGTCTAGTAAGGACAGTAGATAGTAATTAAATGAACACTAAATATTTTCCCCTTTTGTTTTTATATTGTTTTTGTTGGGTTAAATGTGTTTCACGCCAATATTTTTAATGAGAAAATATTGTTCAACTGTCATCACCACACTGACCTATGATTTGTCTTGAATGCAAAATTATGACATTTATCATTTAAGTGTCCAGATGAGGACACTCAGGAATTTAGGAATTTTATTTTGTTCATTTCCTTATCCTAAAATTGCAACAACTGGTCATGTCAGGCATAATGTACTGTAAACCATTCACGTCTGGGCAGGATTTTTCAGGTCAAAACACTTTAAATGGTACTTTTCAATGCATTATATTACTGTAAATAGTAGTCTCAAGGTAGTGATTTGAGTAAGAGCCACACTGTACCTGCACGGAAATGTACAAACCGGATTCCAAAAAAAGTCGGCACACTATACACATTATGAATAAGAAGAAAAGGGGATACGTCAGAGTGGCAAAACTGGTCTTGTCCCAACTTTTTTGAGATTTGTTGACACCATGAAATTTAAAATCAATATATTTTTCTCTTAAAACAGTGCTTCTCAAATAGTGGGGGTATGATGCCAGGGGGTATGACCCCAGGGAACATGCTTTTCTGGAATCGTGCACGAGAATTAAGTGTATTTGCACCTCCAATCCCGTAGTTGGCAGTGACGCTCTCATTGTCACGCTGTGGTGTAGCGGTTTTTTGCACGAGCAAATGATACGAAGTGCAGTAAACAGCTCCTCAAGAAACAACGCTGAAAAATTTCTAACAGGAACGAAGAGAAAGGTGGAGAGCGACGGAGATATTAAGACATAAATAAGTTGGATGAGTTTAAATAAGGATGTATTTTTTTAATTTCAGGCACATTAGTGCACTTTAATCTTTTCTGTTTCAGATTAAAAACAATGTTAATGAAGTTTTTCTTTATTGTAAGTTGAAGTATATCTTTTTCTTTATTTATTTTTAATGTTAATAAAGATACAATGTTATTCAGATGTGTACTAATAACAAGTTTATAGACAAATAATACCATTGATAGTCGTTCGTGGAGGGTGTGTGTGTTTTTTTTTTCTTCCTAGAGGGGGTACCACAGAAAATAATTGAGAAGCACTGCCTTAAAATAATACATTTTCTCCGTTTAAACTTTTGACCTGTCATCTATGTTCTATTTGGAGTACAATATGGAAATTTGGCACTATTAACCACCGATGTGTACTGGTAGCAAAATCGTAGAGCAAATTACCAATTTTATTCGATCAGTCTCTGTAACCGTAAAATGAGGTGTTCACTGCCTGTAAAAGTGAGATGACACGGCATTTCGAGACCCCCTGCCTCTGGGGAATGTCTATAATGTTCATCAGTAACAACACATTTGATTGTTCCGCAGTGCTTTAAAAAACAGGAAATATTTTGCTGTGTTCTCTTGGTAAATGTCCAACACCCAATGAACCATTAGAAACTGCTACAGCAAAACTATTGGATGCTCTGAATGAATGGATGAGCCAGATACGGACCTATCAGAAAGTGACGACGAGTATTATTCACCCGATTCTCCTGCTCACTAACTATATACATTTAAAGACGCTGCGGCTGTCGCTGTGGCGACCCCTGTTCAAGAGAAAAGGCCGAAAGGAAATCTCTCATTCATCGAATTAAAAAATAAGGTAATTAAGAAAGAATAAGGGGGAAATTTAAGGAAAATGCCCCCCAAAACAAGGCCAATTATGCAAAAAAAAAAAAAACCCTCAACCAGCGCAAAAACAACCCAAAATCTCCCATCAAAACATACTTACATTGTTGCATCTGTGTGCACGTGCGTATGTATGTGTGTCGTCGTCTTCTCATGCAATACCATCTGTATGTGTGTGTATTTATATTTTATTTTCATATTTTGTTATTATAAGCATTTATAGCACTGAATATGTATTTATTGATATTATATACACATACACATATACATGTACGTATACATCAGTCGGGAGGTGTTGGGGGAAGTGATCCTACTTCATGGATTTTGATGGTCACGTGGGGATCCCTGTCCCAATTAACTGCGAAAAGTGAGGGATCCCTGTGTGTATGTGTAATAAATGTATCTATACAGTCAGCCCCTTCTTATGAAAACCCTTGAATACGAAAAATATTTTCTTAAATCGGTATAATATGGCTATGCCTTCTATCTACATAGTCGTAATCCCATCCTGTTTATGAAGCATTTCTCTGTTGAGTGAGACCCTGTTTTTGGCCAGACGCATGTCCTCTGTCTGTCCAGACTGAGACAGAGCAAGCCTGTTTCAGTAGTGAAAACATACTGTAGTCCTCACTGCTCTTTCCAATCCACACCACCCACCCACAACAGTCTCACTCAACCTCTCCATCATATACAGGTGTCAGCTGGTCAGACCCACCCACAGGCTCCTCCGGAGAACTGCTCGAGTATATGCGTCTGTGCATGTTTGCACACATGGGCCCTCCAGCCATGGCTGGTCTCGCACGTTGCCAATGAATGGAACTACAATAGCTGAGAGATGACTTTAAATCCATAGTGCATATTAGTGTGGAGGTGGGTTGGGAACACTTAGTAACAGCATTTTTCTCAGAGAGAGGGAGGAAACAGGAAGTATAGTAGCTATCAAACACTTCATCTGGCAGCTGCTTGGAGTGTTGCTCTATTTAGAGTCATGTGTGTGCTGTGTATATGCAGTGACCGGGTAATAGCAGCAGGAGTGGTTTGGGAAGAGGCCGAGACAGAGGGAGGGAGGAACAGAGCGCTGATGGTGCGAGGAAAGAAACGAGGAGCCGTTTCCTTTCCAGGACGAGCTCCACTCCGCATCCATCTTCATCTCCGCTCTCATCTGTCACCCTGCCGGAGCTCACCCCATCCCACTTTCCCCCTCCTCCCTGTTCCTGGCTGGAGCTACTCTCAGGCCTGATAAATATTTAAGACCGTTTAAGAGTGAAATGAAGGAGATGGGGTGGGGTGTCTGCCTGCCTCTCTCTCTCCCTCTCTCTCTCTCTCTCTCTCTCGCTCATATACACACACACACACACACACACACACCCTCTCTATTTCTCTTCCTCTCTTCCCCGCTGTAATGTAGAAGACTCTGGAGGCGAGTGGAGGGGGTGCGGCAGCTCAGTGCTGGCAGACAGCGTGGCACCGCGCCGGGTGCGTCTGTCGCCGGCTCTGGGCGGCAGGAGCGATGTCCTTCAGTAACTGGACTGGCAAGCCACCCTTCTCTTCGCCACTGTAAAAGGACGTTTGCCTGGCACATTGCCCCCATGATGTGTTCAGCGAACAGCTGAAATTTAATTAAGGCCACCTTTCCCACCCTCCTTCCCTGCTTCGCCACTCCTCCTGCTGGACCAGTTCCTCCATGGTCTTATTTATTCGAGCATCTCCAGAAGGTTCTATAGTTTTTGCAAACAGACTGAAATCATGGGTCATGGTAGATGATTTGAGAAATAGCGTTGTACATTTCTTTGATATTTTACTCAAAAAAAAAAGAAAAAACAAAGTCAGGAACTGCACTCATTTTTTTTGGGGGGGGGGGGGGGGTGGGCGGGGTTGTTTGTTTTTTTACAAGGACTTGACGCATTTTTTATGTGCTATTCATTTTTCACTGTCCTACAAACCACCACAAATTGCAATAAATAAGTTTTGATAACTGATGACGGAAGCCGAGATCTATTAGGGTCTATTGAATTTGGAGGTTAGAAAATCTGATTTGACCTGATCAATATCTTCCACAAAGACCTTTAAAGCTAGGCTGAGAAATCTTCTGGTCTGGCTCCACTCTCCAACCCAACACCCTTTTTATTCTCTCTCTCTCTCTCTCTCCCTCTCTCTCTCTCTCTCTCTCTCTCTCTCTCTCATATTTGATCTTACTATTTTTGTTGTTGTAATTATAGCTTTGAGAATAATTAAGGTCAAATCTCATCGAAATGTATGTTTGAATTTAAATTAGGTAACACCAGTGCCTCCTATGCATTATTATTTTCTTTCTTTCTTTTACAAAAATTCTGTGACACATCAACCTTTATATGCAATTAAATTAAACAGAAAGTTGCTTTCTGGCATTTTTTAAAATAATTTTTTAGGTGATAACAAAAATGATTTGCTTGTTGGTATAGAAAACGACACACACCATTGATCTGTTTATGACCTAAGACATTTTGACATATTTGACTTTTTAAATTTTTAATTATTTTAAAGAGCAAAGGTATGCAGAATATACCAATCACCCAGAATATTAACACCACTGGAGTGGTCTTCAGCTAGTGATCCCAATGATATTTGACTGCTACTGTAGCTTTTCTGTAGGTTTAGACCAGCTGTATGAGCTGTTTCTCCCCACATGCACCAGTGTTTATTGGGCACCTCTGAAACCCTTTTCCAGTTATCCTTTCTTGCACCACTTTTGGTAACTACTTACTACTACAATCCAGGAACACCCCACAGGACGTGTTTTAAGACAAATGACCTGGTGCCCATCTCAGCTGACTCTGGGCAAGGGCAGAGTACACCCTGGACAGCTCACCAGGCTATCGCAGGACAGAAACACACTGACAGCTATGCATCTACTCTTGACGAAAGTCAGCAGTAATGGTTCTTTTACAGCCTTTCACCATAGACAGTGAGAGACATGGCCAGCCTTTGATAACCCAGTTCGCTGCACTTCTCATCTCATCTCATCTTCTTCCGCTTAGTCCGGGGTCGGGTCGCGGGGGCAGCAACCTTAGCAAAGAGGTCCAGACATCCCTCTCCCGAGCCACTTCCTCCAACTCTCCCGGGGGGACACCGAGGCGGTCCCAGACAAGCCGAGAGACATAGTCCCTCCAGCGTGTTCTCGTCGACCCGGGGTCTCTTCCCGGTTGGACATGCCCGAAACACCACACCAGGGAGGCGTCCGGGGGCATTCTAACCAGATGCCCGAGCCACCTCAACTGGCCCCTCTCAATGCGGAGGGAGCAGCGGATCTACTCCGAGCTCTCCCGGATGGCGGAGCTTCTCACCCTATCTCTAAGGGAGAACCCGCCACCCGGCGAAGAACTCATTTCAGCCGCTGTATCCGTGATCTTGTTCTTTGGTCATTACCCAAAGCTCGTGACCATAGGTGAGGGTTGGAGCATTAGATCGACTGGTAAATTGAGAGCTTAAGCCTTGCGGCTCAGCTCCTTTTTCACCACGACGGACCGGTACAGGCACCGCTTAACAGCAGAGGCTGCAGCGATCCGTCCTGTCGATCTCTCGCTCATCCTTCCCTCACTTTCGTAACAAGACCCCAAGATACTTAAGCTCCTCCACTTGGGGCAGGACCTCATCCCGACCCAGAGGGTGCATTCCACCATTGTCCGACTGAGAACCATGGCCTCGGACTTGGAGGTACTGATCTTCATCCGACCCGCACTCAGCTGCGAATCGCTCCAATGAAAGCTGGAGGGCCCGACTTGATGAAGCCAAAAGGACAACATCATCCATAAAAAGCAGAGATGATATCCGATGGCCACCGAACCAGAACCCCTCATCGCCTGCGACTGCGCTAGAAATTCTGTCCATAAAAATTATGAACAGAATCGGTGACAAGGACAGCCTTGGCGGACTCCAACTCCCACGGAAAGCGAATCCGAGCTGCTGTTACCAATACGGACCAAACTCTGGCTCGGTGATACAGCGACCGAATAGCTCGTAACAGCGGATCCGAACGCCGTACTCTCGGAGCCACGCCCCACAAGATCTTTTCGAGGGACAGTCGAAAGCCTTCTCCAAATCCACAAAGCACATGTGGACAGATTGGGCAAACTCCCATGCCCCCTCCAGAATCCTGTGGAGCGTATAGAGTTGGTCAAGAGTGCTGCGGCCAGGGCCGAAAACACATTGTTCCTCCTGAATCCGAGGATTCGACTATCGGTCGGATCCTCCTCTCTAGTACCCCTGCATAGACTTTACCAGGTAGGCTGAGGAGTGTAATTCCCGATAATTGGAACACACCCTCCGGTCCCCTTCTTAAAGTGGGACCACCACCCCAGTTTGCCAATCCAGAGGTACAGCCCCCGATGACCGCTGATGTTGCAGAGGCGTGTCAACCAAGACAGTCCTACAACATCCAGAGTCTGAGGTATTCAGGCGGATCTCGTCCAACCCGGGCTTCGACCACCGAGGAGCTTTTTGACAGCCTCAGTGACCTCCACTCCAGTGATGGCGGACCCTCACCCGAACCCCAGGGTCTTCCTCTTCCACGGAGGCGCGTTGGTGGGATTGAGAAGGTCCTCAAAGTATTCCCTCCACCTCTCAACCACTTCCCCAGTCAAGCTAAGCAGCTCCCCACCTCACACGTAAACAGTGTTTGTGAAGAACTGCTTCCCCCTCCTGAGGCGTCGGATGGTGGCCCAAAACCTTTTTGAGGCCAACCGATTATCACTCTCAGGCCCTCACCGAACTCCTCCCACGCCCGAGATTTTGCATCTGCGACAGCCTCGGCTGCAACACGTTTGGCCTGCCGGTACCGTTTGCTGCCTCAGGAGTCCCACAGGCTAATAAAACCCGATAGGCCTCCTTCTTCAGCTGGACTGACCCCCTTCACAGGTGTCCACCACCGGGTTGAGATTACCGCCACGACAAGCACCGGCGGCGACCTTACGGCCACAGCTATGGGCTGCCGCCTCGGCAATGGAGGCACGAAACATGGCCCATTCAGATTCCATGTCCCCGCCTCCTCCGGGGCGTGGTTTGTAGCTCTGCCGGAGGTGGGAGTTAAAGGCCTCTCGGACAGGGGGCTCCGTAAGCGTTCCCAGCAGACCCTGATTACACGCTTGGGCCTGCCAGGTCTGGAAGGCAACCTCCACACCACGAAGCCAACTCACCACCAGGTAGTGATCGGTAGACAGCTCAGCTCCTCTCTTCACCCAGTGTCCAGAACATATGGTCGCCAAGTCCGATGACACGACTACAAAGTCAATCATCGAACTGCGACCTAGGGTCTCTGGTGCCAAGTGCACTTATGGACACCCTTATGTTGAACATGGTGTTCGTGATAGACAAACTATGGCGAGCACAGAAGTCCAACAACGACACACCATTCAGTTCAGACTGGAGAGGCGTACCTGCCGATCACACCCTTCCAGGTCACACTATCGTTTGCCCACATGGGCGTTGAAGTCTCCCAAGACAGCGAGCGAGTCTCGAGGAGCGTTCTCCAACACCCCAAAGACTCCAAAAAGGGTGGGTACTCTGAACTGTCATTTGGTGCATAAGCACAAATAACAGTCAGGACCCGTCCCCCACCCGAAGAGCGGAGGGAAGCTACCCTTTTAAATCAACCGGGAGAATCCCAACATTTGGGCACCGAGGCGAGGGAGGCAACAAGAATACCCACACCCGGCTCGCCGCCCCTCTCCCCATGAGCAACTCCAGAATAGAAGAAGGTCCAGCCTCTTTGAGATGGATGGTTCCAGAGCCCAAGCTATGCGTTGAGGTGAGCCCGACTATATCTAGGTCGGTATCTCTCCACCTCACGCACCATCCGAACTCCTTTCCCGCCAGAAGGTGACATTCCATGTCCCGAAGGTCAGAGTAAGCAACCGAGGATCAGTCCGACAGAACCCATGCCTTCGGCTGCCACCCAACTCACACTGCACCCGACCCTAAAACTCCTCCCACGGGTGGTGGGTCCATGGGAGAAGCGGACCCATGTCTCCTCTTCGCGCTGGGCCCCGCCAGGCTCCATGGGCATAAGCCCGACCACCAGGCGCTCGCCTTCAAGCCCCTCCCCTGGGCCTGGCTCCAGGAGGGAACCCCGGTGACCCGCGTCCGGGCAAGGGAGACTGATTCCTCTGTTGTTTTCTCATGTCTTAGGGGTCTGTTTTGAATCGCACTTTGTCTGGACCTTCACCCCGGACCTGTTTGCCTTGGGTGACCCTACCAGGGGCATTTGCCCCCGACAACATAGTTCCTAGGATCATTAGGTCACGCAAACCCCTCCACCACGATAAGGTGGCGATTCGAGGAGGGGAGTTCGCTGCACTTGGGGGTTTAAATAAATCAGTTTGTAATAATTTTAATATTAACTATTTATTTGGCCAAAAAAAAGCTGGTTGCAAAAAAATATATAGTGAGAGCCATCATCTTCAAATGACTTTTGGAGCTATAGAGCATCTTCCCAGTTGTCAACCTGCCAAAATTCCTCCCAACAACATTGCAACAACTTTAGAAAACCCACAGCAGATCCTGGAAGAACATATAATATTGTAGACTTGTGGAGATTTAGCTGAAGTCAGCACTTATGACATCACAGTCGAAGAAATGCTTGGCCCAAATTTGGGTTGATGGGAGAATCGTATGGTGTAAACCACTGGTAACCAGAAAAATATATATGATCGCGTCCCTAGCCTTTTAAAATAATACTCAGATGACCGTTGAATCACAAGTGAACACTTAGGATGACTCGGATCTGGCTTAAAGCAAGTGGAATTTCAGAGTAGGAGTAACAAGGAGCTATTCCTTGAACAACCTAGGTGGTGCTGTTCGTCAGCGACGCATGTAGTAATAATACGACGTAACCAAATTTCCTCCGGGATAATAAAGTATTATCTTATCTTACCATACAATTGTTGAAACATGGTGTTGATGGGGTGATGGTGGCATCTTTAGGATCTGCTTCATCCTCGGAAAATTTATTGGGGAATTTGTTTTTCTCTTTCTGTGTCAAGCAGTAGAAAGGTTTCTGATTGATATTCTCCATAACATATTCGATATTACAGATCACATGGTTATTGGATAACTTTGCTTTTTAAAGAAATTGCTAGCAAAATTAAAAAAAAAAATTTCAATTCAGTTAATAAATCGATACCTTGAGTGCTTTTCAAGACTCGGGTGCCTTAACATCATATCATCTGGCATTTTTTTGGGGCAAAACATATAAAGTGTTTCCGTATACGGCCAAATCTAAAGCCTTCATTTACCTTATATGCACTGGACAGTGGTGGCTTGGTGGTAAAAGGTGCTGGATCGCTGATCCTAGGGTTGGGGGTTCGAGTCCCACTCTCCACAAGGTTGTCACTGTCCCCTCAGTGCAGCTAACTGGGTTATCAAAGGCCGGCCATGTCTCTCACTTTCCATGGTGAGAGGCTGTAAAAGAACCATTGCTGACTTTCATAAAGAGTAGATGCAAAGCCGTCAGCGTGTTTCTGTCCCTTGCTAAAGGGTTGTGTCACGAAGGGCATCTGACATAAAAACTAATTTTAAATCGAATATACCAATCATTAATATGACTTCCATGAGATGGCGGCAGATGATTTGCTGTGGCGACCCCTGAAAGGGAACAGCTGAAAGGAAAAGGAAGAAGCAGCACTGGGGCCTGACCTCAGTTGGGTGGGTAGTGTTTCAGGTATGACAATGTATTTGCAAGGTGTGTTTATTTCTGGGTGACCCAGGGAAGTTTGTGTAGGAACAGCAAGCCTTGGTTTTATGTGTCTTCAGGACTCGTGCCGGGCTAAGGCAGCCTTTCCTTTCAAAAAATACAAATGTGTATTTTAATATACTGTATTGTATTTATACAAGTTTTCTTTGTCTAAATGAAAGACGTCAAGCTAAAATTTTTGTAAATTTTGTTATGGTTTCTATTTCACACGTTGTTTGTGTCTGACCACCTGTTATAAGATTAAAAAAAAAAGTGCAGATTTTTTTCCTGTTTTGAGATTGAAGTAGGGGTTAATAAAGCAATCTCTGTTGGACAAATCGCATCACTCATATCACTCCAGTCCACTCCAATCCTCCATCAAAACGGAACATAAAAGGAGGGGGGTGGAGGGGGTGGTCTGCCTGAAAATGTGAAACCGTCAGATTCTGAACTCTATAGCCTGTCGCTGGTCTTCCGCTATCCATAACTTGTTCATGTTAAGAAAACAAGAGTCTCCAATACACATCAAAACCCAGCTGTAGTTCAGTGTTTTGCTGGTTCTATCCGATGAAATAGACTTGTACATTCAGATACTGGTCTGCCAGTTGAATTCCTGATCTGAATATAATTTCCTTTTTTTTTTTTTAAAGATGTGAAATTATATCAACAATGCAATATGTATTTAAATGAGAAAAGATAAATTCTATTTCATAAAGCTAAATGCATACCGTTGTGTTTAAAATAATAGCAGTGTGTGAAAGTGAATAAAATCCTTTTATAGCTTTTATTTCCATACACACAAATGCATTGGGAACACAACACATTATATACCAAATCAAAACATGAGGAAAAATACACCAAATTTGTGTTATTCCTTAAAAGAAGTGGAAGAAAAGTGAATAATAGACTGTTCAAAAAATACGTGATGTCTTTCTACTTTACAAACTCAAATATTCACTGTATAAACTGACGTGCGATTTTGCTTCCTTTGAATCACTGAATTAATATTTAGTTGTATAACCACTGTCTCTGACAACTGCTTGACATCTGTGTTGTATGGAGTCAACCAGCTTCTGCCACCTGTGGACAGGTTTTCCAGCCTCAGGATGATTGGACTACTTTCCACAGCCCTTCTGGATTTCTTGTTTTGAAGATACATTTCTGATGTCCCCCCAGTTTTCTATTGGATTAAGGTTTTGAGATCAGACCACCGCTTCATATCATCAATTTTGTTCTGGAACCGGGATGGTGCCCGTTTACTGGTGTGTTTGGGGTCGTTGCCTTGTTGGAACACCTGTCTTCCTTTCGGCTTTTTCCCTTTTACTCGGGAGTCGCCACAGCGAATCATCTGATTCGCACGTTTGATTTGGCAGAGGTTTTTACGTCGGATGCCCTTCTTGTCACAACCCTTTTTAGCAAGGGACAGAAACACGCTGACGACTTTGCAGCTACTCTTTACGAAAGTCAGCAATGGTTCTTTTACATGCCTCTCACCATAGACAGTGAGAGACATGGCCCGCCTTTCATAACCCAGTTAGCTGCACTGGGGGGGACAGTGACAACCCTGTGGAGAGTGGGACTCGAACCCCCAACCTTTGGATCAGCGATCCAGCGCCCTATACCACTAGACCACCACTGCCCCGCCGTTGCCTTGTTGAAACACCTGTTTGATAAATAGTCCCAACACCATCGTATGAGGAACAGGGCAGTGGTGGCCTGGTGGTAAAGGGCGCAGGATTGCTGATCCTGGGGTTGGGGGTTCGAGTCCTGCTCTTCACAAGGTTGTTACTGGCCCCCCAGTGCAGCTAACTGGGTTATCAAAGACTGGTCATATCTCTCACTGTCTATGGTGAGAGGTTCATGGGAAAGAACCATTGCTGACTTTCGTAAAGAGTAGCTGCATAGCCGTCAGCGTGTTTCTGTCCCTTGCTAAAGGGTTGTGTCAGGAAGGACATCTGATGTAAAAAAAGATATGCTAAATCAAGTGTGATGATTCTCTGTGGCGACCCCTGTGAAGGAGGGAACAGCCGAAAGGAAAAGAAGAAGAGACTGTTGTATGAGGAACATCCCCATATCATGATGCTTGCGCCACCAGGCTTCACTGTCTTCAGTGTAAAGTGGCTTGAATTCAGTCTTTGGGGGTTGTCTGACAAACCTTCTCCGGCTACTTGACCCAAAAACAACAGTCTTGTTCTTATCAGTCCACAAAATGTTGCGCTGTTTCTCGTTCGGCCAGTCCGAGGGCTGTTTGGCAAACTGACAACTTCAGCACGCCTTTTTTTCAACAGGTTGGACTTTGTGAGCGCTTCTTGCCAATAATTTGCCTTTATATAGGCATCTTCGGATTGAAACGGAACTCACAGGTAACTAGGTCTTTGATCTTCCTGGAGCTGGAGGTGTGCAGAGTTCTTGCCATTTCGGCTCTTCTTCGATCAATTTGATTGGTAGTTTTTGGTTTTCTTAGATGTCTTTCAGGTTTTGTTTGCTATTCAAAGCATTTGGGATGTTTTTGCAGAGCAGTTGATCATTTTTTGCATTTTATTTGTTTTCCCCTCTCCAATCAACTTTTTAATCAAGGTACGCTGTTCTTCTGAACAAAGTCTGGAACGACCCATTTCCCTCAGAATTTCAGAAGAGAATGTTCTATAACCAGCATGTACAACATTTGCTGCCTTCCTTCCTTAAATAATGACAATGATTGGCACTTGCTCTTCAAAGAATGAATGACCTCACTAATTGAACTCCATTCTGCTATTATTTTGAAACAGCCCCTTTCAATTAGTGATTCCATTACACAGAATCAGCAGCATGTAGATCATGACTGTTGGTTCTTTTGGATTCTATCACTCTACTGCACCCGATAGTAAATTATTTGCCATGTAGAAATATAATTTCTACCAAAACCAGTGATTGATCAGGTTAGTGATGTCCGACTGCTATTATTTTGAACACAACTGTATATTATTGTGTGTTTGTGGCAGATGGCATGGGAGAAGCAGGTTGCAGAAGAAGGAACTCCTCTCACCAGGTACTTCAGCCAATGGAAGAAGTTGCGAGAGAAGGAGATCCAACTCGAGATCTCCGGCAAAGAGAGAGTAAGTGTTACGAAACCATAACATATGATCACAAGGTTAGTTGAACTGACATGGCTACTGGCAAGCCCTGGTTGTTTGACTCACTGTGTGTCATGTGTGGAAAATTCCCGATATCAGCTGTACTTAAATTTATTTATATATCTGATAAAAATACGAATCAAGTCCCACAGGAAACTCGTACAGTAACCTTACCTTCCAAGTCTAGCAGCAGTTTAATGTATCACACACACATACACACACACACACATACACACACACACACACACACCACCTCCTGCCTATCTGTGTGTATGTGTGTGCGTGAGTGAGAGTGAGTGAGCGTGCTGGAATTGGAGCATGTCCATAAGGCGATAATGGAGATGACACCAGGCGGAGTGTTGGCGTCGGGGAAGCGGCAGATTGGCGGAGGAGGCGTAGATGGGGAGAGCGAGGGATGCAGGAAGAGTATTAGAGTGCTCAGGGTTGCGGCCCAGGCTTTGATCCAGGGCCCCCACACCCGGATCTGATTACTCTCTACTCCCTCTCCTGCTCATGCCACTGGAGCTGCCTGCCGCCACCTCAATCATAGCGCTTTTGAAGAGCTACACACACACACACACACAGATACAAATGAGCACTCTCGAATTTCGTCTTTTTTTCTTTATAAATGGATCGGTATTAGTTTCTTACAGGAATTGATTTTTTTTTTTCAAATCTTATACATTATGGTTTGTTTTGTAACAGATTATTCTGCTCTGCATATCCAAAGCAAATTAAATTGTATACATTTGAATCAGATTTTCCTTTCTATAAAAATATATTTATTTCATGTTTTTGGAAGGGTCTTCAGTGGTCAGGTCTTTGTAACTGTCATAGGTCACGGCTCTTGAATGATAAGCAAAATCCCAGAAAGTCTTAAGTGTCGAGGACTTGTGCCCGTATGGATGTCTGTCTTCCTTTCGGCTTTTCCCCTTTTACTCGGGAGTCGCCACAGCGAATCATCTGATTCGCACGTTTGATTTGGCAGAGGTTTTTTACGTCGGATGCCCTTCCTGTCACAACCCTTTTAGCAAGGGACAGAAACACGCTGACGACTTTGCAGCGACTCTTTACGAAAGTCAGCAATGGTTCTTTTACATGCCTCTCACCATAGACAGTGAGAGACATGGCCCGCCTTTGATAACCCAGTTAGCTGCACTGGGGAGGACAGTGACAACCTTGTGGAGAGTGGGACTCGAACCCCCAACCTTTGGATCAGCGATCCAGCGCCCTATACCACTAGACCACCACTTCCCCTGATGTGCCTAAATGGACTTTAGTTTTTTGGTTTGTGCTTTTTGTTTGTTTGGGGTTTTTTTTTTCCAACAGACAATAGATGATTAAAAATGCAAACACAAAATTTGTCCTGCTGAAATGCATTAAGTGTAGTTTTCATTAATTGGTTGATGGTTTTTCATGATTTTCACCAAAAAGGTATTTTAAAGACTCACTGGGTTTTTGATAAGCACTTAAGTGTTGCACCATGTAGTGTTCTTGGTGACAACACAGTGTGTGTGTGTGTGTGTGTGTGTGTGTGTGTGTGTGTGTGTGTGTGTGTGAGTGTGTGAGAGTGTGAGTGTGTGTGAGAGTGTGTGAGAGTGTGTGTGAGTGTGTGCGTGCGTGTGCGTGCGTGTGCGTGCGTGCGTGTGTGAGTGTGTGTGAGAGTGTGTGAGAGAGTGAGTCATGTTCCAAGCAAGTACTATTAGCACTATATCACCCAGTCCACTTCTATCAAAAGGAAAATGTCCACTAACAAAACCTTCAGTGATTTTTGTCCAAATATTCTTCTTTTCCCGTTTTTCTCAGGGGTCGCCACAATGAATCATCTGATTCGCATGTTTTGAGTTTGGCATAGGTTTTTGTTTTTTTGTTTTTGTTTTTTACATCGGATGCCCTTCCTGACGTAACCCTTTAGCAAGGGACAGAAACACGCTGACGGCTATGCAACTACTCTTGTCGAAAGTCAGCAATGGTTCTTTTAAATGAACCTCTCACCATAGACAGTGAGAGACATGACCAGCCTTTGATAACCCAGTTAGCTGCACTGGGGGAACAGTGACAACCTTGTGCAGAGTGGGACTCGAACCCTCAACCTTAGGATCAGTAATCCAGCGCCCTTTACCACCAGGCCACCTCTGCCCATTTTTGTCTAAATATTACACCCGTTTATTGAGCATTGCATCATGGGTTGGGGTGGGTACTATTTTTCCTATTTTTAAGACTTGAAGAAAGGGCAAAAAAATATTTATATTTTCCCCTTTCTTGTATTCTTGTGTTGTTAAAGGAAAAAAATCTGTTCTTCAAATGATTTCCTCCATCTTGGTTTTGCATAATAGATTCTCTGGCTCGAGCAGCCTAACTGTGCTTTTCATATTACAAGGTATAGATCTTTTCCTCAAGCATCTCTCGGTGTAATTCAAATCCTTTTTCTTTTAAATATTTCTTCAGATGGAAGATTTGAATCTCCCTGAAATCAAGCGCAAGAAAATCCAAGAGAAAAATGAAGACAAGAAAGAGTTCAAGGGGCTCTTTGAGTCAGACAGCGATTCAGACAGTGGAGAACTCGTGCGAAAACGTAAAGGTAATACTGTACTTTTAAATGTCATCTTCACATGCTTGCTTTCTACATCTACGTCACATCAGGCAGGTCACTTAACCCCCCACCCCCACCCCACCCCCCCAACAAAGCCAGAGCGGTGTGTGATAGAGGAGAGATGGCAGAGCAGCTGGAGATTAAGGGCTTTGTTCGAGGACACAGACTTTCACACACAGGTTTCAGACACCGACACACACCCCAGTGGTAGGCTGGAGACGATCGCCTGAATTGATTTCCACAGGTGTTAGGGGGAGTCTCTAGGCCATGATTCGGTCTGTTTGTACATATGCAGTGAATTTCACGTTTTCTGTCTTGCTTTTGCATTCCTGCGTCTCTTACTGGGTCAATCATGAGAGAACCTTGGGTCAAGTGTGTATCTAGAACTCGAGAGTAGAGCCGTGACTTGTGTCTGTTATCCGCATCAGGACTGCATCAACTTGTACAATATGGAAACAATACAATTCTAAGAAAATTGGGAATGTCAGCTGATGGAACATGTCTGAGACAGAGAGAGACAGAGGGAGGGACAGAGTGAGAGGGAGACAGAAAGAGACAGAGATAGAGAGCGAGAGAGAGAGAGAGCGAGAGCACTTTTAAATATTTTTTACTCACTGTTAGTGTAAAATGGATTAAATTAATTCTGCCCCCGCTTAGAATGAAATAGTAAAAAAACACTGTAATGGAAATGCAAAAACAGACATTATTAATATTATTCTTTTTTTTAATTTAGTTAAAGTCTGAAGTATTTTCTGTAATTCCATTTCCGTAATTATTCAGAACCTTTGCTTTGGCACGCAAAATAAAGCTCTGGTGCTTCCTATTTTCAGACTTCATTTTTGAAATTTCGATCTGATTAAACTTCATTTATGGTGACTTTTGTTAATTGAACAAGATTTGGTAGAGCACACGTTTATCCTTTTAATATACTGCAGCTGACAGGGCTCATCAAAACAAAGAACACGCCATGCTGTCAAAAACTTGCTTCAGTTTATCTGTATGCCAGATATTTGTATGGCTGTTTCAAACTGAAATGCAGAAAGGTGTTTACAAAAAAATAAAAGTACTTTTTCCCCCTCTGGCAAGCTGACCTGGAAATGTAGGTCAAGTCCAAGTACCAAATATGTAACAGTAGTAAGTTTTATGCTTTTATTTTATTTTATTTGGCAGCCATTTCCATACTGTGGCTCCATCTATCTATTTGTTCTTTCAAGGCTTGTGTGGATCGAATATCCCAGTAGCTTCCTTCCTGTTTAAAGTGTATTTGGAGCACAGAAATTAGTAACAGGATGGACTTGACGTTGCCATTTAGCACGAAGCGCTACTTGTTTAGTTGATACTACAATGCTATAATAGCCAGTATTTTTTTAAGTTCTAATAACAGAAACTCCATTCACTAAACCAGTGCTTCTCACGCCCTTGGGGGCATGGTGTGATGCCCGCGGGAAGGATTGGGGGGGGGGGGGGGTATGACCATGGGGAACATGCTTTTTTGCTATACTGTTCTAGAATTAAGTGTAATTGCACATCCACTACAGTAGTTGGCAGTGGCGCTCTCATTGTCGCGCTATGGTGTAGGTTTTTTTTGCACCAAGTAAACAAGAGGAAATCCAGTAAACAACCTCTCAAGAATAAAAATGGATAATTTTCTAACAAGAACGAAGAGAAGGGTTGAGAGAGACTGAGATATTGAGACAAAAGAAAGTCAACTGAAATCCAAGACGAGGAAAATGACCAAGCCTATGTAGCACTCGACTTCACTGTGACTTCAATATTAATAAAGATACAATGTTATGCAGAGGTGTACCAATAACAATTTTGTAGACAAATAATACTATTTATAGTTGCGGGGGGGCGTTTCCTCTTTCTAGAGGGGACGTCACAGAAAATAATTGAGAAGCACTGGACTAGACCAATCAAAATAGGCCAAACCCTAATGTATTTTTTAAACAGTATTGGTCATAGAGAATAACTAGGATAAATTTATATCAACAGAGTTTTCAAAAAAAAACCAAAAAAACCCATTATTATGGCAACTAATGTTAATTAGCATGATGGAGATAAGATAAGATAAGATACAGCTTTATTAATCTCACAATGGAGAAATTCACTGTTACAGGCTCTTGAGGTACCATCAGTAGTGGGTGCAAAAATAGATACAAATACAAACATACACACATACATATATATTATATAAGTAAATAAATAGATACATAAATAGTATAAATTAATAAACAATAAAAGAAAGAAAAGAAGGGAACGACTTTGTAGAAAGTCTGGGGGCTATCATATTGTAATAATAATGGGGGCTATCATATTGTCATGTTACCAATTTTGTCAAACGTCAGGTTTATTATCGACATTTTAGATCAATATGCATATGAGACTAGTTGTTATATTGGGATCGTTTATTTATTAATTTGTTCATTTAATTAAAAATTAGTACACTTGGAGTTTAATGTACCTTACTTTGCGCTTCCCAGTGCAAACAAGCCAATTTTTCACATTTTGCTTTAATTCATTAAACAAACAAAAGATTACCATTTTCACAACTCGCCTACAACGTCATAGTATGTGACCAAGTAATCGTGCAAGTAAAAAAAAATTTTTAAGCATTTTGAAGTACATGAGGTAATTTACAAAGGTCATTGGTTGTTTGGTGTTAAAATGTCACTTTTGACTTCATAAAAGTCCCTTAAAATGTTCGGCAAAATGTTTGAGCCACTGAAACACTTCTTGGATTTGGTCATCAAGTCAAGCTGGGACAGGCTAGGTGAGCTTTATTCAGGGAGGTGACCAAAAACCTGACGTTCCTGTGTGGAAAAGAGAGAGAGCCTGGCAGATCTCAGCAGCACATCCCCATCAGGCGTTTATGGCAGCGGGGCCAGACGGCAGCCTCCGTTAAAAAGTAAGGGACGCTTTACATGAAGTTTGCCAAAATCTACCTAAAGGGGAATCTATGGTCAGATGGTCAAACCAGGATTGAGCTCTGAATGCCAAGTGCTGCATCTGGAGGAAATCAGGCATTAGTCATCACCTGATGTTTTTCAGCAGCAGGGACTCTGAGTTGTCGGGATCAGGAGAAAAGATCAGAATAGATCGTAGTACAGAGAGATCTTTAAGGAAAACCTGCTCAAGGACACTGTGAACCTCAGAGCGAAGCAAAGATTTTGGCTTCCAATATGACAATAACCTGAAATGTACAGCAAGAACATGACGAGATTGGCTTTAGGACAAGACAGGGGTTGTTTTTTTTCTCTGGTCCTGCCATAACCCAAATATCTCTAAATATTAGCAGTGGTACTTTGATGTTCTCCATCCGGCCTGAGCTTGAGCTGAATTAGGGTCGCAGGGAGCTGAATTAGGGTCGCAGGGAGACTGGTGCCCATCTCAGCCAACTCTGCGGGAGGACAGGTGTACACTACAATTTGTTGTCATTTTTCTGATCTTGGCTTGTATATTGAGACGTGGGGATTATATATAAAACACATACAGTATATACGTGTGTGTGTGTGTGTGTGTGTGTGTGTGTATATATACACACACACATATATATATATATATATATATATATATATATATATATTTTTTTTTTTTTTTTTTTTTAAATAAAATTTTGAACTCTTGAAGTTAAGTCATTCATCCCGACTGCCATTAATCTTTTAAGAATTATTTTCTCACTGACATAAAGTCAGAAAAGAGAAGCTCTGCTCATATCAAACTTCAGACATGAGGAAGATTTTCCATCTTTTAGTATGTCCTTCCTCTCCAGCGGGGAGTGTGTGTGTGTGTGTGTGTGTGTGTGTGTGTGTGTGTGTGTGTGTGTGTGTGTGTGTTTTTGCGCGCGTGTGTGTGTGTGTGTGTGTGTGTGTGTGTGTGTGTGTGTGTGTGTGTGTGTTTGTGCGCGTGTGTGCGCGTGTGTGTGTGTGTGTGTGTGTGTGTGTGTGTGTGTGTGTGTGTGTGTAGTCTGTAGAACAGTCCAGCTGTCTGCCCTTTCCTCTCCACTCCTCCTCCCTTTAACCCCACCAAATCCAAAGTTCCGTGCTGGGTCATGTGTCGGCCAAATGCCGTCCTTGCCAAATTCTGCAGCTTACGGTCCGACAGCCACGTAAAAAGTCCCGTAAAGGCGGGAGGCAGTTCAAATCGCAATTTCTTCACAATGAACATCTGCTATTCATTGCGGAGAGTCTTCGCAACGCCTGGACAACTGTCTCAGTGTGCTTCTCTCCCTCTCCCTCTCTCTCTCTCTCTCTCTCTCTCTTCCTCTTTCTCTCGCCTCTTGCACGGTTTTGCAGGAAGCGATTTTCTTTTTGCAGGCTTGAATACCAGTGGGGGTTTGTAATTCAAAACAGTTGACTGGAAAGACGTTAGCGGTCGCTCCCTCCACACAAGATTTAACTGGGTCCATACCCTCACCCTTTACACCAGGATCTTGCACTGGGTGGGTTTTTCCAGTCAATTATATCAGGCTTCGGCAGTTATATGTTAGGCTTTTTTTTTTTTTTTTAAATTCACAACTTAAACAGTTACCCTTGATTGGGATTGTGTCAGGCTAGGCACCACTTATCAGTGTGTTAACGCCTTTGTGGTGGGGGGGAAATGGAAAGGCAGCAGCCAGGCTGTGTGAGAAAATCTTACAGTGGGGTTCCTGACAGCAATTAAAGCGTGTGGAGGCTCCTGGAGTGAGCGACTGGCACCACTGGCCAAGCCGCCACCGGATGCCAACATGATGGCTAGGGGACGGAATAACTAAGCAAGGTGCCGCTCAGCATAGCAGATACAGAGACGAGCTATTAAAACTCTCCTTCGTGTACGGTCTTGATATTTAAGGTCCTTTTGAGGCAGACGGTGTAGGAGACAGCCCAAGGTTTCTGGTTGTGGTTGTAAGATGAGTCTCAGTTCTGTTGAGGCTTATGTATTCCCCACGAGTTGATTACATTGCCTTGTTTGCTTGCCACTGAGGGTGTATAAATATTGTCTATTATAAGTAGATTAAACTTTGTGTAATGTGCCTTTAAATATTTTATGGAAAAAAAGAATCTAAATTATGATTATGTCATCCTTCCTCATGAATGGGAAGTAAGGCGGGCTGTGTATAATACCCGAAACCAGATATATTGTACATTTGATACAAGGCTCTATTTTGGAAAATAGTTCAAACTGTCACAGAATAAATCTGCATATTAATACTGACACGTTTTTGTAATTTGTGTGTGTTGTGTGGGGTGTTTGATTTCAAAACTAAGTCGGAGTTTCTGTAGTGTTTATGGTATTCGTAGCTGTCGTTGCAGAAAGAAGAACATGAACTACTTGGCAACTGTCAGGGCTGCTGGTATGGGAAATGAATCTATACGTTCTGAACAATCAGAAAAGAGGTATTGCATATAATAGAAATAAAACATGTACAGGGATCCCTCATAGTCCGCGGTTAATGGGGACCGAGACCCCCGCGATCGCCAATTTCTGCCAAGTAGGATCGACCCCCCTGACTGACGTGTACGTACATACTTATGTGTATATAATATCAATAAATTCATATTCAATGCTATAAATGCTTATAATAACAATTAAACATTCAAAAATAATGCATAAGATGTAAATCCAATATAGACACTCCCCACTTTACGTTAATTCGTTTTACGTATTTTTCGATTTTATGGTTTTTTACGGGTGCTCTCTGTAGTACGAGCTATACCTACGTAGTACGCTGACGTAATACGCTACTTACGCATGACACTGCATCCATTGTTTACAAGCGACAGACTGAACATGCCCCTCCTTATTCCCAGTTCACCGCGTGTTACCCTTGTGTTAAGACGTCGTCTCTGTGATCTTTGTGTTTACACTGTTTTGCGGACTTTTGTAACACTAAGCAAATATGGTTGGTCAGAAGCAGAAGCCTCGTAGTGATAGTGGTAATCAGAAAAAGCGGCAAGCCATCTCGTTAGAAACAAAGATGGCTTTATCAAGATTGATGACTTGTGAATCATCAATATCAATACCAACATGTGAATGTTGCACGTTTCTTCCAAATGGCGCCGTCGACCATCGGAACCATTTACAAGCAGAAAGATCGCATCCCAGAGAATGTTAAAGGTTATAATTGATACTGTATTTGATATTTGATGAGTGAATTTGATTAAAATTTATCTATTTGAAATTATTTTGCTTGAATTTAATTTATTTGAAATTAATGTTGATATTATTTTATATATTTGATATTATTTTACAAGGTTATGTTTATAATAATTGATTTAGGGGTGTTTTATGAGGTACGGTAATGGTATTTATGGATGTATAGTACAGTATGAACGTCATACATTCGAACCCCGGAAGCTAACTAAAACGTAAGTCGGGGAGCGTCTGTATAAATACACACACATGCAAGCGCGCACGCACACACACAGATGCGCACCTCACATAAAATTGTAAGTAGTTGGGGGGAGGGGGATTGTTTTTTTTTTTTGATTGGGTTTTTTGCAATGATTGGCCTTGTTTTGCGGCATTTTCCTTAATTTTTTAACTATTTTCCCTTAATTTCCTTATTTTTCTATGAATATTTTTGAAAAACCCGAGATGCATTGAAGCCGCAGAAACTGAAGCACGAAGTAGTGAGGGATACTTTTTGATCAATTTTACAACAGACAATTATTTGAGTTTGTGATGTTACACAATATAGACTGATAGATTGATGGATAGATTGATTATTGATGCCAGAGGAAAATTCACAATTTGTTTTTGATTTGCATCAAATAAGTGAATCGAAAATGTCCCCATCACTTGCCAGAGCTTTTCATTCGAACTGAATGGTTGCCTGTTGTTTTTGTAACTTTGGTGTACAGCCCTGAACTTGTTTTGCTCCTAAACTTTTTCTGAACTCCCCTGGCCCATGCCTCCATCACACAGCCTTTCCACAACGCTATTACCATGCATGTCTGTGCTCGTCAGCGACGCACACGTGATGCTCTGCCATGCCTCTCGTGCTCTTCTCTGCAGATTTGCTCTCTTCACCACATCTCGTCTCGCCTCTCTCTGGCTCCTGGGTGCTGCTGGGTAATTAAGAGGAAGGCAGCGTCTATGTCGTGCTCACCTCCCAAGCAGCAGCTAATCAAATCCCACTTCAAAGCCCTGAAATATTCTCCCTCTCTCTGTCTCTCTGTCTCTCTCTCTCTCTCATTCTCGCTTACAGGATTAGCAACAAATTTGCCACTGAAGGCTTATTTTTTAGTGTGTGTGTGTGTGTGTGTGTGTGTGTGTGTGTGTGTGTGTGTGTGTGTGTGTTTGGGATAATAGCTGAGCAAACAGCACCTTCGCTTGTCTCTTCATGACCTGCTTAATTTCTGCTTCTATTTTTTAAACTTCAAATCTGATTTTCCTACAGACAGTGACTCTGATGATGATGAAGGCCTTGAGGATCTGTCAGACCTGAGCGGTGATGACGAAGACAACAGCGATGACTATGGCGCCTCAGATCAGGATGAAGATTCAGGTCAGTGTCGTTGCATGCTGTTTAAAGTAAACTACAGTCATTTTTTAAAGCATCTTTTAAGTAAATGTAACCTTCGCTCGAAGGACATGCCGAACTCCAGATGCCGCTGTTTTTAAACGGAAATGCGTCTGTTTCGAGATGTGCTGTATATGTGCAGCCTTGTGAAGGCGAACCCGCTCTCCTCCACACTAAAGTGCAGTTCCCTCCAGAACGTCTTTGTATTCATGCTCAAGGCTTCTCCGCGAACTTCCATACTGTATTAATGTGAGACATCTTTCATTTCTGACGGGGTTTAAAGCAGTCGCACCTGAAAGATTCGCAACAGCAACCCGAAGTCGTGACGCCGCTCACTCATCACTTTCATATCTGACGGGAATAATAAAATAAATTGACGTCTTTAAGAATAACACCTTTTTACAGGAAAGTCGTGGCTCACTTGCACACCACTAGGATTTCTGATTAATCTTTTTTGTACCAAACACTGATGGAAAACTCGGATCGAGCCATCCGTGTCCTTCAGCGCTTCTGAACTGCTCTTGATTTCCTTCACAGATGGCAGTGAGGAGGCTGAAAAGAAGGCTTCTGGCTCTAAAAGTAAAGCACCCAAGCAGGTGTCGCGTGTGGAGCTGCAGGAGCTGGCAGAAGGAGACGAGGATATGGTCGAAGACCTCGAGCTTTCAGACCAAGACTGAAGGCCTCAGTGACTTGGCATGCGGTTTGTCACGATGCATCCTGTGATGAAAATGAAAGTCATTTAATTGATCTGTGAATCTGGCTCAGAAGGGAGACGCTTAGGAGTCAAGTTCCACCATTTTGCAGCCAAATACAAGATATGTTTGTAAATGGCAGCACTCAGTTTAAGAATTTGTGAACATTTTTCTGTGTTTTTATTTCTTTTGTTTAGTTCCTTTGGTATTTTTATGATGTTTTCTTCGACGCAATATATTGTGAAATGTTATCAAATGACCTCGCCTCTCTATTTGTGAGTATTTGTGACATTTTCGACTCAAAAATGAACCAAATATGGAAATGGTTGTGAATGTTGGGTCTGTACATGTGTACAGTATTATATTTTATACCACAGGGAAATATAGTGTGAAAAGAAAAAAAAAAAAGGTATATTTCCATGGTGTGCTGGCAAATCGCCAAAAGTTTGGGTTCTGCCCAAAGTTGACCCCTCCCCCCCATAACACGCTTTTAAGAAATTATAAATATGTTTCACCAGAACATGGAAATGTTTTATTTACTTCTTAACCTTCCATCGGCAACCTCCCTGCAAAAAGTCCCTGTTTGGTCCTGAGCCAGTTTACAGCATAACTCCATGTAATTGAACCTTTTTACTATTTCCTGTAAAGGACAAAGTCCCAGTACGTGAATACTGACATTAACGTTTTAATGCGTAAGCATTAATGACTCTTTTACGGTGGGAAATGAGATGATTTGAAGTTTCTTGGTGACACCGTTTCTCGACTTGTGATTAAATCAGCACTGTCGACTGAACAGATAAGACATATTGAGTTTTACATATGAGGAAAAAAATCCACCGGGTTCTCTGGTTCAATTTTTTCTTTTTTTTTTTTAAGCTGTGACTGTTATATTGGTTCAAATGGTCTTTCCACCCCAACAGCAATCAATAACTTTTTATGAGGTCCCGAAAACATTTTGTCATCTGTGGCTACTGTAATCGTGTAAATGTGCCGACCAATCACTGCCTCGCAGGCTGCAGGGAAATAACCAATCAAATGCTCCTGTCTCCTTGCTTATGCAGGACCCTACTGTGCAGGAAATCTGCAGTCAGCTTGTGTATGTGTAGGGGCGTGGCCTTTGGACAGACCTCCAAAGGACAGGGCGGGTTTAACCGGTGGCCCAAAGAGATGCTAGTTTTAAATTTTTATGATCTTTCCCGATTACCCGCCCCAGCTTTAGGTCTTCCTTTTTTATTTATTTATTAGGAGCTGTGCCGTTATTCAGCCAAGTTAAGTTTATGTGTCTGAAAACATTTCTATAGCTAGGTTCGTGCAGTGCAGTTGCATTGCGAGCTGTCCAGGGAGTACTCTGCCCTCGCCCACAGTCGGCTGACATGGGCACCAGCATCCCTGCGACCTTGTGATTCAGGGTTTTCTAAAATTAATGATAGAATGAGTGATCACACATCCAGGCTGGTAATGCAGCATTGTTTTAAGAATAAGTGTCAGAATGGCAGGGAAGTTGGTGATGCACAGTGTGTGTGTGTGTGTGTGTGTGTGTGTGTGTGTGTGTGTGTGTGTGTGTGTGTGTGTGAGATATCGTAAGCACAACAGCTGTGTATTCAGACCTGAATGCAGCTACAACTGATGTTTTCAATTGTATTGAGAGTATCATCAAGTATTTAATACCCCCACTTCACTGGCCTATGGCATGCCAGGATCGTAGTGGAAAGGCGCCGAACGCAGTCTATGGAAGAGCTTCGGCATTTTTACACGGAAAACGGGTGAAAATCCGACGGAAAAGTGGAAATTCTTATACCCCGTTTCACTGGACTAGGGCACATAAGGATCGTGTAGTGGAAAGGCACGGAACGCAGTCTACAGAAAAGCTTTGGCATTTCTACACGTAAAATGGATGAAAATCCTACAGAAAAGTGGAAATTCTTACACTCTCGGAACGTTCACAGCATGTGCGGAAAAGGTACGGCAAAATGACCCGACGGAACACTCACGGAAATTTTTGTTCATGAACATGCTTTTGAACATGTCCAAACGCACGTTCACGGAATATTTTGGCCTTCTGGCAGCATACGGAAGTGGAGGAAGACTCGAGGAATAACTACGGAATCACACGGAAGACGAGGGAATAATTGCGGAATGTTTGCAGATGACATTTTTGCTTCCGTAAGTCTGCCGTGCTCCAGTGAAATGGAGGTATAAGATAAGAAAGACCATTTTTATCTCATTGTTCTAACCTTCTCAGAACATACTGAATCCCGTTCAAATCGTAATAATCATAATAATCATAATAATAATAATAATAATAATCTCTGGTTCTGCACCACCAACAGCCCATAGTAATATAGTTCTCCTCACGTTTGATCTTTGTGCTGCATCCATATTCTGTAATCCTGGCAGCAGTGATGTGCTGATGAAGCGAGGAGTTGGTTGATGAAGATTTTGAAAATGGCTGCTTCTACTTTCCATATTTTTCTAGTTTCTTGGCGAATGCATAGGTGTTGGCTACGATAACTCTGGACTAAGCTCTTGTGACTGTTTCCATATTGTCGACCTTGACACGGCTCCCAGTTTAAGGAGTTCTGTTAGATTAAGGTGCTATTCGGAAGCACTGACAAAGTTGAAATCGGGACACCGAGACCGAGCCTCAGCTGGACAGCATTAGTGTAAATTCAGCTTTTGTTTTCACTGAAAATTTCCTTCGTGTGTGCGAGAGAGACACTCGGCTTTACCCAGCTCTCAGGCTAAGCCCAGGCATCACACATGGCACCTGGTGCTGACAGTCACAGTGTGCAGCCAGGACAGTTTTTAAGGCTGGGTGTCCCTGAGGGTCAGTTGTTTTGTAAACAAGGTGGGACAGAGAGGTCTTGGAGGCCTTGGCCTGGGACTGTACTCCACGCTCCGACAGCTGCTATTGACCTGAAACCCCCTTTTACACAAACACACACACACACACACACACACACACACACACACACTTGGACACACACCCCATTTTCTCTCTGACTAGGGGATTTACCGTCCAGCCGGGCGCCACTCCCTAACCCGACTGCAGCGGAGGAGGTTGGAAATAAACACATTACTCAGGAGGCATACAGGGGAAAAGCATCTGGAAGTTTTCCATAGGATTTATTCCACCCAATTGGTGAATAGAAAAATAGGATAAAGGCAAAACAAAGACGGAAAATCTAGACGTGATTTTAATTCATTGCTTACATTTAAAAAAAAAAAAGGAGAACCAAAAACAATTTTTCAAACATTTGCATAAAGAGCCTTGTGCCTTTCATTTCCCTGCAACAAAGACAAAAAAAATTATAATTCTTTGGGATCCTTTTAGAGGACGATTTATTTATACACTGTATTTCGTCAATCCACCTACCAAAAAAAAAAAAAAAAAAAATTCCTATAAATATTTTTTCCCCCTTGTACTTATATGCTTAAGTAGCATTTGAAATCAGGACTCGGTATTTCAGCTAGAATACATAGCAAATAAAATAAAAAAGACCTGAACAAAAGTGCCACCATGTCAGTCAGTCACATTTGTTCAATAATAATAATAATAATAATAAAATGTAATTCGTGCAACAATACTTAACAAAAAGTACCACTTATGTTACCTTCACTATATTCTCCTCTAAAGCAAGTTTTTTTTTTTCTTTGTACAGTTCAACGTAAGATTCTCCCACAGCAATTAACGTGACCTCTGCATGATTCAGTGTCAACAGCACAGATCTTGGGGATCAGATTAACCGCGACCAGCAGACCAGCACAGAGCGAAGGAACCAGAAAGTTGTTTTTTTTTTTTTTTTTTTTTTTTTTCCTTGATTGCTCTTAATGATGATGGCTTTTTGTCATGAGTGTGTTAAGTGCTTGGCGTTCTCTTCACGCCCTTCACAGAGTCCGGGGAGCAGCTATGTACCTTTTTTCTATTTGTCACAAGTAAATGTAGAGAAACTGTACAATAACAAGCTATCAGCTTAAATTCCACGAGTCCATTCATCTTTGGTATGGGACTGTGGAATGCATAGTTGCACTGATGAAGAGCAAATGAGTTCCTCGCTGTATTTGTGTGTGTGTGTGTGTGTGTGTGTGTGTGTGTGTTTTTTTTTTTTTTTTAATCCTCTCAAGATGATTCCGTTTCTCAGAACCGGGATTTGAAACGGCTGGAAGCTGGATTAAGAAAGACAAAAACAGGAAAATAAATGGCCTTTTATGTTGGATTTCTCTGCACCGAAAGGCTCGGGGTACTGTACGAGTTCGTCACAGCAAAAGCAGGGTCTGTGTGCCTGCCACGAAAGAATGCTGGGGCTCTCTGACTCTCTCTGGCATGGTGTTGAAGCACTGCTGTCTGCTCACATTTATCTCACACACACACACACACACACACACACACACACACTGTTGCTTCCTGTTTCATTTCCAGGTCACATTTGCTCATCTTTGGATTTGGTTTATTCACAGCCACTGCACTGGGTGGAGCTGTTTAGACTTTCATTGTTTCAGTCTCTATATCTGTACAATTATTTCCACATTATAAGTGCCTCAGCGAAAAAAGGTCCTTTAAGTTTGCCCCCCCCCCCCATTTCAGGAATTGGGGAGGGGGGGGGCTTGAAAGAAAGAAAGGTCTAGTTCAAAGACATCCGCTTCCTCCCACCCCCGCCTCCTTCTCCATGTCCATGTCCTTCCTTCAGAGCTGCTCCAGCCGTACAGGGAAGCAGTCGGCGTTTTAATGGTATCCTCTATGAGAGAGCTTTAGTGGAGTCGTAAGCCGCCCCCGTTGGAGGGTTTCCGTTTTCCTGCTTGGGGGAGGTGCGGCAGGCCGGAGTTGCACTGAATGGGGAGGAGGTGCTGCGGGCCGAGGGTGGCCGAGTCTCTGTGGGCAGGGGGTCTCGGTCCGGCGGGCGCAGAGCAGATGGTGCCAGTGGGAGGGCCAGCGGGAAGCTGGTCATGTAGAATATTCTGCCAGTGCGTCGGGCCACCTGAGGATAAGAGCCACAAACATGCCAGTGTTACAATTCACATCAATCACACACGTACACACAAACACAACAAGAGGGCTTGGGCTGTGTATTGAAGTTTAAAGTAATCGCTTTGACTTTCACTACTTCAAGTAAATTGAGTCACTTCAATGACATCACACCTATTGATGTACATTCTCCATGGTTCATCAAAAAAAAAAAAAAAAAAAAACATGAACCAAAAAAGGAGAAATGCCAGCACTGACTGTAAATTCCAGCTCTCACAGTTTCACACACGATGTGTGTATCGAGCTTTTTTAATCGAGGTCATGTGTATAATATCTTTTTTTTATACCGGACTGCAGTATTTTCTAAATAATTTATTTAATTTTATTTACTAATATACAGTAATCCCTCGCTACTTCGTGCTTCAGTTTCTGTGGCGTTTTCAAAAATTTTCATCAAAAAAAAAAAAATAGGGGAAAAGTTCAGGAAAATGCCACAAAACAAGCCAATATGCAACAAAAACCCAAACAAACAAAAACAAAAAAACAACCCAAAACCCCCCAACAAAACTACTTACATTTTTATGTGAGGCGCGCATCTGAGTGTGTGTGTGTGTGTGTGTGTGTGTGTGTGTGTGTGTGTATTTATATTTTATTTACATCTTGTGCATTATTTTTGAACGTTTAATTGTTGTTATAAGTATTCATAGTGGTGAATATGTATTTATTGATATTATACAGACGCTCCCCAACTTACGTTTTAGTTCGGTTCTGGACGGCCGAAAGTAAGGTGGAAAAAAAAATACGTAAGTTGTTACTGTATGTTCCAGTGACGTATGACGTTCATACTGTACTATACATCCATAAATACCATTACAGTATCTCATAAAACACCCCTAAATCAATTATTATAAACATAACATTGTCAAATAATATCAAAAATATAAAATAATATCAACATTAATTTCAAATAAATTAAATTCAAACAAAATAATTTCAAATAGATACATTTTAATCAAATTCACTCATCAAATATCAAATATAACCTTAACATTCTCTATGATACAATCTTTCTGCTTGTAAATCGTTCCGATGGTCGACGGAGCCATTTGGAAGAAACGTGCAACATTCACGTTTTTCACCAGCATCAATTTTCTTGATAATGGCCATCTTCGTTTCTAACGAGATGGCTTGCCGCTTTTTCTGATTACCGCCATCACTAGTAGACTTACGCTTCTGACCAACCATATTTGCTTAGAGTTACAAAAGTCCACAAAACAGTGTAAACACAAAGATCACAGAGGCGACGTCTTAACACAAGGGTAACGTTCAGTCTGTCGTTTGTAAACAATGGACGCAGCGTCATTACGTCAGCGTACTATGTAGGTACGTCTCGTAGTACAGAGAGCACGCTAAACTCAAAACTTGACAATATTTTTCTTCTTTTAAAAATGTAAAATCGAAAAATACGTAAAACAAATGAACGTAAGTAGTCAGGGAGCATCTGTATACACATATACATGTGTCAGTCAGGGGAGTCGATCCTACTTCGCGGAAATTGGCGGTCATGGACGGGGGGGCTCGGTCCCCATTAACCGCGGAAAGTGAGGAATCCCTGTATAAACAATATAGTAGTATAATTTTAAGCACGGTGATCCTGATGTATGTACACATGCTCTCGGTGCATCATGCAGCACTTACGTTTTGGATAATAATGGATCTACTTATTTTAAGTGTTTTATTATTTAACAAAGAAAAAAACTAATTGTTATTATAGTGAAGCCTCTTAAAGGATATGCTTATTGCACAATTGTAGAAGGATGTCTGGGATGTCAGTGTTTTATTCGTTTATTTGCAAAATCGCGATATGCTTTCATTACTTTCACAGGGAGGCTGGGGCGTATCTCATCCAACACTGTGCGAAGATACTGTACACCCTGAACAACTCACCAGTCCATCTTGGGGCCATCACACACAAAACCATTCGCACCCATACCTAGAGGCGATTTGGGAGAACATGCAAACTCCACAAAGAAATACTCTCGCCAAGCCTGGCACTCGAGCTGTGAAGCAGACGTGCTAGCCATTATGTTGTGGTACCGCCCCAAACATCAGTGAATTGTAGTGGATTTCCCCACCATGGGGACGTCTTTAGGCGAGAGACCTTTGTGTACTTGCCGGTAATATGATATATTTACAATTGGCAGCATGCTAAATATGAAGTGTACAAGCAAATGAATTATAAGTACCTATTCAGGTTGCGACTGTCTAGTGGTCTTGTCGCAACCTGAAGACGTACTTACAAGCCCCAAACTAACCCTTGCCTCACTTAGCCTGAGGTGAAATATAGTTTTAGTATATACGACATGTGGAAGCATCTATGACAAAGTATATGAAATTAGATTTTTATACATTTTATACATTTTATCCATGACTGAGTCCTTCAGGTTCGCGCTAATCTAAGCTGAGTGGTCGTTAAGTTAAAGCTCAGTGTCTGGTTTTCCATCTTTCAGCAACAAAACTTGGAATGGTAACAATGCATTTATTTTCTTTGTAAGAAACGTGCAGAGTTTTTTTCCACCAAGCATGACTTCGTCAGGCTGCTCAGAGGAACAGATGTGCAATCGCTGTGGAGTCTTGTTGCCAGTAGTGGGGAAGAATCCGTGCTATACGGTGTGTCCTAAGTGTAAGTGAACCACCCGCTGAGGCTTCTTTCAAACCCAGCTGCTAGCATGCTAAACCTAGCCAACCGGCTCCTCTGTTAATTCTTGATATATTGCATGAAAAGCTACAATGAGTGCAATCGTGCTATTTGATGGAAAGAACAGATTTTTTTTATTTCCAAGAATTAGAATTCTTTTCCTCCCAAACGCAATATCAGCCTGCTCAGAAGCACAGGCCTTTTGTGTAGGTCATCATATGCAGTTAGACCCCCTTCTTGAATAACAACTTAAAATAAGATTATAACGGCTTTCATTTTTCAGTTAAAGTGTGATAGTGATGCTGCCGCTCCAAGTGACCGTGGCAAACCATAAGTGTCCATTGTTTTGATTGAAGGATTATCCACACGGAATAGACCAATCAGATCATGCTATTCCCGTGTAGTACAGGGATCCCTCACTTTCCACGGTTAATTGGGAATGAGATCCCCACGCAACCACCGAATTCCGCACAGTAGGATCTCACACACACACACACACACACACACACCCCCGGGTGACGTATACATGCATGTATGTGTGTGTATATTATCAATAAATACATATTCAATGCTATACATGCTCATAATAACAAACATTCAAAATAATGCACAAGATGTAAATAAAATACACACAGACATGTGCGTGCACGCACTCGGATGTGCAACTCACAAAAATTTAAATAGTTTCGATGGGAGGTTTTGGGTTGTTTTTTGTTTTGTGTTTATTTAGGGTTTTTTTTGTTTGTTTTTTGGTTTGTTTTTGCGGCATTTTCCTGAACCTTTCCCCCTTAATTTCCTTATTTTTTAATTCGATGAATATTTAAAAAAAAAATAAAAAAAACATGATGCACTGAAGCCGCATGAGTTGAAGCACGATGTAGCGAGGGATCCCTGTATATAGTAATAAACATCATTATTCATATAAGTAATTTTGTAGTTTCTGATTGGAGGAAAATCATTGCATCTTTGCCATTGGATAACTGAAATATGACACTATTGCGAAGGAATAAGTTGAATGATTATTGCGTAAGTGCACATGCAACATAG
>CM045738.1:36892296-36994796 GCA_024760905.1 Plotosus lineatus | reverse complement strand
TATTCAACACAGACTCGGTGGATTCAGTACAGTACGTGTCGTTATTACAGAAAAATAGAGAAAGAATCAACCCAGAAAGCTGCTGAATTGACTATACTTTAAAAGAATTCATTACTAACATGGCGTGGAACAAAGTGCGTGATCCTCACCTGGTGCTTGGCACAGCGCGGAGGGCATGCCTAGGAATGGAGGCCGCAGATGAGGGCCAAGTGCGATATGAGGGGCATTCTGCGGAGACAGTAGTGGAGGAGGATGGGCTAAATCTCTGTGGGAACACAGAAACAAGCAGCTTGAGTAAACATTAAGGACGCTGTCCTTCACAATACATATGGATGAGACCTCCAGTCCATTAAAGGAGTGACTTATAATTCAGTGATGTGATTGAAGCAAGAACACTGATCCCACCCAAACTGAAACTACACCCTTTTTCTGGAACTAAGCACTTGTGTACAGCAAACATTACCATATGTCCTGGGTCAACAGATAGGACATGGACAGAACCGAATACTGGTGTGTACGGGGTTAAATGAATCTGGAAAACACATTGTGGTCCAGTCATTAAAAAAGAAGTTAAGCGGTAGTGTGGGATGTATACAGCTGCTTCATATTGGTCGTTCAGTTCAGCTCATTTTCTGTAACCGCCCAATCCTAATTAGGGTCGCGGGGAGGAGGCTGGCGCCCATCCCAGCCGACTCTGGGCGAGGGCAGAGTACACCCTGGACAGGGCGGAAACATGCTGACGGCTTTGCAGCCTACTCTTGTCGAAAGTCAGCAATGGTTCTTTTACATGAACCTCACACTATAGACAGCGACAGACATGGCAGGCCTTTGATGACCCAGTTAGCTGCACTGGGGTGGTGGGGGGGTGGGGGGGGGGGGGCATGACAACCTTGTGGAGAGTGGGACTCGAACCCCCAACCTTTGGATCAGCGATCCAGCACCCTATACCACTAGGCCATCACTGCCCCCACATTGGTCGTGTGAACCCGAAAGCATCACTGTGTATAGCGAAGCTGGAAGGAAGCACCCAGTTGACTGCATCATTGCTCCGGATAAATAGAACGTGTGTGACAGCCTTTGTGCATCAGACGCAGTATATGAAATCTGATTAATTATGATCATTGGACATGCATTCCTAACGCCAAGTGTGATCAACAATGCAGCTCTCACCCAGGACGCATATTAATGCCAGGACGGTACTTCCCGAACAGAACATGGACCGATTTCAAGCTAAAAGCTCCACTGCAATATATAACAGACGCTGTACTAATGTACTGAAGATCCGCTCAACACGCTCACTATAGCTTCACTGTACAGTAGTATCGAGTTATTGCGGAGTAATGACTCGTAATTGCAGTGTCTAGTGTTCGCCAGAAGAGGATTTGTTCCCATTCAAGTCTGGGTTCTCTCACTGTTGCAACTGGCTTACTCATTGTTGATCTGTGTCTGTATCCGGATTTCAATCAAACTGCGTCGTGATGATGTCCAATCTTAAAAGCACAATGTAAACAAAATCAAATTAAATTCCACTGAATACCACAATCTCATACATTGCTTCCTTAAGAAAGGCTACCGTAATTGGGGGGGCGGGGCTAACTTTCAGGATTAAAAAAATGCAAACACATACTTGAACCAAGCAAACCATTGATCTCCATTGAAGATTATTCCAAATTAAAGTTATTCATGTCGCCTTTACCAGTGGTGTGATTGCATTGTATATACTTTGGGAAGCAAAGCATGCCAGGGAAACATATGAGAGATGCTCACATTCAGTGGCATTAGCACGAGGCTGTTTTTAGTTCATTGCACTTGTCATGACTCAAAATCATGGAGAAGTGTCCCTTTATGTCGTCCATTTTTTTTCCGCAAACATGCTAAAAGCACCTCATATTCCCCCAGTACGCGCTATGGTGTATGTTTGACAGTATGTATTATGTAAATACTGCACACTTCCTCTTTGCCTATTTTCATCCAGTGCACGTGTGCAGCAATAGCCCCTCATCAGTCCTGTCATGCTGCGGCCAGCGGCACTGTTTGTACCCTGGGCTCCCCACACCACCTTCCTCCTCACTCTCTTGCTCGCTTCTCGGCCCCGCCACACTGGTAATGAGGGCTGAATACACAATAAGAGCATGTCATACTCTGACAGCTGGGGCGGCCCCTCTGCCTCGGCTGGGCTACAGGCTGAAGCACCTCCTAATTAACACAGACCTTCCTCTTCTACCCTTGAGCACCCACACACCCGCGTACATGCACACACACACACACACACACCTCCTCCTACTGGCTTTTATTGGCTGCATTCAGCCAATAAATGGTGGTGTGTGGCGAGGGTCCCCCTCACCCTACTTTGAAAAAGGCCTTCAATTATGTTTTTCTCCTTTTGTATGGTCAGAGAATACGGCCGGCTCTTATTCAATACTGCATACGCCTTTATCGAGCAGCGGCGGTAGAGTGGGGAGAGCGACGAGGAGAGAACACAACAAGGAAGAGAGGGATAGATGGATTTCAGAGAACAAGAAAATATGAAGATGGAGTCTGTTGTTGCCTGAGGTTGAGTTGATAAATGCGAGGCTGATGGCGATGTACCCGCATCATTTTACAGCTGCATCTAGTGAATTGCAGATGTGTATATACTGTATATGGTTAGGACAGAATGACAGCAAAGGATTTCTTCTGGACTTGGTGCTTTTGTTAGAATTCCGCTGTTTTGGACACATCCGTCTCACACCAAGAAGGTTCTGAGTTTGAGTCTCAGGCTCAGCAAGGGCGTTTGTGTGTGTGCTTTGCATGTTCTTCCTGTGCTTGTCTAGGTTTCCTCTGGGCACTCCGGTGTCCTCACACTATTTAAAGACATTCACATTCAGTTAAATGGCTTTTCCCGATTTCCCCTAGAAAACCTGTGACGGTGACTGTGAATAGTTCACCCCGTGTTGGCTGAGATAGGCTCCAGCCTACCTGCAACTGTAGTCGGATAAAGCAGTTCGGCAAATAGATTTATTACTGAGGCTTTGGAGGAATGGTGATCCCAAAATCAATTGCAAGGTGTGATGTTTGAAGATAATTTGGCTTCTCCAACTGTATTCCTGACTGTACATTGGGCAAAACATGTATCCTCTATCAGACATGCTGACTACAACTCGCCCGTTCTGATCTTCTTAATTATTGTCCTAACAGTAGGTGTTTTATTCATTGCCTGATCTGTGAAAATCAACACAATTTGGGCTTAATTTATTTGTGTCTTCTCCAAGCTTCACCACGGTGCTGAATGGTTAATGAGCTTTGGCCGCTGTGGCAGCTTATAAATATAACCTGGTGAAACAGGAAGTCATGGCTGTCCATGATCCTGAACTTTCATTCATTCATTTTCTGAACCGCTTAATCCTAATTAGGGTCGCGGGGAGGCTGGTTTCCATCAGCCGACTTTGGGGAAGAGCAGAGTACACCCTGGACAGCTCGCCAGGCCATCGCATGGCAGAAACACGCTGACGGCTATGCAGCTACTCTTGATGAAAGTTAGCAAGGGTTCTATTACAGCCTCTCACCATAGATGGTGAGAGACATGGCTGGCCTTTGATGACCCAGTTAGCTGCACTGGGCGGACAGTGACAATCTTGTTGTGAGTGGGACTCGAACCCCCAACCATATGATCACTGATCCAGCACCTTTACCACCAGGCCATCACTGGCTTATGATCCTGAACACATAAGTTATTTTATATATATATATATATATATATATATATATAATGTATGTATATGTATGTAGTATGTATATATATATATATATATATATATATATATATATATATATATATATATATATATATGTATATATGTGTGTATATATATATGTATATATATATATATATATATACATATACACACACACACACACACACACATATATATATATATATATATATATATACACATACACACACACACACACACACACACACATATATATATATATATATATATATATATATATATATATATATATATATATATATATATATATATATATATATATATATATATATACATATAGATCGATAGATAGATAGATAGATAGATAGATAGATAGATAGATAGATAGATAGATATGTATGTATGGATATACTGTATGCAGTATGTAAAGATGATATTCTGTATGAAGTCAACACACAGGCGAGAGTGCAGCGTCGTTGCTTTGTTGTTGTGAGCAGTTCTTGCTCCAGGGGGAGGGAACCGGAGCAGTGCAGCACAAAACAAACACACCAACATCCAAACACGACGAAGGGAAAGGAACAACGTGAAATCAAGAAAGCGAGGGGGAAGAAAAAAAAAAGAGCCAGCTTTTTGTTTTGCTCTACGTGGGCTCTCATCATGCCCAAACTAAATAGCCGTTGCATGCCATTATCCTTGAAAACAACAACAACAACAACAAAAAAACCCCTTAAAATACAAAATAAAATAAAATAAAAACAGAACAGGAAAGAAAGGAGAGTAAAGCAGGAAGCGTTTGAAACAAGCAGTGGGGAGGAGGGAGGGAGGGAGGGAGGGAGGAAGGGAGAGAGACAGGGAGACAGGGAGACAGAGAGAGGAGGGGTGTCTTCGATCGATTGGGCCGCTGTTGAAATGTTAATGCTAATCGTATAATCGCTTTCCGCCGGTGCCTTGCGCTTCGGTGGCAGCGCCAATTAATCTCAGGGAAGGCAGCGCATGACCTTGGAGCCTGGAGCCGGGCGGGCAGCCCAGTCGTGCTTATGTAATTACACTGTGAAGTGTGTAATCACCTGGTCTAATCCCTCAGGCCGCACAATTAGGCCGAGCGGCGCTGGCCGGGGCCGCCAAGCTTCGTGCCGCCCCGTGCGGCCTGCAGATGAATAACGGTCAATTAAAGCTGCATGACTGGGGCCGCGAGGCGTCCGCTCGATCGTAATTAGCTGTAATCATGAGGAGACGTACCCGGCAGACATGCTTTTCTTTTTATAGGAAGCAATTTAGAAGGAGGCAGGTTTTAACCGTTTCATTCTGGCTTCCAAGGGGGGGCCGTAAGAGAGGGATGGGCTTGCAGGTTTTGCTGAGGATTAACTCCTTCATACATTCAGCACACCAGCATGTACACAGAAAAAATCTGGATAAAAATGTTTATGTTTCACAAAATGCTCACAATACTGCATTCATTTAGGTTCAGTCCCTCTCTCACACCAGAGGGAGGCCACAATATTAATGAGCCATGCTTATATCAGCTTTATATATTTGTCCTAAAAAGCAAACCATATCACACTTCTCACCAACTCTCCCTCTCCCAGCTCGAAACCTCAGGCAGTTCCCTCATGTGTGACGACCTGTCAGTGTGGCGGCAGCTTTGCGCCCTGTGCATGTGTGTGTGTGTGTGTGTGTGTGTGCTTATGTGTGTGTGTCGAAACTGGCCAGGCCAGAGATAGATGAGAGAGGAGTGGAGCGAAGCTGACAGGACGGCCATTAATGAGCGGCGCGCAGGGGATTAGCCGCTCTCCGTGCCGCTCCTGCCTTGCCTCGCCTCGCCTTGCCTCCACAGGAACACATTTGCACAGGAAGCTCATTAAAATGCATGAGGCTCTCACTCGTGCTCTCACTCCCGTTCCCCACCACCACCTCCCACCCCCAGACCACTGTCTGTTCCTACTGCCGCTCCACATGCCAATCGCATTAGGATTTGCCTTGCAGATTCCCTAAATGCAATCAGACAAATGACTGGCTGGAGCTGTTGAGCGATTGATCGCTGTAATGATTTGTTTTTAACAATAGCCACTAATGGCCATCGGATAATCAATTATGGACAGTCGATGGAAAGGTGAGCTTGAGTGATGGCTTTCGGCTCATCCTTTCAGCCTGCCTGGCTCCCAGTCGATGTGTTATATGCGAGGCCGGAATCAGACATGCCTGTCCTTTACACAGTGTCACTCATAGTCAATGGCAAAAGCATGGGACACACTCTGTCCTGAATGGATGCACTCCAAAGTTCCAGTTGATAAGACTATTCATTATATGGTGTAGATTAAGCAAGGGTTAAAACCAAAAAAAAAAAAAAAAAACAAGAAAGGAAGTGGGAAAAAAAAAAATTCACCCCTGACCAGAAAAGCATGCAGGGCTAGTTAACATCAGTAGTCCTGTGTGGCTAATTACTGCAGGTGAGCGGAGTAGGGGCGGCTGACTGGCCCGAGCTGCATGCTGTGCTCCCGTCAGGGCACGGAACAGAACGAAACGCCTACGCCCCCCCCCCTCCCGCCCCCCAGCCCACTTCCTCCCTCCATCCCTCCCTCCCTCCATCTCTCACGCCTCGTCTCACCAGCCCATTATCGATCCTCCGGCTTCCCGTGCCACATAAATAATCGACAAGCAATTACCCGCCCACTCCCGCTGCTTGGGCTTTCTTTGGAGGCGGAGGAGAGAGCGCCAGGGCCTTGCAGGGAGGGGTGGGGGGAGCATGGGGAGGTGTTCGGCGCCTGGACGACCGGCGAAGCCCAAAGCCCCATAAATACCTCCTGACAAGATCAAATCGGACAAGGATGCAAAGAAGTAATGCCCACTGGCAATCGGATCCCATTAAAGAGATTTTCCTTTATATCGCTGCCTCTGCCTCAGTATCATCGGCCTTCCTTCCCCTTTTTATTCTTCCTCCCCGACTTAAACATATGATACAGTTTCCTTCCTTTTTTCCCTTTTTTTTCTCTCGCTAGTATGCAGTCACCCACTCAAAATCAGCATGCAGTATTCATTCGAGCTGAAAGTTGGGTTCATTATTAATGTGAAATATTCATGTTATTTTTAAAAATCGTAGGGCATTTCCCCTGTTTCTGTAGTCTGGAAGTGTGCAAAGGTTGCAAAGCCTGTGCAACTCGGTTCAATCCCACAACCCAGGTTTGTGAAAGCATATCCATATGTGTGGTTTCAATCCCACTGGCATTACAGAGATCACAAAACTGCTCGGAGAGGTAAAGCCCAAAGGTCTACTAACCAACAAGCAGAAAAACTTTTTTGGATTCCCAGCACTCCACACCACCATCGTACCCCCCCACCACCATACCCCCACCATACTGCCAGTCCTCCGACAAAATTTAACAACATCAGCTATTTTATAGAGCTATACGGCATTTGAGGAGTTTGCTGTTATCATGTATGTACAGTAATGGGATCCCACACTTTCTGCGGTTAATGGGGACCGAGACCCTCCCGCGACCGCCGATTTCCGTGAACTAGGATCGACGCCCCTGACTGACATATACGTACATGTACATGTGTATACAGTGAGTCATCGACTTACGACCTATGCAAGTTACGGCTGATCGACTTTACGACCGCGAAAGTTGTGAAGCATGATTCATGGCAGTGCAGTGCGAGTGTTGCGTACGACAGTTATTTGCGCTACCGGAAGCACCAGCATCTTAAAAGGCCAAGCAGGAGATGATGCAGCGTCACTTTCTAACTGCTCAGAGCTCAGAGCAAATCTATTCATCTACTTTCAATGCCACGTCACTGTGGCGCGAAGCGGAGAGCTAATCCTTTCTGTGTGTGGGCGGGTCTGATACCTCGAAACTCTAATTTTATTGGACTCACACGTTGCAGTGTTTATGTGACAGGAAGCGCGTCCCAAGTTTTGGCAATCGGCTGCTCTGCGGGTTGAAGTTTTTCCATGTCTGTCCATTTGTGTTTGCTTGCCAGCTGTGCTTGGTTTCATGTAAATGAGCTCATCAAAAACGAGGGAAATTTATCTCTTTACTTAAAAACAACACGCGCAGTCTGTGGCTGTTGTTATAATCCAATAAAATTAGAGTTTGACGGTATCGGACCCGCCCACACACTGGAGTACAGAAAGGATTGGCTCCCCGCTGCACATCACAGTGACGTGGAATTGAAAATCGATGTATAGATTTAAATGCGCGAGATTTATTCATCTGTTTTTGTTTGGCGTGAGTGTATTTGGATGGAAAGTCGACGTACGACCAGATCGCTTTACGACCGCTCTGCCGGGACCAAAAGTGGTGGTAAGTCAACAACTGTCTGTATAATACCAATAAATACATATTCAACACTATGAATGCTTATAATAACAATTAAACATTCGAAAATAGTGCATAAGATGTAAATAAAATATAAATACACACACATACAGACACATGAGCACACAAGTGCGCACCTCACATAAAAATGTAAGTACAGTAGTTTTGTTGGGGGGTGGGGGGGTTGTTTTTGTTTGTTTTCGGTTGGGTGTTTTTGGGTTTTTTTTTGCATAATTGGCCTTGTTTTGTGGCATTTTCCTTAACTTTTCCCCAATTTTTACTTATTTTTAAATTTTTCTATGAATATTTTTGAAAAACCCGTGATGCACTGAAGCCGCAGAAACTGAAGCACGAAGTAGCGAGGGATCGCTGTATATGTAAATAAAGCTCGAATGATACATACCTCTCACTGAAATGTGCATCCCTATGCTGGGGCAGACCTTGTTTCCTCCTCTGGCTGGAGGAGCTGCCGGCAGAGGGGAGGTGAGCTTCCATGGCTCCTGGGTTCCTTACAGCACTCAGAGCCTCCTGACGCACACGCAGCAGCTCTGAAAAAGACAAACAGTAATGTTTTGTACATTCTGGCATAATCCTACAACCCCTTTATATGATTTATTATCAGCGCTTCAGGTCAGAATATTCACGACCACTTGGTGCAGTACACTTTGTCCTACGAGTATCTTAATGGCTCCTCATTTGTAGCTCAGAGAAAAACGAACAAGAAAACAGTACAGACAACACACAAATGACCTCATTTATGGGTTACCATTTAAAACTGAGCTTTTCCTTCGAGTGTTGTATTCGGTAGTCATACTCTCTCTCTCTCTCTCTCTCTCTCTCTCTCTCTCTCTCTCTCTCTCTCTTATAGCAGGCTGGCCAAGCCCATCTCCCATCATTACCAAACTAACAGGGTCACAACAGGAAGCACACAATCTAATGAAAGGGTGTTAAATAGAAAATCCATCCTGTGTACCTCCCTCTCTCCCTCCCTCCTCCTTTCTCACTCCTCCGGCCCTTTTTTAATTAGACAGTTCCCGTGGGAGCTGGCGGCCATTTCCGAGGCCGGCGTGTGGGGCTGAGCGATCAGGTCGGGGAGGGGGAGGGGGGGGGGTGACAGATATTAATGTGCACAGGGCCGCTGTATTGATCTGTTTATTGCACTTCCCCATGGGGGAACGGACCGACAGGCAGACAAGCCCTCTAACAGCCAGAGAGAGCGAGAGAGAGAGAGAGAGAGAGAGAGAGAGAGAGAGATGGCAGAGGCTGTGAATGTAAAATACAGAGGGAGCGGCATAAGAAAAACATAAAAACATAAAAAGGCAGCTTAATACAAACATAGTAAAACCTGAGAAATCACATTGTTACTTTTTTTTTCAGGCATTAACGTTCAGCAATGCTCTTTGAGTTAACCTCAGCACGGCACAATCTTCTGTCTTATAAAGTAGTATGAATGAAAGTAAGGGGATGAAACTCGAAGACCCAGCTCCCCTCCCCTCTGATGTACTCTGTCATGGCAGGCCCTGTCCTGTCTCATGCACACATATTTATTATTCTCTTTCATCGGCAGGAGAGCTTCGCCAGAGTAGGGTCACCTGGGGCTACAGCCCTGAGCTGAGCAACTATCCCAACAGCACATGGTCAATCCTGCCAAAATCCTTCAGAACTGGGGGAGGTGTTTGGGGGGGTGAACTGCATCAAGATATTACACTTTCTAATTCAGCTCCATTCATACCCACCCAATGCAATATCTAACATCATCCCTACCATCACACACACATGCACACAGGCATCTGGGAGCCGAGGGAGATGGGTTAAAGGCCGGAGCACGTCTTTGACTTTGGAGGATGCAGAATTCCCCTTCCTACCTCCATTCCTGCTCCTTACATCAAGGGAGGACGAGGAGCTGGCGGAGGCCTCCAGGTGACCTTACGGCCTGTAGAGGAAAGTGCGTAGCAACCTGCCCCCCCCTGTTCATCCCATAAACCTCACGCATGCACACCCATCCATGCATGCTTCCCAGTCTTTCATTTCAGGGCCTCCTCTTCAAACAGATGAAAGGCCACTCTGCAGAGACTCAGGCTTGGGGGTGGTGGTGGTGGGGGGGGGTGGGGGTGGGGGGGTTTGCGGGACAGAAAGAGAGAATGTAAAAGCAGCCCAGTGCAGAGAGAGTTCTGGGGATGTGTGGGAGAGCTCGGGGAGACAGCTGCAGGGGTTCACAGGGACCTGGCCTGCTCCCCGTTCGTGTCAAGGAGCCTATGGCAGGCCCTTCACCTAATCTATGGAAGATTGCCGAGCCTCACAGAAACACATGAAACATAGCAGATGAGGCGGAGGGTGTGGGGCAAAAAAAAAAAAAGGGCAGGAAAGCAAAAAAAGAGGAGGAGAGCTGCCTGAGGACGGAGTGGGATGTTTCTGAGAAGAGAATGAGGATACGATAGGGCTATGAGACAGTGTGAGAGAGAGGGAAGAAGAAGAAAAAAAAAAAAAAACGAGGTAAAGAAGCAGCTGGGGCTTGTGTTTCCTTGTCCCAAGAGATTTCTTTCGGGGGAAAAAAACAGTCCTGAAAAACAAGAACCGCCTCTACTGCATGTGCTACAGAGCAGGAGAGAAAACAAACAAGATCATATATTAAACGTGATCGCGGATGGAGTGAGATGGAGCAAGAGAGCAGAGGGAATTTCTGGTACATGCAGACTGAGATGAAATTTTCCATCAGTGAGCGCGTGACTCTAAAGCAGTAGAGTACACACTTTTGCGATAGGTATGTACACAAATGCAGATGGAGTAATATCGTCAACTGAGAATTAACAAGGTCTGTCTGCCATAAATGGCAGACAGGTCACGTTAATTCTCGGTTGATGATATGTGAGCAAAAGTGCAGGGAAGTAAAAAGTGGAAGCGAGAAAAAAAAAGTTTTATTATATGTATGTACAGTAGAGCGCCGGGTGAGAAAGAGGATCTCTCCCATCAAAGAGCTGGCAGGCTGAGGCGTTGGCAGCAGCTGACTGGCACAGCCTTATCACAGGCACATGAGCTCAGCATGCATGGGCAAGCCATCATGATCACATTCCTCCAGGGGGAAGGTTGAGGGGTTGTGTGCAGAGAACACCTCAACCCAGTAAGACCGTTTTCAATGCCGTGGTTTACAAAATCTTACACCTGCTTGAAGAAGCGACGGAATATCATTAGCGTACCATGATATCTTAAATCTAACGCTCTCCTCCTTTTAAAATGGCGAGGATTTTGGTTTGTGGAGGTTTTCTTGTCTTATCTGTGGCATCATCCCTGTGTGAGAAGGAAGGAGAAAGCGAGCGTGTCTGACGCCACACGCCACAAAAAGCATGCTTGCGTGAAGCTGAAGGAGCTGTGGGTGGCAATACGAGAGAGGGAGAGATTTAACAGAATTGGGAAAGGAATCAATCGTAAGTGTGTCTGCAATGCACCACGGTGCACCACCACAAACCAGGAAAGGTCCGGGAATGGGAAAGTAAGCTTTGCACTACCCCCCCCCCCCCCCAAAAAAAAAAAAAAAATCTCCTCACACTCAGCACACTAATTTCTTACAGACGCCCAAGTAGTGCCGTTAAATTGTTTATAAATCATATCCCACATATTTGCAGCCTGCAATTAAAAATCATTACTGATCAAACAAAACAACTACAAAAGTTACATGGATATCTGCAAAAAGTACCAATAACATCCAGACTGTAGAAATACCTCACTGGAAAAACTGACCAGTAGTAAACATTGGAAATCTTGCATCATACATTCGGATTAAATCCCAAATAAAAATCAGGCCGTAGTTAACTGATACATTTTTGTTTTGTTTTGTTTTTGCCTTTAAACAGTTTTTGTCCGACCCTGCAACCCTGAAGGCAATGGAGGGGGGAAAAAAAAAAATCAAGAGTATTTGTAGTTGCCATGGTAACAGTAATTTAAAGAGTTGGCTTGCAGCCAATCAAAGAGAACAAATCAATACCCAGCAAACCTTGGGGCCTGATGGCACCATTATTTACTACTGTGTGCAGCGGCAGTCACAGATCACTCACTCTGACATTCTGACACTGGGTGAGTTGGGTTCTCAAAATAGAATTGTCAGCAATTTCCAGGCGAAGAGCGTGCAAACTGGAGGAAGGTGTATCAGAGTGTGAGCCAAAGATAGCTAGTATGGGTTCACTCTTTTTCCTTCGAGATATCACACTGTTGTTTTTAGACATAGCACATCGTCCAATACATATATAATATATACTATAGCGTCAGAGTAGGGTAAAGCGTGATCTTATTATGCTGTTGGTGCTGATTTCCTGACCAATTAGTTGTAGTCATATTAAGAAATGCCTCGGCCAATCATCCATCCTGACGCGAAATCGATGGTAGCTCAAATAACCACCTGTTGCAACCACAGTGAGGTGAACACACAACACACCAAACCTTGAGGTGAATAAGCTACAACAACACAAGAAGCATGAGGTTCAACTCCTGTCATTCAAGTAGCCTCAGATTGCTCAATGGCACTCAATGTGGTCTTTCGCTGTTAGAACCCATGGCCCTCAATGCTGTGTATTCTACTATGCTAATCTGCATACAACAGTTATAACAAGTAATTATACAAATTGTTGTCAATTAATGTATACGATTTATAATTGAAATCAAAAACAGTAAAGTTACACACGTGCCTGTACGTCCAAGCACTCACCATGACTCGGGACTCCCATGCTGCTGGCGAGCTGGTAAAGACGCTGCTGCTGCTCTTCATAAGAGCCATGCTCGTTCAGCGCTGACATCATTCGCCTGTAGTGTTCCTCTGGGGTCATGTGACCGCTCAGCTCTAATGCAGGGGTGTGTGAGTTTTCTGTGGAAAGGACATGAGAATAGTATGGTCTGAGAAAACGACATATTTTCATATCATCTTGACACAATTAGTCTAAACTTAGAGTAGAACTACAACAAATATTCAACAAACACAATTTCACTCTGTAAAGAACAACAACAGGGCGGCACAAATCATAAGAGCAGGTTGGTTCAACTTTCGGAAGTAGCCATGTGTGGACTAGTGCTGGCCGAACAAATGTCAGTCTTTGAATATCATTTTAATTCAATTAATTTATTCATCTGCTGTAATCAGTTTCGCTGACTGGTTTAACAACTACACATTCACAAACATTCACACCTAGTGACAGTTTAGCATAGTGAATTCACTTCCTCACTGTTTTTGGGGAAAGGAAGGAGAAAACCAGTGGACAAGGAAGAATCAGGGAGAACATTCAAGCTAAAACCTTGAAGAATCAGGAAGAACATTCAAGCTAAAACCTTGAAGAATCAAGAAGAACATTCAAGTTAAAACATTGAAGAATCATGGAGAACATTCAAGCTAAAACCTTGAAGAATCACAGAGAACATTCAAGCTAAAACATTGAAGAATCAGGGAGAACATTCAAGTTAAAACCTTTGGGCTGTGGCGACTTGGTGGTAAAGCGCGCTGGATCGCTGATCCTAAGGTTGGAGGCTCAAGTCCCACTCTACACAAGGTTGTCATTGTCCCCCCAGTGCAGCTAACTGGGTTATCAAAAGCCAGCCATGTCTCTCACTGTCTATGATGATAGGAGTAAATGAACCATTGCTGACTTTCGTCAAGAGTAGCTGCATAGCCATCAGCGTGTTTCTGTCCCTTGCTAAAGGGTTGTGTCAGGAAGGACAGCCGACGTAAAAACCTATGCTAAAATCAAAACATGCGAATCAGATGATTCGCTGTGGCGACCCCTGACAAAGGGAAAAAGCTGAAAGGAAAAGAAGAAGATTCAAGCTACAACCCTTGGTTTGAATATTGAACAGGAACAAATAAATAAACATTTGAATGCACGAGATGTCCGATTTTACCTTCAAGTTTTACCTCAGCTACAAAAACAGAGTTTGAGCAGAGGGACTCTACCAATTGGCATTCATTTTGCTCTTTGACCATCATTTGCTTGTCAGTTTGTGTGTGAATAAAATCCTGACCTCAATCAAGCAGGGTTTTTCCCCAAAACCTGGTGGAGTCAGTACCCTGCCTAAGTCCCAGAGGTGCCTTGATTTCTGAAAGCCAAAAGCTGAAGGTCAAATCAAAGCCAAAAAGTTTTGGAGATAGATGGCCTGATCCACTGAACCAAGTGACCGACATGTTGTCACTATGACACAAATACCAATGATCTCAAGTGACTTTGAAAGATCAGGCCATTGCCATCTCATAAATCCTTCAAATCAAAGAGCCTTTTCCACAAATTTGGTCACATCCAACACGCTATAAAATATATCATAAGTCCATCATCCATGCTGCGTGATAGAGGTACATTCCACTCCACGAGGGTCCCTCTAGTACAGGCAGCATGGTGGCATAACCCTACAGCAAGAAGGTCCTGGGTTAAAGCCTTGGATTGGTGAGGGCTGTGTGTGGAGTTTGTACGTTCTTCCCAAGCTTGTGTGGGTTTCCTCCAGGTAATCCGGTTTCCTCCCATAGTCCAAAGGCATGCACATCAGACTAAGTGGGTACTCCAAATTGTTCCTACGTATGTGTGTGTGTGAATAGGGGCCGGTGGTGTAGTGGTTAGAGCGCTGGGCTCATGATTGGGAGGTTGTGAGTTCAAATCCCACTGAGACCCCCACTGTGCTAAGACCCCTGGGCAAGGTCTCAACCACAAGTGTGCCTCTGTTCACCCAGCAGTATAAATGGGTACCAGTAAAAATATACTGGGAAGGTAACCTGCGATGGACTAGCGTCCCATCCAGGAGGAGTTGAACTCCTGGTCGCTTCACGCTATGGAAACCGGGGATAAGCACCGGCCTGATGAGCCACTCGGCTCGGGTGCAAAAAACCCAACAGACTTACCTACCTTACCTTTACCGTGTGTGTGAATGGTTGTGTATATGTTAGCCCTGTGATGGTTTGGAGAGTTGTTCAGGGTGTACCCCGCCTTCACCCAGAACCAGCTGAAATAGGCTCCACGCCCCCCTAGTAGGATTAAGTAAATGAGTAATAATTTGGGACCCGAGTATATCACTCTTGCTAATGCTAATGCTCATTCTGTCTGCCATATAAAATAATCTTTGTTATTCAGGAAAATCAAACGGATCATTAAAAATAGTAAATTGTAAAGTAATTATTTGTGATATTTTATTTATTTATTCATTTTATTCTAGATACCTGTATAAAGTTTTGGGTTTTATGACTGGAAGCTGGCGTGATGTGTGAATGATGAGTGAAGAGACGTCAGTTCCTGAATTATTAGGTGTGGACCTGGCAACAAGAGAAGAGACAGTAACCCAAGGCAGAGCTGAGGGAATGGTGTAGGAGGGAGGGAGGAAGGGAAGAAGAGGAGAAGAAATTGAGGGTGAGCGGGAGGAAGAGAGCGGTGAGGAGCACGAATAAGAAGGAGGGGGGATATTTTTACCCTCTGCGTTGAAAGCCGAGTCTGGCCCCAGGCTGGCGGAGAGAGAGAGAGAGAGAGAGAAGGGGGTGCAGGGGTGGTGGGGGTGCGAGAGTGCTGTGCCAAACATCGGATAATCCAGCAAAGGCCTCAGGTGTGTGTGTGTGTGTGTGTGTGTGTGTGTGTGTGTGTGTGTGTGTGTGTGAGAAAGAGAGCATGAATAGGCAAGAGATAAAGACTCTGATAAGATGAGGGTCTGTAATTACTAAAAGAGATGCAAGTTTTAAGAAATTCAGGGATAAACATATGGCTTTAGCATGCATCTGCATGTTCTTCTGTATTATATGCATTTGCATTTATTTGGTTGAGCCACGCACGCACCTGCATGCAAGGCTGCATGATGACATTTTGTTTTGTGCCTTGGCTCATGTAAACTGAGAAGGTATGTTTTGACTAGGCCAGAGAGTGCATGTAAATGCATTCACAGTTTTCTTTTGTGTTCACGTGTCTGTTTCGGTATCAGAGTCCTGACACCACCTTAGCACGACGAGAAGTCTAGATATACGTAGTACATGCTTCTCCATGTTTGTATCTCTCGCTCAGTGGTTTCACTCATTAAAGATTGCACCTGATGATTCGGCCTTATGCAATCTTACCAGGTGTGGCAGAGCGAAAGATCTCAGATAGGAGCAGCAACTGGGTCCCCATCCACACATTTATGACCACAGGGCTAATTCAGGGGTGGTCTGGGGGCAGGGGTGGGAGTTGTCCTTATGCAAATGTAAATTCTCTTGGCCCAATCAAAAACTGAACATAAGCACTAGAAAAAAAAAAAAGTCATACACGAAATTTGTTGATGTACGGCCTCCAGCCTTGCTTATAGCATGTACTCATCATGCCATTGTTTCAAAAATCTTAAGTAACATAACATTTATTTCATTTATTTCCAGTGTTGGGTTCTTTTTTTAACCGACATCTTGAATTGATGAGAGAAAAATTGAACCACTCCCATAAAATCTTCTCCAGCACATCCTGAAAACTTTCAAAATGGTTAAGATTGGGACTCTGGGATGCAAATACATAAGCGAAAATGACCCATTTTATATCCGTGTCCTCAGGGAAGAAAAAGTCCATTGATGTGATAACCTGCTCATTCGGTACCTTTAGCTCATCAGCTGCTTCATTTTATTGCCATGTATTGTACTGTTTGTGAATGTGGGGCCGGTAGTGTAGTGGTTAGGGTGCTGTGCTCATGATTGGGAGGTTGTGAGTTCAAATCCCAGTTAGACCCCCACTGTGCTAAGACCTCTGGGCAAGGTCTCAACCACAAGTGTGCCTCTGTTCACCCAGCAATATAAATGGGTACCAGTAAAAATATACTGGGAGGGTAACCTGCGATGGACTAGCGTCCCATCCAGGAGGAGTTGAACTCCTGGTCGCTTCACACTACAGAAACCGGGGATAACCACCAGCATGATGAGCCATTATGGCTCGGGTATAAAAAGCCCAACAGACTTTACCTTACCTTAATGTTTGTGAGCCTCAACCGAACCAACAAGAACAACAATGCCCATGTGTGTATGTATCTACACTAGAAACCATACAGACCGTTGGATTCAATAGTAGTCCAATGATGGCCATCGCAATTCATCTACTCATGCCGTTATAAGTTCGCATTCCTCACCTGCCTACATTCGGATCTGATCAAGTACACGTCAGGACACTCCCGAAGCGATGATATTATCCTTCTCCGTCACTATCTGAATTCATGTTAAAATCCATGAGTGTCGTGGTGTTAGCTGGAAGGTTCATTACTATAAATCCCCCCGCCATTACACCCGTGAAAATACTAGAGAGGGAAGGGGGCGGTTCATACTATCTGATCTGAACCCGAGATATTTTTGTTTGCCGTGCAATCTTCTCATCTGACCGCTCACTCACACCTGCATCAAAGTGAAAAGATATCGTTCAGACAACTTTCTGTTGCCCCTAGCTGGATCCCAGTGGAGATGAACATTGACAGTGGAGTCTCAATCACGAAGCCCTATAAATCTTTATGATAAGGGGGAAAAAACAAATAGGGAACTTTAGAATAATCAGTGTAATGCTATCAAGGATTTTATTCATATTCAGTTCAATTCCCAGAATGGAATATATAAAATGTGTATATATATATATATATATATATATATATATATATATATATATATATATATAAAATACATATCATCTATATACATATACTGTAGACATATATATATATATATATATATATATATATATATATATATATATATATATATATATATATATATATATACAAAACAAAAATAAAAGGACAGGACAAAGACTTTCTATTGAAACTCCATTTATCACTACAGATCTGTTTCGAGGGGTGGTGAAACCATCCTCTCTCTTCAGGTGATTATAGAAGATATATATATGTATAACATATATATATATATATAAATAAGTCTATATGTATATAAAACACACAAAGAAGGCTTGACGCTCATAAAACCTAACAATTACAGCAACAATCTGATCAAAAATCACGGCTACAATGGCATTAGAACAGCAATGGACAAAATTCATACTAATTTGATCATTGACAATAAGCACTCCAGTCTACACAATGCATTCATACTTATTATGCCACCATGGTAAGCACCTGGGACTGATGAGCTCGCAAGTAGAACCTAAAAATATGACTGTGAGTAACGACAGTAGAGTCTAAAAGCAGACGTGCCATCGTCTTAAATCCTGGGTGTGGATGTGTCATGATAAATACAGTCATTCTACTTTGAGGGCCATGGGCCAAACAGCGAAACCTTTCCATGTAGGAGTATAGTGCATGACGTTAAATGGAGCACCGTAACATTATACCACCCGGACACACACTCTGCTCACTCAGACTGAAGGACGACTGCTTACTGTCTTTTTAAATTGATAATTATAATTGCGTTGCTTTCAAACAAGTTGCTCTATTACTCTCAAAGTTAGATATACTCGTACATGCGTGCTGTACGCAAACTAGAAGAACTTCACATCAACTAGAGGAAATGGAGGAAGTCATGCGTATAGAGCGTGGGGAGCACCCCCACCCAACTCTGTGCTCTCAGCTTGAGCAGCTGACCTAATCTGAGAGGCAGGCGGTAAATCTGGCGCTTGGCTGCTGGGGGTATCAGCCTCGCTCTCACCTCCCAGTTGTGCCGTCTTGGCTGTCGGCATGGGCGCACATGCATGTGATTTGTGCTGCCCAAGAGAGATGGAGATGGAGAGAGGGAGGGAGAGAGAGAGAGAGAGAGAGAGAGAGAGAGAGAGAGAGAGAGAGAGAGAGAGAGGGGAGGGATAGAAAAGGGGAGAGAAGGGAGGGATAGAAAAGGGAATGAGAGTGAGCCAAAAGGATAGAGAGACAGCTCAACCATGGATTCTCCCACAACTCAACAGGAAGAGGCAGAGAAAATAGAAAAGAGAGTTAGAATTAGAGTTGGAATTAGAATTATAAGGTACTGCATTATTTTTAATCTAAAAGTCTGCCAGAAATTACATTAACTCTAACTCTCTTTTACTCCCCCCCCCCACACACACACACACATTGTATGTAAAGTAAAAAAGTTAAAATTCAAAAGGAAAATTATTTTTAATACATTTCATCACGTATTCCTTATTTTATCCTAAGGATTTTCAAAGCATATATAATTATTTGCCGTAGGCGAGGTGGATATTAATGGAATCCTTAATTTTTGAAGCATTTTTCCCCCAAGTTTGTAATTTTTTCAAGTTTTTGTATTACGCTTGGCTGAAAACGACAGATTCTCACAATTTGTCATGGTCACGTGGAGTAGGCAGCATCATTATTATCAAGCTTAAAAATGGAAAAATAAACCATAAAAAATCTCATTTCTGCTTGTTTTTCTTAAGCTTTATGCATTATAAAACTAAGACAGTTTTTTTTTTTTTGCATTGGGCAGTTTTCTTTTGTTTCATTATCTCATTTTTGTTTTTGAGTGAGCATGTGATCAAATGCTGTTAGCGCAGTGTTTTTCAAATAGTGGGGCACGCCCTGCTTGGGGGGCATGGCGTGATTCCGGGGGAGCACGTATGACTCTGGGGAACATGGTTTTCTCGAATCGAGTCTGAGAATTAAGTGTAAATGCACCTCCGCTCCACTAGTTGGTAGTGGCGCTCTCATTGTCGCGCTATGGTTTAGTGGTTTTTCGCACGAGCAAACGATATGAAGTGCAGTAAAGAACCCCTCAAGAAACAACACAGAAAAATTTCTGACAGGAACAAAGAGAAAGGTGGAGAGAGACCGAGATATTAAGAGCTAACTAAATAAGTTGAATGAATTTAAATAAGAATGTGTATTTTTTTTTATTATTTCAAGCAAATTGGTGCACTTTAAATCTTTTCTATTACAGATTAAAAAACAATGTTAATGAAGTTTTTCTTTATTGTAAGTTGAGCTATATTTCTTTCTTTTTGTGTTTTTAATGTTAATAAAGATACAATGTTATGCAGATGTGTACTGATTACAATTTTGTAGACAAATAATACTATTTATAGTCGCTCCTGGGGTGGTGGTGGTGGGAGCGTGAAATATTTTTTTCTTCCTAGAGGGGGCGTCACAGAAAATAACCGAGAAGCACTGCGTTAGCTACATGACACTTTACTGGGCTCGAAGTATAGAGCTCATCGGACCTGCCCCTGCCATGGTTAAAATATCTAAGTTTATGATACTAAAAAAAAAATTAGATTTTAGTTTGCTTTTCTATGATTTTATGTGTAGTATAGACTTAAATTTAAACTTAAATACAGTTCATCACATCTTCTGTAGCAGGTTCTCTGTTGAAGTTTGTTGAAGTCAATCAGGTTTATGTAAGTTATGCAAGGTGAATGCAGCACATTAACTCTTTCCTCCTTCTTCTTTTCCCTTTTTCAGGGGTCGCCACAGTGAATCATCTGATTCGCATGTTTGATTTGACATAGGTTTTTACGTCGGATGCCCTTCCTGACACAACCCTTTAGCAAGAGACAGAAACACGCTGACGGCTATACAGCTACTCTTTACAAAAGTCAACAATGGTTCTTTTACATGAACCTCTCACCATAGACAGTGAGAGACATTTCAGGCCTTTGATAACCCAGTTAACCCCACTGGGGGGAGAGTGACGACCTTGTGTAGAGTGGGACTCAAACCCCCAACCCTAGGATCAGCGATCCCGTGCCCTATACCACTAGGCCACCACTGCCCGCCACAAGGCCACCACTGCCCTCGCTCTTTCCTCCTTATAGAACCCATATAGTACTACTCTTAGTAACTTACCTTTATTAACAATTCCTACCCGCCCCTGTACCATACCCTTAGCCAATCAGAACTCGGTCCTTACATAGTTAGGACACTCGTCAAATGTCGTCATTTCGGATTCACCATAAGGCGTCATATATCGTAGACAGCGATGCGTGCAGGGTGTCATATGTCGTCATTAAGGGGGAACGAGTTAAGAAAGGGAAGCACTTACATAGATGTTCATAAAAGTAAAACCTTTACGCCTGGTACTGTATTTTAACCGTTCTTTATTATATAGAGTAGCACCAGATCAAATTCAGATAACACTGATTAAGTGAGAGTCAGAAATGCATCACGATTTTCTATAAGACAAATAATCAGAATATTCACAATAGTATATTAGTGTTTCTATGACAAGACACTACATTCAAGCAACAGAGTTCGCCAATATTTGCAAAAATGCAAATGAGACTCAGGAAAACACAAATGTGTTAAATATGAGAATTAACTATGCAAACAAACCACATCCTGTCAGCTCATCAGCATACCAATACACCGTTTTATTTGATGACACCACCCCCCCTTAAAGGGTTTCCTAAAAATGACATGTACTAAATACGGCTAATAACACACACTCAGATACGTTTCTCCAATCTTTTTAGAAAGGAACCCGGTTCTATTGCGGATTTTTTTGCTTGGGAGGTTCCCCAGGAATTTTTCATTAAAGATCAGCAACATGTTTCTTTCATGAAAGATTTGGTTTATTTACAATAGGACACCATGCCTCAAAAAAAAAAAAAAATAATAATAATAATAATAATAATAAAACAGTATCAGGCCCGCCATTGCTCCATCTGCACTGACTTATGCAATGGCAAAAGGTTATATTGGGTAGAGCTCAAATCATTTTGGTGTGAAGTAGACAGTCTGGGAAATTTGGTGCTAGATGCTGATTCATCGACAGTGGGGGAACTTGGCTTTGAATGAAATGGTGAATTATAGTAATGAACAACTGTGAGGTTACACGCGTCTGATAGCATCCTGGCTATTAAACATTATGTGTCAAACCAACACTGAGATGAAATCAGAATCTACTGAAATAAGATGTAAATTGCACCTTCAAAAACACCTACAGTGGACCATACCATTACTTAAGAGTGAACATTGCCTTAGGCCGGTAGCTCGTGTTTTATAAAAAGAAAAACAGGCAAAACATTTCTGTGAGCGCGCGAGCGAGCTAACACTCTCGTTATTAAATTGAAAATATTACCAATCTGTCCAAAACCACAAGGCTTTACACTGTGCAAACAGGTCTACATACATTCACCGCTTTATCCTTGTGTCAAAAGTCACAAGGTCGTGGGGCGGTTGGAGCATAGGGTACACCCTGAACAACTCCCCAATCCACCACAGGGCCAACATACACGACCATACCCAGTCACACTCACATCTAGGAGCAATTTGAAACAGCCCTTTTGAAAAATCTGCATGTCTCTGGATTGTGAGAGGAAACCAGACAAACCCACATAAAAGCATCCTATCTACGTCTACATCCAATCACGAGGAATGGACGTCAATCCCTGAAGCTGGAATGATGCTCATGCAGGGATTGTCATGGCTGTGATCACAATGATCTAGCGTCTGGTTCGCCAGGCCACATACAGACTCACTCACACCTACGAGCAATTTGGAACAGTCAGTTAACCTATTGGGCATTTTTTTGGACTGTTGGAGGAACCTGAAGTACCCGGAGGAAACCCATGTAAGCATAAGGAGAACATGCAAAGTCCACACAGAAACGCCCCCACCGAACCTGGAATTCAAACCTATTACTTTCTTGTTGTTAGCGAGCTGTGCTAACCACTTTGCCACTGTGCCAACCCAGGCCTACAAACCATTCATTCATTCATTCATTTTCTAAACCGCTTAATCCTAATTAGGGTCGCGGGGAGGCGGGCGCCCATCTGTGCGGACTCTGGGCAAGGGCAGAGTACACCCTGGACAGCTCACTGGGCCATTGCCGGGCAGAAACATGCTGATGGCTATGCAGCGACTTTTGAGGAAAATCAGGCCTACAATCTTAAAAATGTAATTTTAATGTGCATTTTCTGCGTATATATTCCTATATAGTATATAGTATATATATATATGTATATATATATATATATATATATATATATATATATACTAAATTAGTTCCGCGCGTTAACTTTTGTTGAGAAATAATTTTTAATTTTCATCTCTGCTAACTGTCGCGCAATAAACAAATCAAATAAAAAAATGTTGTTAACTTTACTGTTGCCATGTAGTATATACACTATAGCTATATACTATATATATATATATATATATATATATATATTCACACCACACTCATTTGATATTTGTTATGGTATATACTTCATGGGAACATAATATTACAAAATATTCACCTACACAAGTGGATATTTCTACATAACCCCCTCAGCAGTCCCTTTCCTCTCATATTTTGATGATGTTCACCCCGCCATTGCCGAATAATTTATAATTACCGATAGAAATACTGGGCAGTTGTAATGAGATTTGCATTTACATTTACAGCATTTTTTAAACAATCTTATGCAGAGCAACATCTGTACTTCTTTCCAAAAAAAAAAAAAAAAAGAATTTGTGACATCTCCTGCAGTGATCCTGGGTTTTTTGTTGTTATTTTTTGTTTTGGTGAATTAGTTCACTTTTTGTATTTAGCATCTACCTTATTTACAAATGTTTTTGCCCTTCCTTTAACAACTGTCGCAAACATAATGGTTCTTTTATATCAAAAAAAAGAAACCTGAGAAAGTGAGAGGAACAGCACGAGTTTGTTTGTATGAGTTTGTATACATATAAATGGGTAAAAAAAAATCCAAGAGGTGGAGTGTTATAAGTCTGTCCCACGGCTACTCCTCCCTCCTCCTCTCCTCTGTCACTCCATCCCACCCACTCCCGCTCCTAATATGAGGTTAAACAGCTCTGATTACATTGCACCACCTCCTCGGTCATGCACAGTTATACACACATATTCACAAGTTTGGCTATAAGGTTCTTACCTTTGGGAGACACGCTTCGGGACTTCTTGCTGTCAGACGGGCACTCGCTGCTGCTGCTCGGGGAATAGGCTCTCTTCTTGCTTAGAACGTCATCTGGAAGAGAGAAGCAGAGCGGAGGAGTTCAGCATCGAGCCCAGGGGAAAAGGAGCAAGGCTGCCTCGCTAGCTAGCACACCAGCTACCTGAGTACATGCTGGAGCTGTGGGCGAGACGAGGAGCTGCCACGGCTCTGCCAGAGATGAGAGGGCCCTGTGCCAGCGCCGACGACAAATCTGTCTCTTACCAACGAGCGCAGAGATTCTGTTTCTCTTTCTGTCACTCAAGCCTTCCTTCTGTCTCGCACAAGCACACTCCCTCTCTCTATCATGCGCACTCTTTCTATGTCTCCCTCTCTTTCACCCTTGATCTCTACATCTCTTCTAAGTTTACCCAACCTAAACCTGGTCTAAAAGTAGTGCACAGACTAAAAAAAAAAACAAACAAGAGGGGAGGGGAAAAAAAGAAGAAGAAAAAAAAAAATCAGACATCAAAACATTCAGTGGAAAGCCAGTTTTTCAGACTCACTCTGTTTACAGTCCATATAAACCTCACATCTTGGGCTAATCTCCCTTTCTCCCCCCCTCTCCCTTAACTTTCTCTGCTCTCTTTTTCTGTTTATGTCTTCTCTCCCTCTTCCTTTTTCTCTCTCACACCCTTTGTGTTGGAGTCCTGAGGCTGTCTGCTCGAGCCCAGCACAGCTCGTTGCTCATGTCTAGTGTACGATTACAGCACCCTCCTCCCCCAAGAGTGCATCTCAAATCAATATCCTGCTAATCACGCTGGCAGGGGCTGCTGAGAGCGTGGTGCTGCATGCACGCAGGAAGGAAGAGACCGTTTGTCATTGCACTTTCTCGCACTCCATCTCTCTCTCTCTCTCTCTCTCTCTTCTCTCTCTATCTCTCTCTCTATCTATCGCTCTGTCTCTCTCTTTCTCTCCTCAGCTCAAGCCGCAGATACATTTCCTTTCTTCCTCTTATGGGCTTTCGTCGTCATGTGTTAATAGTAGAAGTGTTGCGACAAACTAGCCTCATCAGATCGAATAAAGCACGTCAGATTCACGCTCTGCATCCGTCGGGCTGTTCACACTTAAAGCAGACTTAAATGAGACTAAATCTTTAAAAGGTAACAAGCCATGTACACACTAGACCTCAAGACGACTGTTAGCCAAAGGCCACACACACTAACATACACACACAAGGAGAGAGAGAGAGAGAGAGAGAGAGAGAGAGAGAGAGAGAGAGAGAGAGAGAGCACTTCAACTATTGGTGCCAAGTACCCTGGTCACCTCGCTCTCTCTCTCTCTCTCTCTCTCTCTCTCTCTCTCGCTTTCTCCCCCAGTCTGATAAGACTGTATGACCAAGAGGTATGAAAGGAGAGGAGAGGAGAGAAAAGCAAGCCTGTGCATGAAAGGACATTTGGAGTGGAAGAGCAAGGTCTGGGAGGCGTTGTAAAGAGCGCGTTGCACTAATGATGGCGTTTGATGTCTTTCCGGAGATGCAAGGCGCCCTATCCTCTTATAGAGAGCGAGGGCTTTTTAATAGGACTCTCTTCTGCTCTTTAGTACCATCCCTCCCTCCCTCTCTCCCTCCCTCCCTTTATCCACCTTTCTAAATCTCCCACAGTCCTTCCTCGCCTATCGCTGAACACAACTGAACAGTTTGAATTTCATGTGCAGTGCATCGCTTGGCCTCTGCTATTTTGCTCGCACTGGATCGATATTTTTATTTCAGTTTTACAAAACGGTGTCATCGAGTAGCACTGTTTAAAATGAACCCAACAAAAGAGCAAGCTCTGACTGAGTGGGTGCAAATGGGACGAGTGGGTGCAACAAGAGAAACTTTTAGCATATCGAGACGGCCAGGCTTGCAGAAACAGTGTAGAGAGTTATGGTGTTATTAATTATTAAGTTTACTAATCATTGAGTAAAAGGAAAAGGTAACACTAATTATTCTTATTCAGATCTCTAGATTTTTTTTGTGTATGTGTATGTGTGTGTGTGTGTGTGTGTGTGTGTGTGTGTGTGTGTGTGTGTGTGTGTGAACAAAATTTATGGCAATATCGTTTGATTTGACAATTTTATAAGCAGTTATTTGAAAATTATCAAAGAATAATTATGTCATTAAGGCCCGAACTAACATGTACAAGAACATACAGGATTTTGATGCATTCATGCCATTTATTGACAGATTTGTGTTGAACGTGTCAAAAGGCTGAGGTTAATATCACTACCTGGGCGGTAGGAAACTATATATGCACAATTTATCATATATTTAAACACAAGCACCTGAAATACTGAAAGAAATTATGTGTAAATTCTAAAATCATAATTATTGTGAGAGTCAGTTGTCTGATAACCACCCATGAAATCAATGTAAAAAAAAAAGGCAGCATAAAGAAGCCTATGATTTTGCAGACGGAGATTTTAATATAGTTTTGATTGATGATCCTTGAAGGATGTGTGCTCTCCTTCCCTGCCTAAACTCATAACTCGGTCTTTCCTATTGGGCTTAGCAGCGCTATCTACATCTCCGTTGCTCCTCTCTTTATCAGAGCTCTTCTCTACCCAGACAGAGCCCTGTGCCTTCTCAATCTCACCGTTTGCCAATGAGGGCATCGCCCTGAGCCTGGAGCAGAGCTGTCCAATCTCATCCATATCCACCACTCACTGCATTCTTACGCAACATTTGGTACAGTGTCTGTCCAACAAGCTAGACTCGAGGCGAATGCTTTAAAAATTAAACTGAAAATGTCGACTAAGTTTGAGTTCCCGGTTTTTGTACTTCACCAATCAGAAAAACTAATAATAAATAAAATGCTTATGTAATGTTGTAAAATTAAATTTTCTATAAAAGCAACTGAAACAATAGTCTCACACTCACTTATTTTCTGAACCTCTTCATCATTCTACTAGTGTTGCAGAGAGGTATACAGGGATCCCTCACTTTCCGCGGTTCATTGGGACCAAGATCCCCCCGTGACCGCCGAATAACGCCAAGTAGGATCAACCCTTCCTGACTGACGTATACGTACATGTATATGTGTATATAATATCAATTAATACATATCCAATGCTATGAATGCTTATTAAACCATAAAACATTCAAAAATAATGCAGAGGATGTAAATAAAATAGTCATCCCTTGAATATCGCGGATAATGTAGACCAGACCTGGCCGCGATATTCGAAAAACCGCGAAGTAGGAATGCCCCGCCCCCTGCCCCCATTTCTACCACGTTGTCTCATTTCTATATGTTTACACGTCTATACAATATCAAGTAGTGTATATTAAACGTTACACAGTTATATGCATATGTCAATACTGTAATGCATTAATATTTAAATAGAATTTATATATAAACACTTTAAGTACTGTACTCACCTCTGACAGTACCACTTCTCCGGGGTGCAGGATGTTCACAAACACTATACAGTAAGATCACAAAATCACAAAAAATCCCGCGGGAATGTGCGAGGCAATAGCGTCACGCGTCTAAGCCAATCAGCATGCGAGATTGAGTTGATTGGGCGGGACGCAACAGCATCACGCGTCTAAGTCAATCAGCTTGTGAGATTGAGTTGAGTGGGCGGGAGGCAATAGCGTCACGCGTCTAAGCCAATCAGCTTGCGAGATTGAGTTGAGTGGGCGGGAGGCAATAGCGTCACGCGTCTAAGCCAATCAGCTTGCGAGATTGAGTTAAGTGGGCGGTCCCTGCCTGAACCGGGGAGGATGGGCACTTCAGTCTGTCGTTTGGAAACAATGGATGCAGCCTACCTTGGGTCCCTGCCATCCGCTTGCTTACATGTGAGTTTCAGCGCGAATTTTGAATTTTTATGAATATATTTTTTATTTTTATTTTATTTATTTATTACATACCACGATGTACCAAGACTGCGATGCTCAAATCACGAAGTGGCAAGGGATGACTACACACACACATACAGACGCACACCTCACATAAAAATGTAAGTAGTTTTGTTGGGGGGGTTTTGGGTTGTTTTTGTTTGTTTGGGCTTTTTTTTTTTTTTTTTTTTTTTTTTTTGCATAATTGGCCTTGTTTTGCAGCATTTTCCTTAACTTTTCCGCATTCTTCCTTAATTTCCTTTTTTTTTTTAAATTCGATGAATATTAAAAAAAAAAAAAAAAACGTGATGCACTGACGCCGCATGAATTGAAGCGCAAAGTAGCGAGGGATCCCTGTACACTGAACAGTTGGCCATCACAGCGTCAACACATAGAAAGACATTCACAGTCACATCCTCGACTCAGGGCAATGTGGAACAGCCAATTAGTCTAATGTACACGTATTATAAGTTTGGCATGAAACCAGAGTACCCAGAGGAAACCCATGCAAGCACAGAGAGATCATGTAAACCCCACACTGTAACGGTCTGGACTCAAACCCAGGACCTTTTTGTTGTGAGGAGAGAGTCCTTGCCAACGAGCCTAATGCGCATGTCTTTAAATTGTGGAAGGAAATAAGAGAAACCGACGCAAGCTCCGGGAAAACATGTACATTTTACCCAGAAACACCCTCACGGAGACTGGAACTCAAACACAGAACCTTCTGCTGTGAGTCAGATGCGCTTCCCATTAAATCAGATTGCATTCGAAGGCACTCACGTTTCCATAGAAACAACTTGTTTACAGGGACTTGAACATCCCACATAATACTAAAGATAAATAGCTTATAAACTGATATTTAATAAAGAAATATTATTTATTCGCGGAAGGAGTCTCCAGAGTCAGAACAATAATGCCACTGTTAAATGTTAAACATTGGTTTAAAGATGTTTACACCCCCGCCCATTCACCGACAATTACCATACTCCTGTTTGACTTCTGAAGATCTGTCAAGAACTCGTTTAGTTTTTTGTCACTGCCTTACTTGACAAGTTCCTGTTTCACTAATGCTACCAACTGGGACTTGAATCTGTTTTTAATAATGTTTGGACCCCCAGTGCATCTAAATGGGTTATCAAAGGCCAACCATGTCCCTCATTGTCTGTAGTGGGAGGCATGTAAAAGAACCATTGCTGACTTTCATCAAGAATGGGCTACAGAAGCATCAGCGTGTTTCTGGCCAGTGATGGATGGCCTGGCGAGCTGTCCGGGGTGTACTCTACCCTCGCAGAGTCAGCTGGGATGGACACCAGCCCCCCCCCCCCCCCATGAACATAATTCAATCAATCAATCTGCGTGCCGTGCCAGAATTTTGGCTTAGGCGGCAGCCATAACTACTTGTCAAGGCTGCATGCGAAGGGCAAAAAAAAATCCGCAATCAAGGCCCAAAGTTCTTCCTGTAGGGTGTTTATATTGAGACACCATCTCTAGCTGGCTGGCTGTTGACTCTAAAGAGTTCATCCACCCTTTGATAGGTCTTGTTTTTATTCCTACTGGGTTGCTAGCCACAACTCCTCACCAAATTTGGAACCTGGTGGGGGAGCCGGTTTAGTCGCCGACCACTCGACCATGCAACTGGTTGTACTGGCTTACATGTTACCAATAGCAGGGCAAACCCTGACCTGACAGAATTAATTAGGATTATAATTATGTTCAGAAAATGAATGAGTGAATAATGTTTGGATATATTTTTAAATAATTCACACTGGAGCATGACAGTTTATATTAAACTGCAAAGAAATAACCGTTTCCCTGTACAGAAAGAGCCTAAATTAGCACACATGTTAATTTGCATAGGTTTTAGCTCCACTGCACTTTTTCTGTCATATGACAAAAAAAAAAATTGCCCTTTTTTTTTGTTATCTGGTACACTCCCCTGTTAGCCAGTCCATGCACAAATGATTACATAGCACATAAATATATGTATAACTGCAAATTCAAATAAAGTTCAACGTCTCCTACATCACTAACTATAGTATGTAAACGATATTAGTCAAGTCAAGTTAAGTCAGGTTTATTTGTAGCACGTTTCATATGACGGGCATAGGTTCCATGTGCATATACACACTGACGAGCCAAAAAAAAAAAGTCACATGAATATTTTCATGGAGAGCATTTAACCCTTGATCACAGCATGTAATCTCCATGGAATTGTTGCTTCAGTTAGTTCGGTCGAGGTTCAGCAACATTAATGTGGCAATAAAATGAAGCAGCTGATGAACTGCATGAGCAGGTTATCACATCAATGGGCTTTTTCTTCCCTGATGGCACAGACATAAAATATGGATTCAAATAATGAGAGTGGTTCAGAATGATAAATCATTTTCACATATGTATTGGCACCCCAGAGTCCTGCTCGTAACACTATTTGTCACCCAATTGAAGACGTCGGTGAGAAACGAACCCAACACTGGATGGAAACGAATGTTATATTGTCTATCTTTGTGGAAACAATGGTGTGATGATTACGTACTGTAAACAAGACTAAAAATGGAACAGAACTGGATAGTGTATAACAGAATATACAGTTTTCTTCCAAGACTTTTTTCCCCACCTCATGCAGAGGGAATCAGTGATGCTCTGTTAATATCAACAGATTTCCAGCTAAGGTTTGTTTTTAGCATTATAGTTAGCACTGAGCTTACATGTAAGATGTTTTGGAGACAAAGTCAGAGAGGCTAGATTGAGATGGTTTGGACATGTACAGAGGAGGGATAGTGAGTATATTGGTAGTAGGATGCTGAGGTTGGAACTACCAGGCAGAAGGCCTAGAGGAAGACCAAAGAGGAGATTTATGGATGTGGTGAATGAGGACATGAAGGTCGTTGGTGTAAGAGAAGAAGATGCAGAGGACAGGGTGTGATGGAGGTAGATGATTCGGTGGTGACCCCTGAAGGAAACAGCTGAAAGGAAAAGTAGAAGAAGAAGAGTTGGCACTGAGCTTCTTCAGTGCAGAATGTTAGTAATCCTTCATCCGCCATTAGTCGTAATTATATCTGTGTTATGTGTAGCCTTGTTAGCTTTCTCATGAAGAAGATTGTAGCGTTAGAGGTGCGCGTACAGAATTTAGAAATGGTAACTGCTTCTGTAAGAAAGTCCAGGATTTGAGTTCTGTGTGGAGCTCTCCCCTTCTTATGTGGGTTTCCTCCTGGTGGTCTGGTTTCCTCCCACAGTCCAAAGATGTAAACATTATGCTAACTGGATATTCTTGTTTGCCCCTAGGTGTGCAAATTATGAAAGAATGGTTGTGTGTTGGTCTGTAAAGCTGTTCAGGGTGTACCCTGCCATAGCTGGTAGTCGGCTGAGATGGACTTTAGCCACCCCGAGATCTTAATAAAGGATAAAGAAATTTAGAAAATGGCATTAATTGAAATGAGTATGAACGTTATACACATAAGTGTTGGAGAATTTCAAATCAATCACACACACCTTCAGTATATATGCAAATGGGTCATTTGTTACTTATTAGATGAGTATATTGTGTATTCAGAAATAATTAATGTATCTTCTCTGCTGCAAAGAGTATAAATGAACACTTATAGAAAAATGTAACCAGTGCCAAAGACACCACAGAGATAGAGGTTTGGCTGGCTTGAAGATGGGCCGAAGCCAGAGGTTAAAGCAGAGCAGCATGCCCATGGCACCAAGACAAGACAAGCGGAGGAAGCCCGGCTCCAAAGCACGCTCTCTCTGCTTTTAACACTTGGACCTCTTTCACATAACGCACTCAACAACAAAAAAGTTGAGGGTCGGCATGCAGAGGAAGAGGACCTTATTCTGTACGGAGACTTGGAAGCGGGTAGCAGCATTGACTTGCACACTGCTTCTTCTGTTCCTCTAAAAATATGTACGTTTCTACTCGGTGCAAACTCTCCCACTGTCCCTCTACCTCTTTATGTAATTATTTTAATTGCGGATTTTCTTTTATACAAAAGGACATGCTATAAAAGCACTGTTACGGTTTCAAAACATATCGTTCTTCTCCAGTCTGCACAGTCAATATAAGGAAAATATTAAAAATAAGCCAGTCTGAATTCCACATGCCACTTCCCACCAGCTATAATATACTGTACTAAGACATGTCCATTTCTTTATAACAGCCTTAATACAACATCCAATATAACAATATATAGCCTACTACAGCTTGATCTGTCAAGAAGTGCTCTCACTGCCGTCTGTAGTCGATCTACTCGAGAAAACTATGCGGGGATTTTTTTTTTTTTTTTTTTGCCTGGCTGTCAGAAAGGAATTGTATCTTTGCATAGCCTTCCAAAGGATACAGATATCAGATAGCAGTTGCTGATGGTTTTTCCCCCAATGTGTCTGAGAATTTCAGTCACAGCTTACCAGTTTGTTCTGTACTGTTTTGGAAATGAGGTAACGAAAAGTTTTAGAATGAACCTGCTGATGGACGGGTGACTAGCACCTGCACTTATATCTGAAAGCAATGATTATTCAGTGTTCTGTATGAACACAGACTAGAAGGATTGTTTATTTGAAAGTGCCCTCTCTGTGTATGTGTGTGTGTGTGTGTGTGTGTGTGTGTGTGTGGGGGGGGGGGGGGGGGTACAGTTCAGAAGCAGGTAATATGTTCATGAGTTTCACCTGTGTGGAATTACCGGCACCTATTTATGCATGTTCTTTTACGTGCTTCTAGAAAACACCTGATAACCAGAGAGCGAAAGATGTGAGCAGCCACAGAACGAGAAATAAAATTTCCTGGTTTAAATCAAGGTCTGTCTCGGAGTCTTCCGTATCCCGAACCTGAGATTTGCTACAGTCTGCAGTTTATTTGATAACACAACATCATTATATCATTATAACAAGATAATCTTCAGTTCCCAACCTTAGTCCTGACCTGCATATACTAATACAGTGATCCTTCGCTACTTCGTGCTTCAGCTTCTGCAGCTTCAGTGCATCGCAGGTTTTTCAAAAATATTCATCGAAAAGTTAAAAAAATGAGGAAATTAAGGGAAAATAGGTAAAAAGTTAAGGAAAATGCTGTCAAACAAGTCCAACTATGCAATAAACCCCAAACAAACAAAAACAAAAACAAAAAAAAACCAACCCAACCCCCCCCTCAACAAAACTACGTACATTTTTATGTGAGGTGTGCATCTGAGCGTGTGCGCGCGCGTCTGTGCGTGTATTTATAATTTATTTACATTTTATGCATTATTTTTGAATGTTTAATTGTTATTATAAGTATTTATAGCATTGAATATGTATTTATTGATATTATATACACATACATGTAAGTATATGTCAGTCAGGGGGGTCGATCCTACTTAACCGTCGGTCGCGGGGGAGGGGGGAGGGGGTGTCTTGGTCCCTATTAACCGCGGAAAATGAGGAATCCCTGTACTGCAAAACAGGGTGACCTACTAAATCTGTAATCCAGAGTATGTGACTTTTCACATTCCTTACAGCATCCCATAATTCTACTGGAGTCTCTGATTAACTAAATCAATTCAACCAGAAAAAATAGCAAAGGGAAGACAGAGTCCAAAGGAATTATACAAATATAACTTTTTTTTCTGCAGTTGTCATCACATTTCTAAGTTCTATCCTAATACAAGAAGCCTGATTTACCTCATTATTGTGAACTACAAGTTGGTGTAAATATTACACTAGAAGTGCTATAAACACCTGGGTCAAACAACACGTAAGATGACAGTAGAGTATGTCCGAGTTTTGTCCTTACTATTGCATTCGCATGCTCATATATCGTACAACAGGGAAAGCCAGGTATTATATACGTATTTGGATGCAGACGTATGCAAGCAGCATTCTTCCTGCTCTCATCACATCTGATTCAACTAATAAACTCTACTATATAGTTATATATTACAGGGATCCCTCACTTTCTGTGATTAATGGGGACCGAGACCCCCCCCCATCCCGGTGACTGTCGATTTCTGCAAAGTAGGATCGACCCCCCTGATTGACATATACGTACATGTATATGTGTATATAATATCAATAAATACATATATGGTATAAATGCTTATAATAACAATTAAACATTCAAAAATAATGCATAAGATGTCAATAAAATATAAATACACACACATACAGACGCGCGCGTGCACACTCAGACGCGGGCCTCACATAAAAATGTAAGTAGTTTTGTTGGGGGGTTTTGGGTTGTTTTTGCTTGTTTGGGGATTTTTTGCATAATTGGCCTTGTTTTGAGGCATTTTCCTTAAACGTTTCACTATTTTTTCCTTAATTTCTTTATTTTTTAAAAATTTTCGATGAATATTTTTGAAAAACCCGAGATGCACTGAAGCATGAAATAGTGAGGGGTCCCTGTATATATACTTATACTACTACTACTACTACAACACCCACACACCCACATACACCCACACAGTATACACACATATACATGAGAGAGAGAGAGAGAGAGAGAGAGAGAGAGAGAGAGAGATTTCCTTTCGGCTTTTTCCCTTTATCAGGGGTCGCCACAGCAAATGATTCCCACGTTTGATTTGGCAGAGGTTTTTACGTGGGTTGCCCTTCCTGTCACAACCCTTTTAGCAAGGGACAGAAAAACGGCTTTGTAGCGATTCTTTACGAAATTCAGCAATGGTTCATTTACATGAACCTCTCACCATAGACCGTGAGAGACATGGCCCGCCTTTGATAACCCAGTTAGCTGCACTGGGGGGGGACAGTGACAACCCTGTGGAGAGTGGGACTCGAACCCCCCAACCTTAGGATCAGCGATCCAGCACCCTATACCACTAGACCACCACTGCCCCCTGGAGAGAGACAGAGAGAGCGAGAGAGAGAGAGAGAGAGAGAGATTGATAAATATTTATAGAGAGAGTGCCTTCTGTCAAGAAGGTCCTGAGTTCGAGTCCCCCGCTCAGGGTTTCCTTCAGGTAGGTACTCCAGTACTCTCCCACAGTCCAAAGACATGCACATTAGGCTAATTGGTTATAACGAATTGCCCGTAGGTGTGAGTGTGAACCAATATGTCAAATTTTTACCATGAGAAGAGATTTCCTGGGCTGTTCTCAAATACAAATTAAAAGCGGATGACTGCGTAGGCCAACTCCTCCACAACAAAACTAGTCAAAGTAAACTAAGCAGAAAAATTGCAGCAGCAGTGCTACAGTAAGCCTCCAGATCATTCAGCCTGCAGAGAGGAGAGGAGAGGAGAGGAGAGGCTGGGGAGAGAGGGATTCAGTGCTGTCTGCCTGCTGCTGCCTGAGGGCCAGAGATCTAAAAGCAGAAAGCCTTTAAGACCAATTAAATGTTGCTTCTTAACAGTGTGATGCTCAGATTTAGTACCAAACATGGAGCACTACCGCTGCCTAGTTCCAGAATCCCACCAGCCACGGCTCCTGTACCACTCCACTCAAAGCCTATAGAAAACATAATAATCTGTGTTTCTGTCTCTCTATGTTTGCGATAATCACCCTTTCTTTACAGGCTTCATTGCCCAGTCTTCTACTACTGCTCTTCAACACGTTTAAGTTCAAGTCCTCATTCGGTGAACAAAGCACAGGAAAGTAAGAGGATGTGAGAAAAGGACAGAGACATAAAACAGAAAAAGGGATTTATTTGAGAAAAATGCAGCTTGTTTTTTCCCCTTTCCCCGTCATGCCTTTCTCCTCCTCTGTCTCGCTGTGGTCACTGATAGGTCGGCAGGCCAGACTCCTTAATTCCCTTTCCTTATTCCCTTAATCTGTCATCTTTATCAGGCAGGGGAAGTGGCGGGTAGTGCGGCGAAGCCACGGCCTCCAATCAATCTCCACATTACATCTGACAGAATGGTGCTAATAACTTATTGATCCCCCTGTTTGCAGGCCTCGGCCAGGGCTTGAAAGGCTACCATTGATTGGTTGCAGGGGGGTAGAGAGATACGTGGCTCTTTCGCTAGCCCAGAAGATGCAACACTGCCTCTCTTGAATGCCGCTCGCCCGCTGAGAGCCTCAGGGGAGGACAGACAGAAAAAGAGAGAGAGAGAAAGAGAGAGAGAGAGAGAGAGAGAGAGAGAGAGAGAGCGAGAGAGCACATAAGAGGGAAGGGGTGAAAAAAACATAGTAAAGCAGAATGGACGGCGGGGGGTGGGGGGTGGGGGGGGGGAATGGGGGTATGATGCCTCAAGATAAGACAAAAATATGAAAAATATTTTTTGAAAGCAGCCCCCAGTATGATCAATGGAGAAATACAAAAGCTGATCATAAATCGCACTAACAGATAACTAATTTTGCGTAATAGAAATTATTTGTGTCTCCTCATTCAGGCAATCTCTCCTAGCATTTGCTTTGGAAAAAAAAGTATAGACACCTTACCCCAGAACGAAAAAAGTATACACCTTATACACAAAAAGTAAAACCCCTTCCACGCCTATTACAGATGCACAGGTCTGACGGCAAAGCCAAGTTTAGGAGTCTACACAGGGAGCCAGACGATCTGCTGGCGCCCCTGCCCTCCCCCTCACTTGCACCTCCTCTCCCTCCTCCCACTCACTGGGTCAGCCGGAGGGATAGAAGAGGAGGAGGAAGAGAGCAAGAGAGAGTGAGAGAGAGAGAGAGAGAGAGAGAGAGAGAGAGAGAGAGAGAGAGAGAGTGCAGCTGAAGCTCCGTCGCTGGCTGAATGGGACTGACGCCTAGGTTGGCTCTCCTGTCTGACCCTCAGATTTAATTAACAGCCCTCTCCGTGGCGGCGGCCAACCAGCCCCCCCCATCCCCACCCCTTTCTCCCCCGGTCTTGCATGAATCCATTGCTGTCTGCTCTCCCTTGATACCACACAGGACTCCAAGCTGGCTTTAACACCGCCCCCAGCCCCCCCCCTTCCTCTTCCTCTCCCTCTCCGTCTCCCTGGTTCCGTAACCACATACCCACGGCAAGTCAGACTTGAAAGGAAGTGAAATAGACTGTGTGAAAAACACAAAGAATTTTTTAATGCCGCTGGAGTCTCTCAGTTTAGCATGGAAAATGAACACTTGGGCATCCTCAGATCCTATTAGCAGGAAAATATCAACATTTGTAGCACAAGCCTTAACACCTATGTGGTTACAGAATTTTGTTTTTAACACGAACAGACCTGGAACCAATCTTTGTGGCAGAAGTGTAAAATAACAAATTAAAATATAAGACTAATAGAACTTTCTTTATCATCTGGCAGTCATACACATTTTTCTGGAGCTATGGGTCATGACTGTCCATCATCACCTTTCAGGCTCCTCTCCCACTGGTCTGGCTTGCCCTAATCTGACCTCTGATCGAACCCAAAGACAAAGGCACACTCAATAACCTGTTCTGTTTTGCATGCTGGATTACTAGCTTTTATATTTATATTATTTTTTTTATACAGGGATCTTTCACTTTACACGGTTAATCGGGACCGGGATCCCCCGCAACCACCGAATTCCGCGAAGTAGTATCAACACCCCCCCCCCCAACTGACATATATATACATGTATATGTGTATAAAATATCAATAAATATATATTCAATGCTATAAATGCTTATACTAACAATTAAATGTTCACAAATAGTGCATAAGATGTAAATAAAATATAAATCCACACACATACGGATGCGTGTACGTGCGTGTTGACGCTCTCAGATGCGCACCTCACAACAATGCAACTAGTTTTGATGGGAGGTTTTGGGTTGTTTTTTGTTTGATGTTTGTTTAGGGTTTGTTTTTTTTTGCATAATTGGCCTTGTTTTTGCGGCCTTCTCCTTAACTTTTTACGTATTACATTCCTGCCACTTTATTTGCAGGAAGATAAAAAATACTTTTGTTCCTTTAATCAGAATGTACACAACTCCAGAGTGCATACAAAACTATCATTGAATCACATGTGATCCACTCCAGCATAACACGGGTTAAGTCACAAGGAAGTGTTTTAACTAAAAGTCAATGAAAGTTGAACAAGGCTAAACCATTTGCGGTTCAGTGCTTGCGCCACCGCCTACTCATGGATTGGCGACAAACCCGGAAGTAACAGGCACGTGATTCCCATTTAGCCAATGGCTGATAGCTTTTGTTTCTCCCTCCTCCTGATTGGTTGCAGATGCTATGCACACCTCTTTTTTCCCCTCCTTTGCACACATGTCATCAACGTGATTGCTTGAATTATGAATTCACATTTTTTAGTGTGTTTTTAATGATTATTTAATCCCTATGATGTCACTCAAACACATCGTATCTTCTCTAGCTTCTGGTAAGGAGCCGAACCGCTTTATTTATTAATAAATATTATCAAAGTACAAAATTAAAATGTTTTTACTTAATCATTTCTTCATTTTACTGCATTATTAATGTATTAATGAGTAAGATTGGCGATAGAATGTGTTTAAGAAGTATATTTTAGTGCATGTAATATCATACATAGGGTTTTAAAACCGCGTCAATTAACTTGGGGATTTTCATGATTCACGGGAAATGCTGGAACCGAACCATCTCGAAAAAACGGGAGCCTACTATAGTAAAGTAAATGAGATCTTGCCAAAAATAAATCTTTCAAAGCATAATCTTCAACAAGACCAAGTTCAAATATCCATCAAAACATTCAATCCATGCTAAAATACTTGTTTAAGAAAGGGTTCCATGTGCAAATTGTTGTAAAACAGTACAGATATTCACTTACTTCCTTATTATCCATATTCACTACCAGAATACTCTACATACTTACAGAATCCCTGAAGGATTCCCTCGACTCTACAATGGTAAACCAAACAGAATCCTCAAAACAGACACGGCTCTGTGTAAATAGATCGCGCTTTCCCTCCGAATATGTTAGACCGCCCTCCAAATATGCCCCCAAATTTACACACACAAACACACACACACACACACACACACACACACACACACACACACACACACACACACACACACACACACACACACATTTAAACATATTTATGAAATGCAGGTAAATTTGCTGAACAGACCAGAACAGAGGCCATCAGCTCCACAGAGCCATCATTCAGCTCAAAACCCAAAGATCACCTGACTTGCCTCTGTGTTATGATAGAAATATGTAAGTATATTTATTTGAGTATAAACTGTTGAAATCTCACTTTACTTTGCTTTTTATTGTTTACAAGCCATGTATACTACAATTCTTAAAGAGATTTGAAGGGAAAACAGCATTAACATCTGATCCATGCACTCCGGCTCACATATGTTTTTTCATGATTCAAAATAAATAAATAAAAATAAATAACATCTCTCTCCTTGTTTTATTTATTTTTTGTTTCGCTACCTTTGTTCCCAGGTAGTATATGCTAAAACAAGTATTCACCTCAGATGAAAAGTTATTAGTTATTAGAGAGTATTTATTGGATAAAAGGTTATTAATTGTTCTTTATTTACATACTGCTGTCCATATAAGTAAATATTGAGTTCTATTAAGATAGAAGAGCTGATGATGGTAAAATTGTAAAATGTTTTAATATTACGTCCTCTTCTTATTAATCCGTGTGAATTTTTAAAAATTGTTTAATTTTTATTTTAGATCCAGCTTTTTTAGTTTTTTAGTTTTGCGAGCACTTTGTTAGCAAACCTGTACATAAACATAATATGCTACAATAGAAATGTATCATAATATGACTTTTTTGAAATATTGCCCACTTCTATGTATGAATATCTTTATACGAATAGAAAAGAATGGAAGAAGCAATTAAAATTTAAAGAGAAAAAAAAAGCACCCATTTCCGGATACTTGTACATATTAGTTTAAAAATCAGTAGTATAGAAGAAACAGGATTTAAACACAAAACCATGGTTGTTTCACAATGTGAAGAGATAATGAGGAGACAGCATTAAGTAATGGTCTAAAGGTGGACACAATGGGATGAGTAATGAGCTTACACTGCCCAATTAAGCTAATTAGCATTCTGATATTCGAGAGGCTTCATCATTAAAAACAAAAAAAGGGTTCAAACTTCTCGCTAGAGAGACAAAGATAGCACATGATGGAGCTCACAGAATTTGGAGCTGAAGGTGTGTCTTACCTGAGTGGGTAGAGGTCAGGCTGATGTCAGAGCAAGACTGGCCGTCAGGCATGCCGTGCTGTCGTGTGTGGTGGAGGTTGGAGATGATGGTTGAGAGATCACTGTCACGACTACTGAGAAAGATAAGGAGAAAGAGAAAGTGGGAATCAGGCAGTGAGTAGCGGTGGGGATTTCTAATCTCACACATAACAAAGCAACACTTCAGTAAAAAACTAACCACAACAACGCCGAGAAATGACTCACAGCATGCACGGCTCGAAAAGGAAGTCTAAACACCTTACATTAGAGCTGTATTTTCAATTATTCCAAAGTCGCAACATGCCATAAGATTGATGATAAACCCGCCCGGCTTGAAGTAATGCATGAAGTAACATTTACATGGAACTCGGTATACCTTCGTAAACAGCAGCAACGTACAAAGTTACAAAAACACTATCACAACAATCCCGCAGCCAACACCCACAGACACATTATAAACACTTACACCACAGACGCACAAAACCTAAGAGCTGGTCTTGCAGAGCGCAGAGGTTATCCGTAGCAGACTTCCTCTCCTCTCGTCAAGTAGAACCCTGTCCCTGTCGCCAGCCAATTGTCTTTTGGATTTAAAGTGTATCATAGGCAATGACAGGCTCCTGCATTGAGCAACTTCGACTCCCATCTTGTCTCATCTTCAGTCTTAAGATGTTCTAATAAACACATTCAGGGCTCCTAAGCAGTTTAGGAGCTTAAATGAAGTGATTATGGTTTTTAGCATCACCCCTTTGAAATGAATTAAGACACACAGACAGTGAGCCGGGATAAACCATCAGAGGTAGCTGTTATTGCACGGAGACAAACCAATATGTCTTGAACAGAAGTCAGAGAGGGCTCAAAGGGTGTAAACATCTGCTGAACATGGCTTTTAGGAATTGTTAGACAAGCCAACATATGACTTTACGCCTGTCTGATAACCCCTGGGAAAATTGGAATTTATAGCTGGCACAGGTTCTCATAATCAGTTCTTCATCATAAAGCATCGTGTACAGAGGGTTGGTATCAAATGTTTTACTAACTTTTTAATAATCAGCAACATTATATCGTGTATAAATTAACATAGAAGAAACACTGCTCATCTAAAAGTTTTGATCAAGTGCATATCTCTTATAGAACAGATGTACATACTAATTATTTACATCATCATTTATTTTCAATTACTAACGAAGATTTCAAATGCTGTATTTAATGTGATAAGCGCCCAGCGGAGTGGAGTGCTAAGTGCTTATTACCATCAAGGTGGAAAACATGAATAATAACAGAACAATAAAAGAGTTTGACTGGTATTTGTATTATTCATTTTGTGGTATCAACCAAACTACTTACATGAAAGCTGAAAATGAACAAAAAACAGCATGATTAAAAAAAAGACCCTTTAATTTTCCCTTCTGGTGCTGTTCCTTTAAATATTTCCCCGGAAGTAAAATCAAGCCAATCAACACAAATGTCAACTTTAGCACATGGAACTTTGAACCAATCAACACTAATATAAACAAAAGCACAGGTCCAGGAATGTTTTTAAATTTATGAAGTTAGTGAGCAGGAGAATCGAGTGAAAAATCCTCGTCATCACGTTCTGATAGGTCCATATCTGGCTCATCGCTCCATTCATTCAGAGCATCCCACAGTTTTGCTGTAGCAGTTTTTAATGGTTCATCGGTTGTCGGACATTTACCAAGAGAACACAGCAAAATATTTTCCTGTTTTTTAAAGCATGGCAGAACAATCAAATATGTTGTTACTGATTAACATTATAGACATTCTCCAGTGGCAGGGGGTCTTGAAAACGCACTTTTACAGGCAGTGAACGCCTCATTTTACAGTTACAGAGACTGATTGAATAAAATTGGTAAGTTTTATCTACCATTTTGCTCCCAGTACACATGGGCGGTTATTAGACACAAGATCAAAAACAGTGGGGGGGCGGGGAGGCGGGGGGGTTATTGGAGTAGGGCACTAATTACGTCGAATATGGTAATTACATTTTGATAGGAGCAGTTCCCTGCTCCATTTCATCATCTTATAGAGTAACAGACTTGTTTTTTTTTTTTTTTTCAATTAAATTCCCTCTCTCACTCATCACTCATTTACCAAGCCGCTTAATTATATTTAGTGGGGCCGTTGGCGGAGTGGTGAGGGTGCTGCGCTCATGATCGGGAGGTTGTGTGTTCAAATCCCAGTTAGACCCTCACCGTGCTAAGACCCCTGGGCAAGGTCTCAACCACAAGTGTGCCTCTGTTCACCCAGCAGTGTAAATGAGTACCCGTAAAAATATACTGGGAATGTAACCTGCAATGGACTACTGTCCCATCTAGGAGGAGTTGAACTCCTGGTCTCTTCACGCTATGAAAACTGAGGATAAACACCGGTCCGATGAGCCACTATGACTCAGGTGTAAAAAGTCCAACGGATTTTACCTTTAATCATATTAGGGTCATGGTGGGGCTGGAGTCTATCACAGCCGACAAGAACAAAAGACAAGGCACAGCTCACCAGACCATCACAGGGCCAACACACACAACCATTCACATAACATCCATACCTAGGGGCAATTTAGAACAGCTAATTAGCCTAAAGTACATGATTTCAACCTGTGGGAGGAAACTGGAATAACTAAAGGAAACTCACGCAAGCATTTGGAGGACATGCAAACTCTTCACAGGAAACTCATTTCGATTAAATTCTATTCCGTGAATTATTTTAATTCAGATTGAATCATAAAATGTAAAGTTTAAGATGAAAAAAAACTCAAGACTTTTTGAAGCTAAATCAGGAAGCTGCTGGCCCATAGGGGACCTGCTGAGCAGTTTATCGGTAAATTATTGCATCACAATATAAACACTAACATCATCAGCCTACTGTGATTTCGTAGAATTGTCAATTTCCCTCCAGAAACCGTGTTCTCACCCTTGATAAATACATTCAAGAAGAGTCTGTTTTATGTGATATGACGGGTAGAACTAGGTGCAGGGGTGCTCGCTGCAGGGGGCATGCGTGCCCTCTTGCTCCTCTGCATTTGTATACAGTATTTCAAACAACTGGCTTATGTAGTAGTATCCTTTTTTTCTCTGAATATTTTTTGAAATATTCAAATATAATATCACAATATCATTTTAGGTGATATCACCCGGCACTAATTCGGAAGTAAAGCACCTTTCCTGAATTTGGAGACTTTCCTGTGTTAATCAACAAACAGCTGAGTTGCTGGTAATGATTGATGGAGATTGTACCAGCGAAGGTTTTTTATTCGACACACTAGATACTCATCCTCACAGCCATCAGACACCCCCACCACCCTCGTCCTCTTCTTTACCCCATCGCATTATGAACTCCACTTGAGCCACTAATGAACCTATGGAGAAGGCTAGAGGAAGTATTTCATGAGCGTATTTCAAAGCAATCTGATTATTACTCTGATCTCCTTATATAGTATAACAATGTGGAATAGCCGATTAGAATTTAGTCAGCCACCAAACTCACATCTCTCAGCGCCTGCCAGGCTGAGGCCCACACTCACGATTTGGGAGGTCTCGGCAGCGATTTTAACGACCTGTCGCCAGCTACAACCGCTCGTCTCGCCACCATTTTGCCATAGCAGGCCAGTGGCCCCGCTGATTGCGGCAGCTGAAATGCTAGTTTTACAGTGCTCAGATTACAGGCTGCTCTCCGGTAATGTCAGGCTGTCACGCTTTCAGCACGGCTACAGACAGTGTGCCACAGGCAAAAGGAATTTCTTCTCATTCACCAAGCTGGCCTGACAATTCACTCGTCTCTCAGCTTGAGCTCAGTACTTCGGTTTACTGGTCACATCTGCCACTACCAGATTCCCACAACGATCTGAGTGAGACTGGACATTCCATCAGTATAAGCAAACTATAGTTGTGATTTAAACTAGAACTGTATGAATATTTGGGAACAATAACATCAATGACGTTGTTTCACGTGTAATTTCAAAGTGTCTCAAATGCAGTGCTGCTCAGTGAAAATAAGAAATATTATTGTTCACCTGGATTTCAGAAAGTAATTGACAAAGTTCCAGTTATCACTGAGCTAAAATTTAATTGATTTTAATTTTCCCCAGCATTTTTAAATACAATGTGTATATATATATATATATATATATATATATATATATACACACAAAAATAAAAGGACAGGACAAAGACTTTCTATTGAAACTCCATTTATCACTACAGATCTGTTTCGAGGGGTGGTGAAACTCATCCTCTCTCTTCAGGTGATTATAGAAGAACTATTTGCTCTACCAAAAAGTATTCAGCACTCTCCTACGGAAGGATCTACTCAGAAAATCCCTATGTGTATATATATATATATATATATATATATATATATATATATATATATATATATATATATATATATATATATATATATATACTGTATGTATATCTTCTTCTTTTTGTCTTTTTCCCGTTCTCGAAAGTCGCCACAGCGAATCATCTGATTCGCACGTTTGATTTGGCAGAGGTTTTTGCTGTCGGATGCCCTTCCTGTCACAACCCTTTAGCAATGGACAGAAACACGCTGACGACTTTGCAGCCGACTCTTTACGAAAGTCAGCAATGGTTCTTCTACATGCCTCTCACCATAGACAGTGAGAGACATGGCCCGCCTTTGATAACCCAGTTAGCTGCACTGGGGGGACAGCAGTGACAACCTTGTGGGGACTCGAACCCCCAACCTTAGGATCAGCGATCCTGCGTCATATTATATATATATATATATATATATATATATATATATATATATATATATATATATATATATATATATATATATATATATATATATATACAGTCGGAGCCCTACTTACAAAAACCTCTGAATACGAAAAATCCAGGTTATGAAAAAAAAACATTTTCCTAAATTTTCACCCTCCGTATACCAAACAACCACTTCTTACGAAAAACGCCAAACACGCCATTCAAAAATTCAAACAATGCGCGAGTTGCTCTCTCATTGGCTGTCTCCCAACATCCTGCCCCGCTGGCCTCCCATTGGCCTCCCATTGGCCAGGAGTGAGCTTCTCCATAGTACTGTACCCATAAGCTTGTTTATCACACGTGTAAAGGAGAGATGTACTATTGGTTTGTAAGTTTCATGAGTTTTTTGTGAGTACTCATTGCAGCTTATTTGAGGAGGTCTGGATGAGCCGCGTCCCGTCTCAAAAGCTCCGCATTCGGCCACGAAGCTTTTTGTTCAAGGAATTGGGCGGAACCACAAATGTTCCGTGCACAGAATGCTCTGTGGGACAAAAGACCTCCGATCTCGTAAGGAAGCAAGTTCATATTGAATCCGGGCCTCTGATCGCTCAAGGAAGCGAGTTAATATCGAATCCAGACCTCAGCTCTTTCAAACAGATAATTCTGCTTTAAATACAACACCCCGTCTCAAAAGCTCCGTCGGCTGCGCGCTGCATGTGGGCGGAGCCCGCATTCAGCAGAGCGCACCACTCAAAGAGAGAGAGAGAGAGTTTTGTGTGTGTGTGTGTGTGTGTGTGTGTGTGTGTGTGTGTGTGTGTGTGTGTGTGTGAGAGAGAGAGAGAGACAGAGAGAGAGACAGAGAGAGACAGAGAGAGAGAGAGAGATAGAGAGGGACAGTGTTGTGTGCGTGTGTGTGCATTAATAAAAAATGTTTAATAATGGTTTAATTAATAAATATGTTAATAAAATGGTTTAATATGTTAATAAAATGTTTAAATGGTTTAATAAATAATTTTCTTTTGCATTTAATGCATGTTTTATACATATTTCATCTCAGCAGACTCCAGGGCAGGGTACACCTTGTACAGCTTGCCAAGCCATCACAGGGTCAACACTTACTCTTACACCACGGGGCAATATAGAACAGCCAATTAGCCTACTGTGCATGTTTTTGGACTCCCAGAGGAAACCGAAATACTTGGAGGAAACCAACAGTCCAAGACCAGCTATTGAACCCAGGCCTTCTTGCTGTGAGGCACATGTGCACTGCACCACTACGCCACCATTTTAAAAATATAAAGTATTACGTTATTAAAATATTCTCATATAGTATAAATTCATTCATTTATTCAATCGTGAATTTATTTACTAAACTGCTGAACTCTATTATGGTCACAGAGAGGCTGGACCTATCCCAGCCGATACCAATCAAGGAAGACCATCACAGGGCCTATACACAACCAACCATTCACACTCACACTCAAACCTAGGGCCAATTTGGAACAGCCATTTAGTCTACTGTGTATGTCTTTGAACTGTGAGAGGAAACCAAAGTACTCAGAGGAAATCCCCGAACGCCCGAGGAGAACATGTAAACTCCACCTGAAACACCTGAGCCCAGGACTTGAACCCAGAACCTTCTTGCTTTGAGGTGGCTGTTGCTAACCACAATTCTGCCATGTGGCCTCTTGTATAAATTCATTCATACTATAATGGATTGGTAAAAAAAAAAAATGTCATGTTTCAAAGAGAAAAACCTCATTTTATACTGACATACGAACGCTTTATTACAGCAAAACAGCACCTATTGGGCCACATCAGTAAAAATACGTTTGCAGTATTTCAGCTAATTATCTACTGTTCAAATATTAACCGAGTTGTTTTCTTGAAACACATTTTTTTAAATTATTTTTTAAAGTTGAACTTTTGAAAGCTGTTTGCATCCTGCCTGGTAAATGATTGATGCATACTTCTAACCTTAACATAAAAGGGCCACTCAGCACAAAGTTTCCACATCCCACACACCCTCCCACCATCACCAGCGGCGCGGTAATCCACAAAAAATGTGTGCAGCAGCCCTTGCCCTGGCCATTCACGCAATTTATTATCCGTAAGCCGAGGTTCTGCTCTAAGCTCACTAAGCAAGGACGTTGTTAGCGAAGTAATTAGCGCGCTTTTTTCCCGGGCGGCCCCGACAAGCATAGAGCTGCTAATGAGGCCTTCCCTGTCCACCAGCCAAGGTCATAATCTGTGTCAGGGCTCATGCTAACACCCAACCGCCTGAGTCAGCTATCCCAAACATACGCTCTGGAACAGACAGCTCCGCTAAGGACATCAGCCTGTAATTATCACACACACCGGAGACAATCGACCTAATCTCCCATTAAACCACTCAGTACCTTTCATCCCTATAGCCAACACATCGTCCCAGATATAACGATACACATGGATACTTATTTTTTGCAGCTTTTTTTGAGGGTCTGTGTCCAGGCAACCCACTTATAGTCATCATGGTTAGAATTTAGTGATTAAAAAGTTTTTCTTAAAAAATACAAATAAATAAATAAACAAATTAAAAGAAAAACCCACAAAAACTGTGTTACTCCTCAATGGCACAACAGAAACCCCTTTGCCTTAGCTGGGAGATAACAAGTCATAATCTTAACGATGCTACAGCTATCTGTCCCCGGGAGCCAAAGCCAGCCGTGTTCTTTTTATAAATCAGGTGGTATTCTATTTAAGGTATTTGGCAGATGCCCTTATATACAGCCTTGTACATTTCTACCTGATTTATACAACCGAGCATGTTGAGGGCTAAGAGACTTGCTCAAGAGCCCAACAGTGGCGGCTTGGTGGTATGAGATCTTCAAACTCGGAACCTTTTGATCAGCAACCTAGAGTCTTAACCAATGAGGCACAACTGCCCTGTCCAGCACTCTTTGGCATTCAGCAATCATGTACAAATAAGAGCTTGCTAATATGAGACAGGTTGGACATACAGTGGTACCTCACCTTATGGTAGTCCCAGCAAACGAAAATCCAGGTTATGAAAAACATTTTCCAAAATTTTTTGTCTCTGTATACAAAACAAGTTCTCCTTACGAAACGCGCCAAACACACCATTCAAACATTCAAACACACCATTCAAACATTCAAACGTGCCATTCAAACATTCAAACAATACACGAGTTGCTCTACATTGACTATCTCCCAACATCCTGCCCCGCCATTGGCTAGGAGGGATGACGAAGCTCCCTCCCATTGGCTATCACCCAATATCCCACCCCGCTAGCCTCCCATTGGCTAGGAGGGATGACGCAGCTCCCTTGAGCAGCAGCTTGTTTCATGGAGTTTTTCGAGTGTGCTCATTGAAACTTTATTTTTTGGCTCAGGCTTTTAATCTTGCATAAACATTTGTAAGATTATAACCCTGCTAAGAAGACATGGTCAACACGAAGTAAGTACGTTAAAAGATATGCTTTTATAATTTTTAAAGGGTAGTATTGGGGGCCTTGGAACAAATCATGCGTTTAACATGTAAAATGCGGTTCTACTTACGAAAAATCCAGGTTCAGAAAAAGGCTCTGGAACGGATTAATTTCGTAAGGTGAGGTACCACTATACTCTACATGTAATATTTACTTTCTGATATGAGTCTGAAATGTTTGTGCAGCTTTACGACCCCCTGATTGATCCTGAAATCACTACTGTTTGTATGGAATTTCACACATAGCCCTACTGCCCTTCTTCAAACTCTCAAAAACAGGTTAGGCAATAGAAATGGAGAAATAGAAATTGGCACTGCAGCCAGAGTGTCTTCAAGCACAAGCACAGTGTTTCAAGAGTACGCTCTGCAACGGCCGCACCCAAGATCCAGGATAAAGTGCCTCCTGAAGATGAATGAGTGATTAATTCAAGAGAAAATGCAAGAAAATATTCTGTAGTAAGTAGGTGAATAATTAAACCAGTGGGCAGTTTTTCGATTCAAAACAGACCCCTAAGACATGAGAAAACAACAGAGGAATCAGTCTCCCTTGCCCGGACGCGGGTCACCGGGGTTCCCTCCTGGAGCCAGGCCCAGGGGAGGGGCTCGAAGGCGAGCGCCTGGTGGTCGGGCTTATGCCCATGGAGCCTGGCCGGGCCCAGCCCGAAAAGGAGACATGGGTCCGCCCTCCCATGGACCCACCACCCGTGGGAGGAGTTTTAGGGGTCGGGTGCAGTGTGAGTTGGGTGGCAGCCGAAGGCATGGGTTCTGTCGGACTGATCCTCGGCTGCTTACTCTGACCTTCGGGACATGGAATGTCACCTCTCTGGCGGGAAAGGAGCCTGATTTGGTGCGTGAGGTGGAGAGATACCGACTAGATATAGTCGGGCTCACCTCAACGCATAGCTTGGGCTCTGGAACCATCCATCTCGAAAGAGGCTGGACCTTCTTCTATTCTGGAGTTGCTCATGGGGAGAGGCGGCGAGCCGGTGTGGGTATTGTTGTTGCCCCGCGCGTCGGTGCCCAAATGTTGGGGTGCCCCCCGGTTGACGAAAGGGTAGCTTCCCTCCGTCTTCGGGTGGGGAGACGGGTCCTGACTGTTATTTGTGCTTATGCACCAAATGACAGTTCAGAGTACCCACCCTTTTTGGAGTCTTTGGGGGGGGTGTTGGAGAACGCTCCCTCGGGAGACTCGCTCGTTGTCTTGGGAGACTTCAACGCCCATGTGGGCAACGATAGTGTGACCTGGAAGGGTGTGATCGGTAGGTACGGCCTCTCCAATCTGAATCCGAATGGTGTGTCGTTGTTGGACTTCTGTGCTCGTCATAGTTTGTCTATCACGAACACCATGTTGAACATAAGGGTGTCCATAAGTGCACTTGGCACCAGGACACCCTAGGTCGCAGTTCGATGATTGACTTTGTAGTCGTGTCATCGGACTTGCGACCATATGTTCTGGACACTCGGGTGAAGAGAGGAGCTGAGCTGTCTACCGATCACTACCTGGTGGTGAGTTGGCCGGTGGTGTGGGAGGTTGCCTTCCAGACCTGGCAGGCCCAAGCGTGTAATCAGGGTCTGCTGGGAACGTTTGGCGGAGCCCCTGTCCGAGAGGCCTTTAACTCCCACCTCCGGCAGAGCTACAACCACGTTCGGAGGAGGCGGCGGACATGGAATCTGAATGGGCCATGTTTCGTGCCTCCATTGCTGAGGCGGCAGCCCATAGCTGTGGCCGTAAGGTCGCCGGTGCTTGTCGTGGCGGTAATCCCGAACCTGGTGGTGGACACCTGCGGTGAAGGGGCCGTCCAGCTGAAGAAGGAGGCCTATCGGGTTTTATTAGCCTGTGGGACTCCTGAGGCAGCAAATGGGTACCGGCAGGCCAAGCGTGCTGCAGCCGAGGCTGTCGCAGATGCAAAATCTCGGGCGTGGGAGGAGTTCGGTGAGGGCCTGGAGAGTGATTATCGGTTGGCCTCAAAAGGTTCTGGGCCACCATCCGACGCCTCAGGAGGGGGAAGCAGTTCTTCACAAACACTGTTTACGGTGGAGGTGGGGAGCTGCTTACCTTGACTGGGGATGTTGTTGAGAGGTGGAGGGAATACTTTGAGGACCTTCTCAATCCCCCAACACGCCCTCCGTGGAAGAGGAAGACCCTGGGGGTTCGGGTGAGGGTCCGCCATCACTGGAGTGGAGGTCACTGAGGTTGTCAAAAGCTCCTCGGTGGTCGAGCTCGGGGTTGGACGAGATCCGCCCGAATACCTCAGGACTCTGGATGTTGTAGGACTGTCTTGGTTGACACGTCTCTGCAACATCGCGTGGTCATCGGGGCTGTACCTCTGGATTGGCAAACTGGGGTGGTGGTCCCAATTTTTAAGAAGGGGGACCGGAGGGTGTGTTCCAATTATCGGGAATTACACTCCTCAGCCTACCTGGTAAAGTCTATGCAGGGTACTAGAGAGGAGGATCCGACCGATAGTCGAACCTCGGATTCAGGAGGAACAATGTGGTTTTCGTCCTGGCCGCAGCACTCTTGACCAACTCTATACGCTCCACAGGATTCTGGAGGGGCATGGGAGTTTGCCCAATCTGTCCACATGTGCTTTGTGGATTTGGAGAAGGCTTTCGACCGTGTCCCTCGAAAGATCTTGTGGGGCGTGCTCGAGAGTACGGCGTTCGGATCCGTTGCTACGAGCTATTCGGTCGCTGTATCACCGAGCCAGAGTTTGGTCCGTATTGGTAACAGCAGCTCGGATTCGTTTCGGTGGGAGTTGGAGTCCGCCAAGGCTGTCCTTTGTCACCGATTCTGTTCATAATTTTTATGGACAGAATTTCTAGGCGCCGTCGAGGCGATGAGGGGTTCTGGTTCGGTGGCCATCGGATATCATCTCTCCTTTTAGGGGATGATGTTGTCCTTTTGGCTTCATCAAGTCGGGCCCTCCAGCTCTCATTGGAGCGATTCGCAGCTGAGTGCGAAGCAGCCGGGATGAAGATCAGTACCTCCAAGTCCGAGGCCATGGTTCTCAGTCGGACAATGGTGGGATGCACCCTCTGGAGTCGGGATAAGGTCCTGCCCCAAGTGGAGGAGTTTAAGTATCTTGGGGTCTTGTTTACGAGTGAGGGAAGGATGGAGCGAGAGATCGACAGACGGATCGCTGCAGCCTCTGCTGTTAAGCGGTGCCTGTACCGGTCCGTCGTGGTGAAAAAGGAGCTGAGCCGCAAGGCGAAGCTCTCAATTTACCAGTCGATCTACGTTCCAACCCTCACCTATGGTCACGAGCTTTGGGTAATGACCGAAAGAACAAGATCACGGATACAAGCGGCTGAAATGAGCTTTCTTCGCCGGGTGGCGGGGTTCTCCCTTAGAGATAGGGTGAGAAGCTCCGCCATCCGGGAGAGCTCGAGTAGATCCGCTGCTCCTCCACATTGAGAGGGGCCAGTTGAGGTGGCTCGGGCATCTGGTTAGAATGCCCCGGACGCCTCCCTGGTGTGGTGTTTCGGGCATGTCCAACCGGGAAGAGACCCCGGGGTCGACCTAGAACACGCTGGAGGGACTATGTCTCTCGGCTTGTCTGGGACCGCCTCGGTGTCCCCCCGGGAGAGTTGGAGGAAGTGGCTCGGGAGAGGGATGTCTGGACCTCTTTGCTAAGGTTGCTGCCCCCGCGACCCGACCCCGGACTAAGCGGAAGAAGATGAGATGAGATGAGATGGGCAGTTTTTCACCAGATAGAGTAAAAGTACTGACGCAAACATCCAGTCTGCCTCACCACCCACCTCTATCCTATATCCGAACTAACGTGACGTTAGAGTACCATATTTAGATGAAATTCTCACTATAATGCACCATATTTGTTGATTCGTCCAAGGTGTGGTGAAAAACAACCTGAAGGCATCAGTGATGATCAAATCACCGAGAAAAAAAAAAAACTGAATCAACACAGAAAGCATGCAAACGCACCCTCGGTGCCAAAAAAGCTATGGTTTCAGCTGCAAGCACTGCCAGCTGGGTTTCACGTGTGCCGGATGGTGATGTGAAGCTTTGTGGCTGGATGAGAGCTGCACACCACCTGGGCACAAGTTTGCTTGGCTCAACCAATTCCTGAGCTCAAACACTGCTGGCACATTGAGGAAAGAATGTCTGCAAAAGTAAATAATAGGTTTGTAGGGAAGAAATTCAGGAAGAGAGAGACAGACAGCTCTTTTCTGAACTCTTGATAGCAGAGAAGACGGAAGAGCCAGCACTTTATTCAAAGTTCACTGTGAGACTGCGAGCAGAGGGCACAACCTGATGCCCACCCTGACACCGTTAATGAAAACACAACGGAGACAGCCACACCATCAAACTCACACCAGTGTCTGCTTGACACCTGCTGCCTCCTAACAAACCAGAATAAAAAGACTGGGAGTACAACTAATGCAAAGACAGTCTCACAACAAAACAACACAGCACATGTGTTCATGTGGCACAGCCATTACCACTGCACAACCTGCTATTTATTATTCAACTTAAAACGTTAGGTCTGGCGAGGGTCACAAACTTTGAAATACTGCATCTATTTCCTTTTCCTGTCTTTTTAAAGACTCTTTATTATTCCGATCACATCTAGACAGGACAGCAGCCTCCAACACAGGACTCAAAGGGAGTAGTAAATATACAGAAAGGGGTATATAAATAAAGCATTGCACGGCGCATCCTTTTAAGATTTTTTTTGTTATTTCTGTCATATGAAAAATCAATGGAAGGTTATTATGCATGCGATGCCTCAACAAATACAGTTTCTCCATGATGAATATTAAATAACTTATAGTATTCTATAACAAAAGACTATACACTGTACATACTATCAGAATATTCATAATTTTTAAAGAAGTTTTCAAATGCAAAATTTACCATTAGAGGTTGATATCAGTGATATTGATGACCTATTTGAGTTGAAGCAAACGGGAATTAAAGTATTATTTACAGTGTAAATAAGCTTCGCACAGAAAGGAGCCATATATCAATATAGGAGTCCCATCACTTTAGGGGGCAGTCGTGGTCTAGTGGTATAGGGCGCTGGATCACTAATCCAAGGGTTGGGGGTTCGAGTCCCACTCCAACAAGATTGTCACTGTCCCTCCCAGTGCAGCTAACTGGGTTATCAGAGGCCGGCCATGTCGCTCACTGTCTATGGTGGGAGGCGTGTAAAAGGACCATTGCTGACTTTCGACAAGAGTAGGCTGGAAAGCCGTCAGCATGTTTCTGCCCTGCGATGGCCTGGCGAGCTGTCCAGGGTGTACTCTGCCCTTGCCCAGAGTTGGCTGGGATGGGCGCCAGCCTCCCCGCGACCCTAGTTAGTATTAAGCGGTTACAGAAAATGAACTGAACTGAACAGAAAGGATCCATATATCAATATAGGAGTCCCATCACTTTTCCACTGAAATTAAGTGTTCTAGTTCTGTCGCCTTCTCCATCTCATAGTAAGCCAGTAATATTTATACAAAAACTACAACAATGATACCTTCATCAGTCTGATTCACCGGCGACTGATTGGGACTTATATTGCTATTGCTATTGCTAATGCTAATGCTAATGCTAGAAGAACCGCTGTGCAGCTACACATAAAATAAAAGGATCAACTCACTCCAGAGTTTTTTAAATCTTTCATTAAAGTACTGTATGTGTAAAGTTAAATTTCATATAAGATTTCCGACTAGTCCAGTTATTAAACTGTAGTGAAATATTTCTGTTTAACATCAGCATCAGCATCCTGTTAGCAAAATGTTTTGAATATTCCTGAACATATCACTGCCATACAAAAAAGATCCACAAAGATAGTCTTAATCTTTATAAAAACATAGCACATATATAAATATGTATGTATATATAAAATAAAATACATAGACATGAAACCAGTGAAGGGAAATATTATATATAAGTATTATTTTTAAAGACTATATAGTGTCAGTCCACTACATGGTGAATACGATACCCTGATAGATACAGATAGTCCCTGTTTTATTAGGATAAAAGGTTTTGTACACCGGTGGATTTTATAACCAGTAAATGACTTCAGCGCGTAGTTGATCCGTGGATATGAGAGTCCTGCACGCTGTAGAAGAACCATGCCCACTAATTATGGCTCTAAGAGGAAGATCTTTCCAGGAATCCTATAGCGCCGTTCCCTCTTCCCAGCAGTTCTACTGTTTGAAATCGCATGTGGAAATGCCTTAACACAACAAAACTGAATAAATGGTTGCATCACTGGTGGTCAGTTCATTTCTCCAAGAGAAAGCCTGCTGAAGGATGTCCACAGAAGAGACTCTGATTTAATAATTGTCCATCTAAAATCAATATTTTATGTTTTTTAATTAAACTTGTTTACATAAAAGTTGGAGATATTTTGTGCTGCTTTCTCAAAAACAATGCAAAAAAAAAAACAACAAAAAAAAACAAGCAAACAAACAAACAAAAAAAACATTATTACATACCTCAGTAATAGAACACAAATGTCTTGCCATGGCTAATTTGCAATCCCTGCCCATGGTTAGGGTAAGGGAAAAGTTTACCTTTGCATAAGAGGCTACTTTTTAATTTCAACAAAATACAAAATAACACAATCACGCAAACCTTATACAAAGCTTACGCAAAGCTCAATAAACTTTATACATACCACTGGACAGATGCTGTGCACTTGGTCGTTCCCCTAGCTTCTCCAGGTCTCTCCTGGTTAGCTAACGGCTTATGACATCTTGTAATGTTAACCGCAGGTAGCCTGCAGCATTTCCGCATGACACAATGCCAGAGAGGCCATTGTAAAAGTAGTACATATGTCGAGATAGGGGCAGCAGAGGGTTGTTTTCCTTTACCGCCCCTGTATTCCTCAATGGGAGGGTCTATTAGGATGGATTCAACCTCCCTCCTCTCATGACGCCTCTCTAATCCACTTACCCCATAAGTGCTATAAAACCGTCCTGAAATTCCAACATAAATATTACAAATCGGAGAATCAGCCACGAGTGACGATGACACTGGCCTTATAAAGGAATGTGAAGTGTGTGGTAGAGGAGCCGCTTTTAGAAGCTTCTGGACAGATATACTTACCTTATATAATCCATGGTGGTTAGTCAGTAATAACCCAGGCATCCAGTCAGCACTTCTCAATCAGCCATAGTGTTTACAATATGACAAGAGTGCACAGGGAGGCTTCCAGAAAAATCTGACCACAACTAGGATGTTGCTGCAGGCAATCCGGATGCTACTGTCAAACCGGTTTCAATAAGCTTGCATTTATTTACTCTTCATTTGCATTAAATTCGTATTTAACTGTTTAGATACAAATCCTGTTTCGGTATTTCGTCGGCTTCTTACCCCGCAGGAAACCCACAGTTTATAAAATAGCACAGTATTAAGTATTGAGTATAAACCTGCCGTCTTAGCAATGTCTCCTTCAGCCTGATGGCTAATCACTTGCAACACTGAACTGGTTAAATTCCACACAACAAGACTCTCAAAAGCTCAGAATGACTGTGCTGCTCATAAGTAATTATACACAAGACCTTTGTACTACAAGATCTTTCTCCTGGACAGATATCAGAAGATTGCAAAAGTTTCTTGAAATAGAAATCAAAACGATCTTTAAACCTGTAACTTCCATCTGCATTGTTTCCCTTGTAAAATAAAAATCAGTTCAAAATCGAGTTGAGCAACTATGTTCTACAAAAAAAGACTGGAGGTCAAATCATGATCGTTTTCGTTTTTGGGTTGCTCTGAAAACTATTAAAATAATTAATCATTACGTTTGGGCATCACAGTGGCGTAGAGGTTAGTACATCCTCCTCACAGCAAGAAGGTCCTGGGTTCAATTTCCAGCTGGGGCATTTCTGTGTGTCGTTTGCATGTTCTCCTTGTTCTTGTGTGGGTTTCCTCTGGGTACTCCGGTTTCCTCCCACACTCCAAAAACATACAGTCAGTTCATTGGTTGTTCCAAATCATCTCTAGCTGTGAGCATGAGTATGAATGGTTGTTTGAGCACTGGCCCTGCGATGGCCTGGTAAGCTGTCCAGGATGTACCCTGCCCTAGCCCAGAGTCAGCTGAGAAGGGCACCAGCCTCCCTGCGACCCTAATTAGGATTAAGAAAATCTTAATTATATTAAAATTTTATAAATATAAGAAAATGAATGAATGATCATTATGTAGAAATGTAGCGCTTACAAAATTACAAGTGCAGTAGTGCCTCAGTGGTGAGGGCTCCAGCTCACAGCTTAGAAAAGTCGCCGGCTCGAGCCACAAAAGGTTTCTGGTTCAAGATTTAGTACCACCAAATTGCCACAGTTGGGCTCTTGAGCAAGGCCCTTACACCTTAAAAGATGAAAAAGTAAGTCCTTCTGGATGAAGGGTGTCTGTCAAATGTCATTAATGTAAATGTACAATTTGCCTTCCTGCATAAATATACTGGATTATATAACTGGATTCAGAGATCTGCTGCAGATGACCTAGAGATGCATCTGATCTCCCCTTGGACTCTCATTGGCTGTTGCTTATCATTGTTCTTGCTACTTGTTGAAGAAATACTCACCGTATAAAACACCTCAGCAGGAATTTTAACCACTCCTAAATACCCGTACATAGTGAACTGTTCAGGATACACAACTTGTCATCAGTGAAGCAGTTAGCAACTTGTCAACAAAGTACAACTGTGACAGTGAAATTATGGCTAGAATCATAGAATGTGCCCCTGGCGTGAAATACAATAAAGTCCAAATGGTACAACAACTGGTTACCAACTGATAATCCAAAGATCATGAGTTTTAATTCCGATAATGCGTCAGCTGTCCATGGCTGCATGGAACCCAAGAAAATAGCATTGGTCATGCTCTCATTCTGGGAGAGGGATGGCATACGCTGCCTCCGCGAACAAGCACAGAAACATTAACCACATATGACCATCTATGTGATCATGCAGAAGCGGGTGGATAGCATTTTCCTCTGAGTGTGTTACCCTGCTCCTGATTCATGATTACATGAGCAGGAGTTTGAAACACTGTGGTCAGTTAGCTTCATTTGCCTCGAGGATTGCTCATTACCATGTGAATAGCAGAACGATGCCTGGTAGGTGGGAACCGGCCATACAAACAAATCATGAGGAAAAAATATTTCACAAAAAGGATGGCAAGGTGCATTAGGAAGACACCGACCTGGCACCTGGAACATCTTAATTAAAAATTATGCTTCCGAATATTTCCATTGCTACCAGGTCAATAGATTAGCATGGTAGGCAGAGAGAAACAATGGACTCCTTCGACCATATAGGTGGACTGTTTTACTCCAGATGCATGAATAAGATTCCATCTAATACATGTCACCCAACACATCTACCACAATAACCCCAATTGCTTGTTGATAGGGCGTAAATACACTCACATATAAAACCAATTCTCCATTTTTCACCCATTGACTAAATTCAATTTGTTAAGCCCCTTCACAACTCACTTACCCAGTCCCTGCTCAATGGAAATTTGATTGCATAGATTGAACATCCCATTATCTGTTTGGGTCAGATCCCTGTCTAAGTGAAGCGAGGATGAAAAGTGGGGCGAAAGAAGGCCGGGCAAAACAGACGGAGAGATGAGGCTCCTCACAGTCCGCCGCCGTTAACTGGGTAAAAGCCCTCTATATTCGTCATAAGTGTTCTTTAAATTCATTAGCATCTTTAGGCACTGGCGGAAGAAGCGCCGTGGGGGGGTTGAATCGCTTTAACAAGGTTAGACGGATCTTGTAATGCGTTATTGTTCAAGCGCTGTCCTCATCGTCGCAGACAGAATCGAGGCTGGAGTTCACTTACATGGTGAGATATCATAAAGGGGTGACAGGAAAAACTTCGAGAAGGCAAGTAAAATGTCTCGTGCATATAAACAAGCATGTTTGAGATATGCTCCGTGCAATATACTGAACCCACTTCAGCGGTTGATATCATTTACATTCGATTTCATTTCTGAGGAGCCGAGTTTATTCTTTAGCTTTGCTGTCAAGAAAATCCTCCCTGTGAACCCTCTGTAGGATCTATATTCAGATGACCCATACATGCTGTTCGGCTTCGTTCAAGAAACACTTTACATAATGCAAAGACTTCATCGTTTACAATCGGAACTAAATCAAAACCATTGGACAAAATCCAGTGTCACTGTGTGCCTTTAACAAACTTTGTTAAAATAGAGAAGAGCATTCTTCATTCTCTAACCTTTATCATTACAAAAGAGATGGCTTTTCCAACTACAGAAAAACACCTACACTGCAATAGCGGTCTAATGGGTTACTGATACTTTATATCAAACACTGACAATACAAAACACAGAGAATCATAGACAGGGTACAGGCTACATGTGGGCCAGCAAGTTGAAGTCACAGTACTTTTCAAAAATAAATCATTTGTTCATTTTTGGCATCAACAGCGGTCTACAGTATGAGCAATTGTGGAACCATCACCACCATTGATCATAAAAATGTACAGAATGTTATGAAAAAGCAACACCGGGGCTGATTTCTTTCTAGCCGAGGCTGTAGATTTTGGTAGTCTATCAGTGACAGTCACGTCAGATAAATATACCATGAAAAATATGACGTAGTCTTATGAACTGCTTCAAAGTTGAATACGTGGGAAATTCTGAGGTTGTAAATACGATTATTTAAGTTACTGTCGCCATCCTGTCAGTTCTAACAAATGTAGTCCTCTCCTGACTTCTGAAAACTGTTTATCACATTTTTTTCAGACCATATTAAACACAATCTGGGTTCCTATTACATACCTGAAGACTATTTTCAGTAAAAATCCCCGGAGATCAGCAGCTTTCATAATTTTCATTTATTTCCAGTGCTGCTATATGACTGGCAGATTGGATCATTGAATTCATAACAATGTCTACAGGTGTATACACCAGTAAAACAGTCCTCAATGAGTCGCGCTAACTTCAGCAGGATTGCACCATTAATAGAACTGAAGATGTTATTCAATATTAGATGACGAGTACAAGGCCGGGCCTTGTAGCACATCCTTCAAGTTACAAAATCAGGTACTTTCACTGAAGTATAGCTGCTGGTTGCAGACTCTGCAATGGCTGACATCTGCTGGCTAATCGTCAGCTCTAATACGTTTAGGCAGAAATCCGAAATCGGGAAAAAAAATAAAAAAATAATAATAAAAAAAAATAACCAAGAGCATTTTAGTCATGGCTCTTACCCTATCACAGGCCTGTGTGTGCTATAATAGGCTCCCTTGAGCTTCTGTGTCTGGAAGCATGAGTTTAAAAAAACTACTAGTGGAAATTTAATGAGCACATTTTTCTTACCTTTCCTCTCCTAATTAGAGCTATGAAAATACTACATGACAAATACGATACATCAATTTGTTCATCTTATGCATTTACTGTTATGTGGGTAAATCAGATTCTTTGTACTCATATGGACAGTTATATCAGATTTTTTTAGTAATAAAGAATATTGATATAGAAGTTTATAAAAATAACAATGACAAACACGTACCAAAAAATTTTTTACAAAAATGCAACAAAATCCAATAATAGAACGTATACGTCATATACGAGTCATGTCTTTGTTACCTCACAGCAAGCGTTTACTATTTTTTCATATGATTTTTTCATATGAGATGAAAGTGGTAACACGGTGACCCAGAAGAGGCATCAATCTGAAAGCTGTCTAACGGCCCAGTCTGCTAACTTGCTTTTCAAATGTGGGTTCTGGACAGCTGTCTCGCTGCTACATGCACATCATCTCCTACTCACACACGAGTTGAGAAGTCCATGTCTTTATTTCTGTGTGTGGTCTGTGAGCTGGTGTCCATGCCTATTTTAAGTCCAACCACGTCAATGTGTGTGCGTGTGTGTGTGTGTGTGCATATGTGTGTTTGTGTGTGTGTGTGTGAATATATCTCTATGTGAACGCATGTGTAGAGATAAGCGGTGGGTGTGTGTCACTGTGCATCTGTGACAGTACAGATCTCCTCTATAACAATGTTCTGATATCTCTATCGTAATCACCATGAGATAGATGTCAGGTTTAATGAGCATGTTACCCAAGAGCACAGAACCTCACCTCTTTCTCATCGTAGTGTAATTGAGCTCTTCTTCTTGTTTAATGTCAGCATGGTCTGTACTGATTCTTTCACCACCCTCGCTCTCGTCACTGCTGAAGACGGAGGCCAGCTCCTTCTTGGGTACGCGAGTTGGTGGCAGAGGGATGGTACGTTTCTCAGCCAGACGCCCACGGTTCTGCAGGAGCACACAGGAGACAGACACATACACACTGAGACGCTGAGGACAGGCCCAGGCATCCGCTGCATTCCCACACTAAAATGAGTTCAGCCAAAAGCCATAAAGCAGATGAACCGGTATGGGGAAAGCACCATGTGCCGTGCTTTCTGCTAGAACTATTCAAAATTTAAGCGATTCTAGTTTTGTCCTCGTGTCACACACTTCATGACAATCACAGCAAGGAAATGTTTGTGGCATGAGCAATATCATTCCAAATACATTCGCAAAGTCGATTGTAATCAATTACGTCATTCAACAGCTGTTTGCAATGCTCAGTTCGTGCAATATCAAGCAGCTTGTTAATCACCCAATCACATCGAATGCAAAGTTAATGTTTGTAACACGTAGGCAAGCTAGACATTATTTTAACAGAGAGGTGAGTCAGGCGGCTTTAAAACGATGGTGAAGTCATGAGTCATGTCTAGTTGAAGAATCGTCTCAGCCTTACAAATCGGATTAAAATAATAATACACAATCTATTAAGGTTAGCATCACATCTTTCAGATATGCCCTTGAGTTTCGAGGGGACTTTGCCTGGCTAATTTGTGAACAAGACCCAAACTAGGCACTATGTTGCCAGTCAGTGTTGGAGGCAAACAGAAATTATACAACAACCCAAAGCTGATTAATTGTCTAAGCATTTCAAAAACTGAAAAAAAAACAAAAGAAAACATACGACATAAAACTTTAGATTTGATCTCTGTGCATTCACAATTATAATGGAGAACTATTCTTCTTATACTGTTTAGAATTACAGTGATCCCTTGCTACTTCGGGTCTCGGTTTCTGTGGCTTCAGTGCATTGCAGGTTTTTCAAAAATATTCATCGAAAAATAATAAAATAAAAAATTAAGAAAAAAGTTAAGGAAAATGCTGCAAAACAAGGCCAATTGTGAAAAACAAACAAACAAACAAACAAAAACAAAAAACAACCCAACAGAACTACTTACATTTTTGTGTGAGGTGCACATCTGTGTGTGCGCGGTCTGTCTATATGTGTATTTATATTTTATTTACATCTTATGCATTATTTTTGAATGCTTGTTATTATAAGCATTTATAGCGTTGAATATGTATTTATTGAAATTATATACACATATACATGTTCGTATACCTCAGTCAGGGGGTCGATCCTACTTCGCGGAAATCGGCAGTCACAGGGGGTCTCAGTCCCCATTAACCGCGGAAAGTGAGGGATTTCGGTATTATGAATGTACTGTAGGTTTATCTCAATATATTTTATCATAGTAGTTTTACTCCGCCCTAAACCACATACACATACATACATACATACATACATACATACATACACAGTGGTCAACAGTCACCTGTGCAAAAGAGACCATCATGTTAAACCATACAGGTATCTTCTGTCAAAGGGACTAGCATGATCAGCCAGTATGGTTTTTGTTTGGTCTGAACAGACTATGTAGAAATGGAGACATATGATCCATCATGATATAAATGATCGCGTCCGGTTGTTTGTTAGGACAGTACTTGCATTTATTAGAATATTTTTACCTTTTGTGTGAATGGCACTGAAAGTAGAGTGATGCGCCAATTTTCTTTCTGCAGGAAATTACATGTGTGTATTTATCTATGCGCAGTCCGCGAGTGTGAGGTCTGTTCTAGTAAGTTATTACATTTTGTGTGAGCTATATATTGTGCATGTCGTTACTAGACATTTTAGAGCTTACAGAAATGGTAATAAAGTGAAACTGGTGGAGGGACCACGCGCATTCACAGACCTTTCACATGCTATGCGTATTTGGTCACAAACATGCTCTGTCTAAGTTGAAGATTAAGTTGAAGTTCTAATTATCTAATCGAATATCTAACGGACCTGTTGGAAAATTCTTATCCATGTAAGTGTAATGACTATAGTAACTGAGAACTTATGGAAATTGAACAAAAGTAAAGTAATATTACGATAGTCATTAGCATGCCTGTGTCTGAGTAGCCATAACACGCCAAAGGTTAATGCACGCGTGTGTTTCGCTCTACCCGTCATTTACATTATTTTAACAGACTGTACATTCAGGTCTAAATGGGCATTGCGGAATTGAATGAGTCAAACAAAACAGATAACATGAGAGTGAGGCATAGAGGAGTTGGGAGTAAAAATGCACTTAGTTACAATATGAAAAACCTTATTCAAGGTTCCATGTTTCCTCCCACAGGTCCAAGACGTGCACATTAGGCTGACTGGCTGTTCCAGATTGCCCCTTGATGCAAGTTTGAGCTTGAATGGATGTATATGCATTGGCCCTATGAAAGTCTAACAAGCTGGAGAGTGTGTACCCTGCCTTTGCTCAGTATCCGCTGAGGTGAGCGCCAGCCTATTGGTGACCCAAATAGTAGTATTAAGCGGTTCAGTGAATGACGGGGTATATGAAGTACAACTACGATAGTTAGCTAGATAGTAGAACTGCTTATAAGTTGCAAATGTGCAAAACGTCCACACATGAAATTGAAAAGAAAGAACAGAAAAAATCTATACAGACTGAGAAACTGTTCATGATCAATAATGAGGACACATGAAAGATAACTGATCCTAGTTCAGTATTGGTGGTGGGGTCAGAGAGCGAGATGTGATACTGACTCCATGTCCCTTTCATACATCTAACAAGATAGAGGGGACAAAGAAAAATCTTTCGGGGGGGGGGCATGACCTTTACAGTGACCTGTCTTCTCTTGTGTAAAGGAATAGTGAGAGGGGTGAGAAAAAGTAAGAGAGAAAGCGTATCTTTGGCAGTAATGTATGGATGAATGTGTCTTTGAAATTTTTACCTGAAAAAGCAGAGCCTTGTGTGTGTGTGTGTGTGTGTGTGTGTGTGTGTGTGTGTGTGTGTGTGTGTGTGTGTGTGAGACTGCATTTGAGCATGCTTGCATCTAAGTTATGTCAAACTCCAGTTAGCCCTGCAGCAATCACTACTTCCACATGCGGGCAAGCATACACACACACACACACACACACACACACACACACACACACACACACACACACACACATGTCATCCCACAAGGACAGCAGTGTGAGTGGCAGGCTGGGGGCAGGGGGTGGGGGAGTCTAGCCAAGAGGCAAACAGGTGCAGGCCCTCTGGATTCTCTCAAGTGGCATACGTTAAAGGGAGGAAAAAAAAGAGAATGAAGAAAACATCTAAGAGGATGAGCAGGCTATGCATAGTTCCATACAATATTTGTGTGTGTGTGTGTGTGTGTGTGTGTGTGTGTGTGTGTGTGTGTGTGTGTGTGTGTGTGTGTGTGTGTGTGTGTGTGTGTGTGTGTGTGTGTGTGTGTGTGCGTGCCACTGTTTTCTTTAGTTTTGCATATTGGCTCTGTTGTTGTAGACTGCCATGTACCATGTTGGTGCAACATTCTGTAGAAAGAAGGCCGGCTATTTTTCATGAAAAGAATCATCAAAAAATACAAACTCGCACTGTCAAACACCACCCTCCCCCAAAAAAAGTTTCAGTTTCTGAAGTCGCAAAGTGGGCGTGCATCAAGCTGGGCATCAGAGAGCTAAAGAAAGTCACAGAAATACACCAAATTAGTAGGAAGTCAACAGAAGCACTAAAGATGTCTTCATGTCCCCATTACAGCCCCATTCTGTAATCCCCAACCTAACAGCCGCTCTTGTCCTGCACCTAGACATTGCGGTAAGCCCTGCTCAGCCCCCAGGTCCTATTCAACACATTAAAGACTTGTTTCCGACACATTGTTGTTCTGGCAACACTTCCGTGTAACGCGTGGTTTTTCCAAAACAAAAACATAAAAAATGCTCGGCTTGAGAACCCACCGGGTTGTACACCCACAGAAACAAACCCACCGACAACCCCCAACACACACACACACACACACACACACACACACACACACACACACACACACACACACACACACACACTTGTGGTCAGGCCATTCTATAGGATGGAAAATGCATCACGGTAAAAGTTTCCTATAAGTAGCATTTTTGTGAAGGAGTCCTCCTGAACTGAAGACCTACCTTGAAGTGACGAGAACTCTATTTACAGTGTCCATCAAGAAACACAAACACACTCACACACACACACACACACACACACACACAAAGCCACAAGCATCCTCATTCTGGTTATTTTATGGTTCCCCCTGGTTCAAAATACTTTATCTACAGACAAACATAACAGACATCAGAAAGCTGGAGAGAGCTAATGTACTCAGAAAAACCATCACGGTCAAGTTTTTAGCGCTAAGTTTTCTCGATGGGAGTAATCTTATCTCAAGTGCCCTGTTAGTTGAAAAGATAATTGGCATAAAATTATACTTTACACTTGTTAAGCACCAGAAATGTGGTGAAAGCTGAGTAATAAATGCAACCAATACACTAATCACAACCACTGTTCGTCTGAAACACACACTTCTTCTTTCTTTTCATTTCGGCTTTTTCCCTTTTTCAGAGGTCGCCACAGCGAATCATCTGATTTGCATGTTTGATTTGGCACAGGTTTTTACGTCGGATGCCCTTCCTGACACAACCCTTTAGAAAGGGACAGAAACACGCTGACGGCTGCACAGCTACTCTGGACAAAAGTCAGCAATGGTTCTTTTACATGAACCTCTCACCATAGATAGTGAGAGACATGGCCGGCCTTAGATAACCCAGCTAGCTGCACGGGGGGAGAGTGGGACTCGAACCCCCAAGCCTAGGATCAGTGATCCTGCACCCTTTAACACCAGGCCACCACTGCCGCGGCTGAAACACACACAAAGCTGAGTAAAGTATTCAAATTAATAACTTTTTTCAGAGTGACAAAGTACTTTTAAATGAGGAGGCTTCTCTTCAGCTGGTCGGGATTTTTCGCTCAGACTAAAAAATGAGGATATTATGTAAAAGCCAGGAGATGTTATTTCCCAAAAGGTGTACTGCTATGTCACTGAGGGACTGTGTGTGCTTTCTCTCTGTCACACACAAACTCTTGCTCGTCTACTCTTCCACATGAACACACACACACACACACACACACACACACACACACACACACACACACACACACACACACACACACACACACACACACACACACACACCCCCGTAGTAGCAGTCCGTGACATTCCTGCAGCTGCGGCGCACTTGCATGTGGCCCTCCCTTCCTCACCCATTGCTCTCCCTGGGGGAAGAATGCCTAATGAGTCACGCGTCTGTCTGCCGTAACCTCCACTTGTGTGCGTGTGTGCGCGTGTGTGTGTGTGTGTGTGTGTGTGTGTGTGTGTGTGTGTGTGTGTATGTGTGTGTGTGTGTGTGTGTGCTTGTGAGCCATAACGGCGCTGTGTGTGAGTGTGGAGGTGGAATGGCGGGCAGACTTGGCGCGAGATTTTTTTTGCTGGAGGTGGGGGACGAAGAGAGGAAGGGAGGAGAGGAGAGGAAGGGAGGAGGACTGTGAAGGGATGATGGCAGTTACTGCACCTACTTTCCGCTACTGAAACACTGAAAGGAGATGGAAAGAGAGAGAGAGCGAGAGAGAGAGAGAGAGAGAGAGAGAGAGAGAGAGAGAGAGAGAGAGAGAGAAGAAAACTTGACCAATCTGTGATAGCCCACCTCTAATTCATGTTCAACAACAAATCCACTTTTACTCTTTTCCATTAAGGCCATGTGACACTCACGAGGACTTACTACATACGTCATACATTACTCAATACCTATCTGCAGCACATCCGTTTGTTGTATTGTTATATAAATACAGATGGGACTTTTTCCATGTAGATGAAACCTTTTAACCCTTGTTACATCACTGCTTCAAAAATATACCAAATATTAATGCAAAGCTTCTGTTTTTCCACCATAAGCAGGACAATTATATGATATACTGTATTGTCATAGCTGGATACAGTTAACTGAATGACAAGACAACAGTGCAGGAGAATAACACCCCCCCACCTGTCTCAGTCCAGTGGAGCGCTTCCCCACAGTGGGACGTCAGCGGCAGCGCAGCCATGCATGTCAGCCGCTCTTTGCCTGCTTGGATTGACCTACTAAGACAGCCATGGGAGAGCGTTACAGACAAGTAACGACTCCACTACAGAGCTCAGAAAGTAAACTAAGAGGAGGCCGGAGAAAAATGAGACTGAAAAAAAAAAAAAAAAAAAAAAACTTTTCAATTAAAAACGATGTAAAGAGTTCTACTTGTAGCATAAAGCAAACACATGGCAAAACGTGGTCGAATGCATAACACAAAATACTTAAAATTTTAATGTAGTCTGAAAAGAATCACACAAAATATACAATGCAGTTTACTGTATTTCGCTACTGAAACAAATGAGGTCAGCAGAGAAATGTTAGCATGCTATTCATCATAGTTAACACTCTAGCTCTCCTGGTGTAGCTCGAAATCAATCAATGTTACGATTTCTTTTGTTTCTTTTTCATTCATGTTATAAAGGTTAATCTGTTTTTATACTTTTCTCCCTTGTGTAGCAAGAGTTTAAGATATTAGCATGACCGAGTGCGAGCTAGCGTTCACCTCAGTATTTAGTTAAGCTAAGTCATGACTAATGCATTACCACTGCTGTAACTCTCAATCAATCCATTTTATTATTATTTTTGTTTGTTTCTTGTACATTTACATCATATACATTGAACTGCTATTATATTTTACTTCATCATGGCACATGAACTTAAGATATTAGCATAACTGACTGCTAGCTAACATTCCCTTTAGTACCTAGTTAAAGTAAATGCTAGTTAAATGCTTTAATACTGTTGGTGTAGCTCTAAATCAATCAATTTTACACTTTTTTTTTTTTTGGTCTCTCATATCATAAACATTAATCGGCAATTATACCAGTTATAAGTACAGTTTCCAATAACGCTTAGGAAACAAGGTAGTTCAGGCACTGCTTGGTGTTAGTTTCCCGCCTGACCATTCAGAAAAGTGTTTTTGAAGTTGGTGTACTGTTTGTGAACTTTGACATGTTTTTAAAGACCACGCAAAATAAGACATTACATTTTAAACAAAGAAAACTTTAAGCCTTACAAATCTCAAGTTGGGAAGACTGGCTGGCCATGCATCAATTTTGATAGTGCGAAAGACAAAATCTGATAAATGTCGGGTAAGTTTTAAGCAAAACATTCACACATGCTCAAACACATAGACAAATACACTCATCCATCTGTAGGTTCCACCACTTGTGCCCCATCTGTGCATCTCCAGGAGTTTACTTTCACACTGATTTCATAACACATGGCTGCTTGTTAGCATAAAGTCGCACAACAGCTGTCATTACACTGTATTGTACTGAAAGCAAAGTGCCAAATGAGATGAGCAGGTAGTGCCGCTGTTGACGTCTTTGGAGATTTTTCTGGCGTGTTGAGAGCCGCATTAATTCACTAACGTAACAGACCACAGGGCAGGTTCGCTCACTCCCGGGCCTGAGGAGGGATCCTGTCGTTGCCATAGCAGCATAGCCGCAGCTCCATGTGGGGGATACAAACATAAGTGGGACGTGGAAACATACACAAACACACAGGCTCACGTACAAACGTGTGCGAATATACATGCACACTTTCTCTAGCTCCCTGCAGTGAGGGAACTGTTGTGGGACAGAGTGGCGTCAGCCGCTGTTCCTGTCTGCGCACAGCCCTGCGGCCCTACTCTGTCAAATTAAACTTTCACTGCCAAGATAAAGAGATCACCTAACTAATAACATGTTCTGTATATTTCTAACCCAAGACTACCTCATTAGAGTCCGCCTATCAAGCTTACCATGTGTTTAGTCGCCTCATGGCTAATAATATGGGTGGTTTATGTGACAAAAGTATCCTATAGCAATACTTGAAGATATGCTTGAATTTTACTGGCATACACTGTGTATATAGTTATTATATATTTAGCCTTGCAAATTATGAAAGCTTAAACAAAAATCACCCAATAACTTACGATATGATTTTAAGTCCGATTTGTTTTTTTGGAGGAAAGCATTGTTAAGAGTTGAGATCAGAAGTCACCATAGAGGCATTGTGACAAAAGCCAGAAAACAACATTACTGATAATAAATAAGTAAAGAAATATAAATAATCTCAGAATATAACTAGGGTGACACATCTGCCTCACAGCGAAAAGGTAAGGTGTGGAGTTTGTATGTTCTTTCTGAACTTGCATGGGTTTCTTTCAGGTACTTCGGTTTTCTCCCAAAGCCCAAAGACATGCAAATTAGACTAATAGGCATCTCCAAATTGCTCCTAAGTGTGTATGGTTGTGTATGTGTTGCCCTGCGGTCTTGTGAGCTATTCAGTATGTACCCCACCATTGCCCATTGTCAGCTCTGATGCAGTCCCAACAACCTTTGTAGAATTAATTGATACGCAGCTGAACTCTAAAAGTCACCAACGAAAGTGCAGTAAAGCATAATGTGTTATTCACAGCTCAACTACAAATACTGTAGTACAGACGCGCCCCGACTTATGTTTTTAATTGATTCCAGACAGCCGAACGTAAGTTGTTACAGTGACGTATGACGTGTGACGTATGACGCTCATACTGTACTATACATCCATAAATACCATTATCGTATCTCATAAAACTCCGCTAAATCAATTATTATAAACATAAAATAATATCAAATATATCAAATAATATCAACATTAATTTCAAATATGTCACTTATTTATATCGAGTCACTTTACATGAAGCTTAAAATAGTCAATCAACGCTTACAATATGTGAGGCGCTCAATACCGAAAGTAGTGTAATTGCAAATTTAGTGTACTTGCTGTGGGTTATACAGACTTCGGGTCTTTCAAGTGTACAAGGGTGCCGTTGAACTCGTTTAGAACACAGCCTGCACTGATGCAGTCTCCCAGCAAAGCGGGATAGCTCTTTCTTTTGTGCAAATAAGTAAGTAAACTTTATTCAAGAGATGCATACACTCTTAGGATTATAAAAGATAATAAATATAAAGATTGTGTAGATATGAGCAAATAGTTAATTCATCTCTGTGTATGAGACTTGCACCCATGCTAGTGGGCTTACACTTCTGACCAACCATATTTGCTTAAGGTTACAAAAGTACGCAAAACAGTGTAAACACAAAGATCTTATATATATATATATATATATATATATATATATATACACTCAGTCTGTAGTTTGTAAACAATGAATGCAGCGTCATTGTGTCATTACATCAGCGTACTACGTAGGTACGTCTCAACTCAAAATTTGACTTTTAAAAAAACAAATGTAAAATCGAAAAAAAGTAAAACGGATGAACGTAAGTCAGAGAGCGTCTGTATTAATTCCGAAACATGTTAACGCAAGGAAATCTAATCATTGGCCACAAGCTGACTTGGAAGTTTGTGCAACCCCATTATCTTCACTAGCCGAACATTCATCTTTAATCACAGGTTTATCGTTAGAGGATCTTTACTGTATCACCTGAGAAGGTTAATGTTGCTGTCTACCATCGAATTCTGTCATATCGTACAATGTGACGGTAAAGATACTGCTGAAATCACATGTTGTACAACTGCCATAACAATCCATTCTGGCTCTTTTATCGATAATATTCAAAGAAAACTGATATCGATATCATATCAGCATACTGGCCTGCCCAAACCACTCATTATATTACAGCCATCATACCTTAGTATAAGTGCATATAAAGTACTGGCAGATGTAGGGCAGTTACAATGTGACTCACAGACATCTGATATTGTTTATGGCGATTGCTTCTGTGTAACGCTTTGAATCGTATTGTTATGTTATGTCCTCCGTGTGTAATAGATTTCTTCCTGCTGTTGAAACACAGAAAGTCTATGTGTTATAGCTAGCAGTGCTCTGAAGATCAAATCATTCATTTATTCATTCATTTTCTGAGCCGCTTAATCCTAATTAGGGTCACGGGAAGGCTGGCACCCATCTCAGCCAACACCGGGCAAGGGCGGGGTACACCCTGGACAGACCATTAGGCCATTGTGGGGCAGATCAAATCATACTTCTGTAAGAGATTCTTCTTAATGACGGGACACAGACAGATTACTACCATATGAACAGCTGTGAGATTCCATAAGCACGACATAGCACTTGTTATATAACATATTTACTAGCACTTGAATGTTTGATGTTATGAGATACAGCAACATCCTTTCCCTTCCCAGACATGGGAAATTTAACAATAACTACCATGAAAAATAAAAATAAAAACATCCTCAACGGATGTGTATGAAGCAATCTACTTTTTAACCAGTTCTAAATGGTAAGATCATCTACTTAAGATCATTAATAAATGAATGCCTATTTTCGAGGAAATGATACAGCAACTCCTAAACTGACCCCTCACTCCAGTCATCCATATCCCCGACCTCCTGCATGGCAACCTTTTCCAACCCAGGATGGAGTGGAAGGAGGGGTGAGATTGGGGGGGGGGGGGGGGGGGGGTTTGAAGAGATATTTACGAGCCGGAGGAGAGTGCAATTTCCTGCCGGCCTCCGCTAGTTCCGCTGAAAAAACATAGAGTGGAGGAAGCACATTTCTCCTGGGAGACAACAGCCAGCGTGGCTTGTCAGCTTGGGCTCTTAAAGGAACCCATGCACCTTTCAGACAATCCTACAAACACAAAACTTAGAGCTAGAAATCTCTCTATACGGATTAGGAAGGATTTAACCCCTAATACACCAATAATGATTTAAGCGTGTGAGCAACCAGTATGTATGAATGACCGAGTATATCTATATCCTTTTTTAGCATTTCAGTCACTTTAGTTTTATCGTGTAGTGTTATAAATGCTATATAAACTATTTTACATTGAGGTCACATTGGGAAATAAGTGTTCGAGTGATCAACGTTTTGGTCAGCTCAATGCTAATGTTTCACTGTGTACTACTCTACTGTAGCTATTATTGCTAGCACATTAGCAAACTGCCAGGTATATACATATGTACTTTTTTTTTTTTTGAGTATCAACCCATTGCTTTTACACTGTCACCTTCTCAGCAATAGGCTTAAAGACATACAGTGGTACCTCACCTTACGATAGTCCCAGCAAACGAAAAATCCAGGTTACGAAAAACATTTTCAAAAATATTTTGTCTCTGTATATGAAACAAGTTCTCCTTACGAAACGCACCAAACACGCCATTCAAACATTCAAACATGCCGTTCAAATATTCAAACAATGCACAAGCTGCTTTCCCACTGACTATCTTCCAACATCCCACCCCGCTGGCCTCCCATTGGCTAGGAGGGATGACGCAGCTCCCTCCCATTGGCTATCTCCCAACATCCTGCCCCGCTGACCTCCCATTGGCTAGGAGGGATCCCTCCCATTGGCTATTATGGAGCTGCATCTCCCATAATGCTTTTCGTGTAAAGAACAGAGTTACAGTTGTTTCATGTGTTTTTTTGAAGTGTTCTCATTGCTTTACTTTTTGCCTCAGGCTTTTAACCTTCCATAAACATTTGTAAGATTATAACTCTGATAAGAAGACATGGTCAACACATGTAGAAGGTCTTAAAAGGTCTGCTTTTATGATTCTTAAAGGGTTTAGGGGTAGTATTGGGACGAATCACGCGTTTTATATGTAAAATGCGGTTCAATTTAGGAAAAATCCAGGTTAAGAAAAAGGCTCTGGAACGGATTAACTTCGTAAGTAAGATGAGGTACCACTGTATAACCATGACAAGATATACTAAGCCATCATTTTCTGTTCTTCGCTACTGTCATTGGCAAAGTTAGCTTGACATGGTTATGCTGTAATGTCACTTCTTCAGGTTCGCAGATCATTCTCTAATAGTACGGATATCTATATCGTTTGAAGTTCATCACAAGCACTGTCACAATTTTTTAAGTACAAATAAGTTTCAAATAAAGACCAAATTTTCCTAAAACAATGTATGTTAGCTCGCTGCATTAACCTATTTTGAAACATGCAGACTTGAACACCCTGACTTATTCTCTAGAATTCTCAAAAAAAAAAAAAAAAGAATTCAGGAGTACACACAACACTTACAAAAATTAGAATGAGGGCCTAAAGCATTATCAACATGATGACTGCTTGACCGGTTTATGATTTTGAGGACGTAAAGGATACTATTAGAGACTGTAAGGTGATGACTGATGTGAGTGTTCCTGTTATTTATTGTATTGCTGTAGATATGTGTGAACACTTCTGTTAAATGCAGTTAAGGGTGAAAATGATAGTATGTGCGAGCGTGTGTGTGTGTGTGTGTGTGTGTGTGTGTGTGTGTGTGTGTGTGTGTGTGTGTGTGTGTGTGTGTGAGACAGAGTAAGAGAGAGAGAGAGAGAGAGAGAGAGAGAGAGAGAGAGAGAGTGGGGAGTGCAAAGGGACTGTGCCTTGTTATTTCACAGACTGTGTGTGTGTGTGTGTGTGTGTGTGTGTGTGTGTGTGTGTGTGTGTGTGTGTGTGTTCAGTGACAATCAAAGCAGGCTCGGCACACTGTCCTTTGCGACCACACTTCTTCTCCCTCTCACAAACCAGCGTCACACTTGCGGGAAGAAGGAGTGGGGGTGGGGGGCGTTCTTCTAGGCCTTCCGGATCTCTGCAGCAAACACCATGGCGAGCAAAGAAGCTTCTCACATCACCTTTGTGAAGAGTGCTTGAAAACACTTCGCAATTGATCAACTGACTGATTAAAAAGAAGTACTCTATCTATCTATCTATCTATCTATCTATCTAGTTGTTTCTAACGCATTCTGAAGTAATAATGTGCTTGCAAAAAAACAATCCATACATGATGTATTATAATTTGAACAGCCTGTGGAAATACAGAATGTATGAATATGCAAATCAGACCAAATTGTACCCGCAGAATCATGTGAGGTTATGTGACGTCAACAGCAAAACTCACCCTAGTATAAAACTAGCCGCAACTTTGATGAGAGCTACAATAAAATATAAGGTATCAAAGATGGAGAATCTTATTACTGAGTTGGACAGTTCCAGAACAGTCTTTATCTCTATCTAACAGACCTGCCCAGTAGTTTAAGTCTATTGATTTTGAGAATTATTTGTGTAATGGTGCATAGCAACATCACACTTTCCTCCTAACATATACAATAATCAGACTGAGACGAGACAAATGCAATTATCACACAGACTCCTTAATGTCTCATCGAAAACCACCATCTACAAGCCAAGGATACTTTTAGATCATAGCCAATCTCCACCAGTGTTTATCCCCAGTCTTGGTTGAGGCGTGCATCACGAGTTTGCCTGCATCAGACACCTCCAGCTTATCTACACTCCCTCCGCCTTGCGTGCCGCTCACCCAGTAATCACCCGTAGCCATGCTCAGTAGCTCAGTAAGCCTCTTACACCCTTCCTTACAGATTAACCGTTAGAGGCAGCGACAGATGTGCTCGCTTCAGATAAACAACAACAGAAAACAGAAAAAAAAAAAAAAAAAAAAAAACCCCACCTGTGTGGACAGATTCCGCTGCCCCTCAAGCAGTCACATTCACACACCCACACACCCACATGTATGAGGACACACCCACACCCGCACTTGCATGCGAGTACACACAAAGACACACACTCATATACATGCACAGTTTTGTATAGGGGCACAAAGGTAAGTTGTGTTTTAAAGGTGTAAGGTTGTACAGTATAAGCAGATGGGAGGTAAGAAATGTGCAAGTAGACGATAGCCATAAATCAGCTATTCACATTACTGATTAATGCCAGTATCACAACTGTTTAATCAAGGTGGAATAACTGCAGAACAACTGAAGAAATGTCTTTTAGGAACAAGTTATCACTCAGATATAACACATTTAAAAAGAACATAATATTCATATTAACATATTATCAAAAGAACAAGTTCGCTTCACAGCAAGAAGGACCTGGGTTCCGATTCCTGGGCTCAGTTGTTACTGTGTGAAGTTTGCAAGTTCTCCCTGTGCTTGCATGGGTTTCCTCTACGTACTCCGGTTTCCTCTCAAAATTTCGAAGACATTCACAGTAGTCTAAATTAGCTATTCCAAATCTCCCCGAGGTGCGAGAGTGAATAGTTGGGTTGCTTGTTTTGGCCCTGAGATGGCCTGACAAGCTGTTCAGGGTGTACCCCTCCCTTGCCCAGAGTGCTCGCCAGCCTCCCTGCAAATCTCACCAGGATTAAATGGCTTAGAAAATGAATGAATGAATAAATATTATCAAAATATTACGAAGATGACATAACTTTTTGGCTTTCTCTTGAATGATTGAGCATTTTAATAGATTCCTCAGTTCAATCTCAAGTGATTATGCATCTGGCCAGCACGCAAATCCTTCCAGCTGTGCTGTAGTAACAACAACAACAACAAAAAAGATGCTATGTTGACAGTTTTTTTCTCCAGTTCTTCATATGTATCTGAAATCCTTGCTCCTCTCCAATCACATTCCGTCAAGCCTTTAGAGTTAATGTACAGTTGCACACGATCCTTGTCTTACAAAAAACAAACAAATAAACAAACAAACAAAAAAAACGATGCACTATTTTAAACCATCTACAGCCGGGCTTGAATAGAACGTAATAAAACAGATTATAACTTCCACTCTAATAGCTTGGATGAGACTCCTGACCCGACAGCAACTCTTGGAGTTCAACAAACATAACCACACACTTCCAGACATTTCACCTCTCCCTGCACTCAGTATGCTAATTAACTTTTCAGGATCACTTTCAGGATCACTTTCAAGTCACAGTCCTCTGGACTCCCCCACAGTCACCATGCTCTAAACCCTAGACCTACATGTGTGTTGTCACTTTACTGCACGCTGATAGTGTTGTCTTGCTTTCATCGCGTGGGGTCTTTGTTTTTTTGTTGTTGTTTTTTTGTCAGCGCAGCCCAGAATCAATTTTATTTCAAATTTTAAGTACAAAATTATTTTAGTATCGACAACAGAACAAGCAAAAAAGATATAAAACCAGCTTTACCACTGGAGATGAAATCCGACACCCGGGGCAGTCACAGATTGGAGGATGCACCTGTAAGATTCCTTTGGACATAAGTGTCTTTAGACTTTTCCCTGCAAGAGAATACAAAAAAAAAAAGTTTTAAACTTTAAGAGAAGTGAAGCAATGATGACCGTACAAAAAGTAAACAAAACAAAGCACACATAGTGGCCTTACAAATGGACTGGCAAACTGTTCTGGCTGTACTGTACCTTCGACCAGAATCGGCTGAGATAGCCTCCAGCCTCACTATGAACCTAGTAAGATTAAGCAGTAAGACAAATAAGTAAAATAGACACAGTATAGCTACAGCTACTTGATAATCTATGTTTTCCAGCATTTATTCTTTAACGTTGGACAATAAAATCCACAGATTTCATGTTAAACTTTTAAAAGTATTGTATTCTGTTTGACAGTTCCATCCTGCTGTCCTGAAAGTTAAACCAACTTAAATAACTTGACCCCAAAACAGCAGTAGGAATGAGTGCATATGAGTTGCACCACCATTAAAACTTAAAAAAAAAACTTTCTTCCTACAAAAATGATCTCAATGAAATGTATAATCTTTAGTTGTGTGTTGGAGTTGCATGATACATTACATGCTGCTGTGGTGCTGCTACGTATATAGTATGCCTGATTATTCCCCTACAAATAGGATATTTCCACGAGAAATGAGAACAGACTAACTGAATATTAATCCACCAGCAGGAATTGTGAATTCTGAGAACTATTCCTGTTAAAGGAAGCTTCTTGATCCATCACAAATAAACAACTATTGAACCCTGACCCACTGTTCCTCTGTGCTGGTGCTGTTTCCATTCAACTCACACCTCCATAAGTCCTCATGAAGAGTTTTATAAACCTGCTCATCTCGTCTCAAGCTCCAGCGAACCGCTCGAGCTCGGAGTTTCCGAACCTGAACATGTGTCCAATCGGAAATAGAGCCCGGTACAGCCCAGAAACACCCATTTCCGTCTCTGGCTGGTTTGAGATACAGTGATGCACTTCACTTACAATGAAAAGAAAAATCCCACGTTTAAAAGCTATAATAAAAACATCCTGTGGCATTTCTAAGAGTGTGTTTATTTATATATATATATATATATATATATATATATATATATATATATATATATATATATATATATAATTATTTATATAAATATATAATTCTCTCGCTCGTGACCGGAGAATTGACTGAAGCACGATCCAATCATCCCCAGCCCTGTTCCCAGCATGCACTGAGAATAAAAACATTCTTACCAGCAATCAATAACAAATCCCACAAAAAGAAATCCTATCAATCATAAAATTCAGCCTTCAGGCGGGTGGCAACGCGGGTGTTCGGCGGCTCGCGCACGGAACGGAACCCGCTGTGTCTCCCTATTCCGCTTGACTGTGGAACGGGATGCCAAATTACGCGCAGTCTTATTCCGGAGAGGAAGTCGGCGCGCGCGGGTCTGCTGCGCGTCCCTCAACTCGGATCTTATAGTTGATGTAACGCAAGAGTAACCCTTTCGTTCCAGAAAAAAAAAACAAAACACCAAACCAACCCCCACCCCACCCAAAAAACAAAAGAAAAGTGTCCTCCGGTAAGTAATAAATCAGCCCCCTGTGCCGGGAGTTCTTCTCCTGGAGCTGGAACCGAATGAATGGGACTCACCCTTGTGCCTAATACTCCTCTTCCAGTCCTTGGCCGTTTCCCTCCCGCTGACGAACTGGAACTCGTTGGGTGTGAGCCACTCGCCCCGGTGCTTGATCGAGGGTCCCTTGCTGCCCTGGCACAGCTTGTTGATGTAGAGCAGCGCCTTGTTCTCGCCGCACTCCACCTCAATGCACGGCTCGCCGTTATCGAAGAACGGCTGAAAGTCGGGGATGGAGGAGAACCTCTCGAGCATCAGGTCGTCCGCGTGCTGGTGATGAAGGTGCTGCCGGTGCAGTGGTGTGTCGCGCAGCCCCAGGTATGCGCGCGGATGGGCGAAGAGGTGGTCGTACGGCGGCGGATGAGGGGTCACGACGGGGATCGCGGCGGCATTTAAAGGGGCCAAGTATTCGGGTTGCGCAAACGCGCCCAATGCCATGTCTTCTCCGTCCAGTCTCTCCTTTTTGACGGCGGGCATGATCGCGGTGAACGACTCAGTGGCGGCTCCCGCGAGCCAACTTGCTTTGCGCGTCCTCTCGGGATGTGTGGGTTTGTTTGTTTGGTTTTTTTTTTTTTTTTTTTTTTTTTTTAAGAGTTCAAATTTCGGCTCGCCCCACACTCCGCTGTGTGGTTAGTTTTCTCTCTCTCTCTCTCTCTCTCTCTCTCTCTCTCTGCGTGTCTATATCTATCTGTTTATTCTGTGGGACTCCACGCGCCGCTGTGCTGTGCGACGGCAGAGCGCGTGCGTTTTCAGCAGGCTCCACTCCGCGCGCTCTTCACTGCGCTGTTTGGCGTGACGGGTTCCGGCGCGCTCCTGCCCACCACATCTAATCGGAGCCGCTCCACTAATAGGCCGCCTGCCATGTTGCCGCCACACTGACGGCGGCCGGTGCTTAATTAACGACAGCTGATCCTTTCCCGACTCAGCACACGCACTTCAATCTTTCCTTCCACTTCCACTTCCACTTCCTACAGCCTCCAAAATTTCATGATCACTCCTGTATATCCTTCCACATTGCCGGCTGGATGCAGCCTCTATAGGGTACATCAGATGCACCAAGTTAGGCTTTGACATCAACTGCTCACCACGTTCCCCCCACGTGTCCACGAGTCTATCAGCCTGTTTATTCTATGCAAAACCCCTATTATTATTATTCATATCATTTACATTCAATAGTTCTGCAAAGGCAAACTTCTTATTTCTAACAGAGATGATGCATCCCCATCTCCTTTCACTGTCAGATTAATATGCGTGCAGCAAACTGCCTACAACTAATGGGGACCGCCTGCTTGTTTTTTGTTTTCTGCCTCCATGTGCCGTTAAAGTCACGCTTTAGTTATACCCAGACCAAACAAGATTTGCGCTCTCCGCCGCTTCTCTAACTTGGCCCATTTAAACAGCGGAGGTAGTCCCGGCGCCAACAAGCGAAGGGGGGCTGCGACGGACGGCGGAAAGCGGCCCTTTATAATCGCCTTATAAAACAAGTCTGCCGCTGAGTGCTCAGTTTTGCTTGTCACCACTTGAAAGCCAAATCACATCTATTTCTATACAGCCTCAGACAATATGGCAGTAAATTCTGAGTAATTAATTATCAGTTAACACATTATGAAGCAATAAACATTAAATGGGGTCTTAAGAGCGCTGTAATGTGCTGTCCTTTTGTGCAAGCCAATAAAATGGTGGGACCATAAGGTTATAGATCGTAACAAGACAGTGAATGTGGTGCTGTGCAAAGCAAAACTGCTTTTGTACTACTGTATTTTAATAAAGACATCAACGCAAGGTTTTTCACTTCCTGCATACAGTAGACTGCCTGTTTTATTCTTCTTTCCCTTTCGGCTTTTTCTCTTTTCCAGGAGTCGCCACTCGTCTGATTGGTATGTTTGATTTGGCAGAGGTTTTTCCGTCGGATGCCCTTCCTGACTCACCCTTTTTTGCAAGGGGCAGAAACACACTTAAGGCTATGCAGCTACCCTTTACGAAAGTCAGCAATGCTTCTTTTACACCTCTCACCATAGACAGTGAGAGACATGGCCGACCTTTGATAACCCCAGTTAGCAACACTGGGGGTGGACAGTGACAATCTTGTCTGGAGAGTTGGAGAGTAGGACTCGGACCCCCAACCTTAGGATCAGCGATCCAGCACCCTTTACTACCAGGCCACCACTGTCTGTTTTATTATATTTCATTAAATATGAGATATAACTTATGGTGGCCTGGTGTACTTGTTTGTAGACTTTGAGAAGAAACCAAAAGTACCCAGATGAAACACATGCAAGTACAGGAAGACTATGCTAATGCCACACAGAAACACCCCAATCCCAGGACTCAAACCCAAGACTCAAACCCAGGACCTTCTTGCATGTGCTAAACACCACACCACTGTCCTGCCCGTCAGGTAAAATACATTGGGGTTTTTACCATTAGTGGCTCATTGGACCGGTGCTTATCCCCGGTTTTCATAGCGTGAAGCGACTAGGAGTACGACTCCTTCTGAATGGGACACCAGTCCATCGCAGATTACCTTCCCAGTACAGTCGGCCCTCTACTTGCAAAATTAATCTGTTCCAGATCCTTTTTCGGAACCTGGAGTTTTCGTAAGTAGATATACATTTTACATGTAAAATGTGTGATTCGTTCTAAGGCTCCCAAGACTACTCCATAAACCCTTTAAAAAATGATAAAAGTACACCAATTTTGTATGAAATATGTGTTAAAAGTAAAAGAAAATTATTCATTAAACCATTTAAACATTTTATTAACATATTAAACCATTTTATTAACATATTTATTAATTAAACCATTATTAAACATTTTTTTATTAACGCACATACACACACACACACACACACACACACACACACACACACACACATACAACACTGTCTCTCTCTATCTCTCTCTATGACTCTCTCTCTCTCTGTCTCTCTCAGTCTGAGTTTGTGAGAGAGAGAGAGAGAGAGAGAGAGAGAGAGAGAGAGAGACAGAAAAAAGCTCTGCATTCGGCCATGAAGCATTTTTGTGCACGGAAGTCTGCCGAATGCAGGCTCCGCCCACACGCAGCACACAGCCGACGGAGCTTTTGAGATGGGGTGTTGTATTTAAAGCAGAATTACCTGTTTGAAAGATCTGAGGTCCGGATTCAATATTAACTTGCTTCCTTACGAGATCGGAGGTCTTGTGGCGCCGCCCACTTCCGTGCACAAAAATACTTCGTGGCTGAATGCGGAGCTTTTGAGACGGGGCGCGGCTCATCCGGACCTCCTCAAATAAGCTGCAATGAGTTCTGTACTCTCAAAGCTCTCAAAACCCACGAAACTTACAAACCAACAGTACAGCTCTCCTTTACACGTGTGACAAACAAGCTTATGGGTACAGTACTATGGAGATTCAGCTCCCTCCTGGCCAATGGGAGGCCAGCGAGGCGGGATGTTGGGAGAGAGCCAATGAGAGAGCAACTCGCGCATTGTTTGAATTTTTGAAATGCGTGTTTGAATTTGTGAATGGCGCATTTGGCGCTTTTCATAAGAAGAGGTTGTTTCGTATGCAGAGGGCAAAAATTTAGGAAAATGTTTTTCGTAACCTGGATTTTTTTGTATTCAGAGGTTTTCGTAAGTAGAGGGCCGACTGTATGTATTTTTTTACTGGTAGCAATTTATACTGCTGGGTGAACAGAGGCACACTCGTGGTTAAGACCTTGCTCAGGGGTCTTAGCACAGTGGGGGTCTAACTGGGATTGGAATACACAACCTCCCGATCATGAGCGCAACACCCTAATCATTATGCCACCGGCCCCACTCACCATCCTGCCAGTATTATTCATTAATTTTCCAAACTTCTTAAACCTTAGGGCTGCAGGGAGACTGGTGCCTATCTCAGCTGACTATGGGCGAGAGCGGGACACACCCTAGACAGATTTCCAGACCACTGCAGTGCCAACACCATTCACACTCACACATAGTGGCAATTTGGAAAAGCCAAATAACTTACTGTGCATTATTATGGACTATGGGAGGAAATTGGAATAAACAACGGAAACCCACGCAAGTATAGACTCCACACAGAAATTTCCAGAGCCCAGATATCGAAGCCATGATCTTGTTGCTGTGAGGCGAACTTGCCAACTACCGCATCATCACGTCACACTTATTATTATCATATGCATTTGAATTATGTTTGTGTTTTTACTGATAACTCATTAATATTCATCTTAAAATTAAAATAAATCACCTGATTAGTAAATACAGGACTCGAACCTATGTCGTGTCCCCCTATACAGCCTGTCATGCATGAATAAATGCAGGAAACATTATTTGTTTAAAAGGAAAGAAAGAAAATGTGACACCATTTTAGAACAGTGAAGCCTAACCTACTGCTCATTGGTTACAAATTTACATCTACTCACCAATGAAAATTTTATTGGTCACTGGTCTCAGAGTACTCATTTATTTCAGATTTTGTAACTTTATATTAATTAGTCCCTATTTTAGTGTGTGTGTGTGGGTGTGTCGTTGCCCCCCCCATGCCAAATAGGCCCCGGTCAGTAATACATCCCTAGATCTGACCCAATTAACTATTATCTATTCATTTTCTAATCTGGTAATCCTAATTAGGGTAGTGTGGAGGCTAGTGCTTATACCTGCCAACTCTGGATGAAGGCAGAGTATTCTGTGGACAGAACGCCAGGCCATCACACAGACAACCATTCACACACACACACACACACACACACACACACCTAGTGGACATTTAGAAATACCAATTAGTCTACTGTGCATGTTTTGGGACTATAGGACGAAATAGAGTGCCCACAGGAAACCCATGTAAGCACGGGGAGAACATTCGAACACCACACAGAAATGCCCATGCTCAGGAATCGAACCCAGGACACGCTCGCTGTGAGGCGGACATGCCAACCACTGCCCCACCGTGTCACCCCAGCTTCTATCCGGTCTATTAATAGTATACTCTAATACATTACAAGGTCTTTGATGACACAAAACTTGTAGTCTGTTTGTATGTAGTAATGCTTCAGTATTATTACTGTCTGTCGTCTTATCACTGCTATACATGTATGCTGTTTTGAAATTTATGAAAACTTTAATTCTGACCTTTTTTCTGCTTATTCCGTCAAACAGGACCAAAAAAAAATGCTGTTGCGTCTCAAGATTTCAACACATGACAGGACTTATCATACTCAGGAAACCAAATACAGGAAGTCAACATTGCCTCCACAAACACACATCAGTAAAGGCCTGGAAAAATATGAAGGTCAGGAGGTACTGAAAGATTATTTGTATTTGTAGGGGATCCCTGAAACCTATGTATGAGGAACCCCTATGGGGGTTGCCCCTGCCCACACATACATACCCACTCCTCTCTTCATACGAATCAGAGTGAGTCACAAGTTCCTCTCCAGGAACTCAAAGAGCAGCATTTACCAAAAAGGGGTTCCCCTGAAATTACAGATGATAGTGATTTATGTACCACATACGATAGATACAGAAAGGGTTCCCCTGATCTCTTCAGTGCGCGCGTGCGCACACACACACACACAAACACACACACACACACACACACACACACACACACACACACACACAATTTGAGCCTCTCGTCCTCAATCACCCCACACATTAGTTGCAACCACCCACTTATTATGAGTCGCATGTTTACTTTTAATTTCAGTGCTGGCTTTGCAGGAAATCTGAACTGTCTACAGGAACTAGTTGAAATATCAGCCTGTATTAAAAAAAAAAAACATTTTTGTGAACCATAAACCTGAAAAATGTAAAGGTTTTAAATAAAAGGACTGCCAAGCAGTATAATGATAATTATTGATTAATAGAAATACATATAAAACATTCATTCATTCATCTTTTGAACTGCTTAATCCTAACTAGGGTTGCGGGGAGGCTGGCGCCCATCCCAGCCAACTCCGGGCGAGGGCAGAGTACACCCTGGACAGCTCGCCAGGCCATCGCAGGGCGGAAACACGCTGACGGCTTCGCAGTTACTCTTTACAAAAGTCAGCAGTGGTTGTTTTACATGAACCTTACACCATAGAGAGTGAGAGACATGGCTGGCCTTTGATAACCCAGTTAGCTGCACTGGGGGGGGGGGGGGGGGTGCAGTGACAACCTATGCGGGGCTGAACCACCAACCATGGGATTAGAGATCCAGCGCATTTACCACCGGGCTACCAATGCCCATATAAACAGCAAACAAAAAAAGAAAGGAAAAAAAAGAAAAAGAATAAAGTTTGAAGTATATTTTGCGCCTAAATTAGTTTTGGCTACATGTACGGGTTTTTCTGTTGTCCTGAATGGAGCTTTGGTTAATTGATGCTGTTAACAGTTAATCTTAATTGAGGCATCACGGTTGTGTAGTGGTTGGCATAACGGCCTCACCCCAAGAAGGTCCTGCGTTTGAGTCCTGTGCTCGGCGAAGGTCTTTCTGTGTAGAGTTAGCATGTTCCCCTGTGGTCTTGCCTGGGCTTCTTCTGGGTACACTGGTTTCCTTCTACAGTTAAAAAAAGCATGTACATTAAGATAATTGGCGATTTAAAATTGCCCTATGTGTGAGTGTGAATGATTTTGCATGTGCTGGCTGAGATAGCCCCCAGCCCCACACAACCCTTGTAAAATTTAACACTTCAGCAAAAGGATGGATGGATGAATGGATGGATATTTTATTTAATCCCACATTCAAATAAACGTGTGTCAACATATAGCATATCATCTCAAACACAGAGTGAAAGGCAAATTGTATTAAACAGAATCACAGGCAAGAAGATTTTATCAAAGATGTATGTTAGCATGTCTTCCACTTGTCAAGAATACTTTACGTTGTATTTATTTATTTATTTTGAATAACAAAAATTTGAACCTTGCAATAGATTGGACCCTGGAAAGACTGGCAAACTGCCAGGGTGCACCCGGATCTTACCCACATTCAGCTGGGATTGGATCCAGCTCCCCCATGACCTTGAAGGATAAGCAGGATGGATGGATGGATGGTACAAGTAAAGTGAAAAAGCACAGCAGGTACAATAATGAAAAAAAAAGTACAGCCCAATGAATGTTTTGGAAGTTTGAGTCTATATTTAATGTCATTTCATAATTTACCAAACAAAAACATCACGTCACTCGAATGGAAAAAGGAAGTGCACCCTTAGATTTTTCATACTGTCACGCTCAAAAATTATTGTCAGGTGATACAGAATTTATGCCCTTCATTAGAACCTACAGGGCAGTTGTGGCCTGGTGGTAAGTTGCTGGATCATTGATCCCAAGGTTCAAGCCCAAACCCTCAACAGGGTGCCACTGTCCCCCCAGTGGGTTATGGTCATATGTTGTCTATGGTGTGAGGTTCATGTAAAGGAACCATTGCTGACTTTCGTAGGCTGCATATCCGTCAGCATGTTTCTGCCCTACAGTGGCCTGGCGAGCAGTCCAGGGTGCACTCTGGTGAGACGGGCACCAGCCTCCCTGCAACACTAATTAGGATTAAGTGGTTCAGAAAATGATTGAATGAATGAGAACCTATTGCAGATGGAACCTGCCTTCTTTAAACCAGTCTAGGGTCTGGTGTTATCTTCCGGTGTTATCTCTAAACCGGGGATTTAGCTCCGTTGGTAGAGCATCCGCTTTATCCTCCAGAAGGTCGGAGTTTGAATCCGGCCGCGTCATACCATAAGACGTTAAAATTTGGCAGTTGTTGCTTCCTGCTTGGTGCTCAGCATTAAAGGATAGAACAATGTAATAACTGGCGCTGCACAGTGGCGACAAGTGCCAAGAGCACTAAAAAAAAAATTCATGTATGTAATGTACTTTGACAATAAAGAGTTATCATCATTAACTGAACACTCCCCAGTGTGCTTTGAGCATAATATTCAGTATGGATAAAGTGTAATATAAATCTACTACATAACATAACATCTTTGCTGTTGACGTGTGTATGGCCAAGATCAAAAAAGTTCTGTTATGGTTACAAAAAATTGGTCGTAGATGTATATGAGTTCAGTTTTTGGTTTTTAAATTATTTGAAGTAAAATTATTCCACTGTAAGAAAGATAGAAAGATTTACAACAGTCAATGTGATATGAAATCTTCAAGGAGTCCATAATTTCATCACAGGTTCTACAGGTAGCCTTGAGTTTACACTGCGGCACGCTGTTCATGATCTCCAAGATTTGAGAGAATCATGAACATGGGGGGGAGAATTGGGATCAAATCATGATCATCTTGAGGAAACCTAGTGGTTTCATCATGATCTTGAGGGAATTTTATAGATTTGTGATGATCTTGATGGAATCTGTGGATTCATGATGACCTTGAGGGAACTTGGTGGATTTGATAACTTTGCTGATTGTGGCAAAACTGTCAACTGTCAAAAGTATTCTCCCGATTACTACAATGCATAAAGTTTTGACACCAGTCAAACATAGGAATTGTAGCAGAGCGTAATAGAGCTCAACAGACCTAAACAGGGTAACAGACCTTGATGGACCATCGTATGGGATTTTGATGAACTTGGCAACATGATTTTCTCAGGTTTCATCTCTTGGATGCACCCTGCCTCGTTTTTATACCCCAGTTATACTCAAATCATGCGCTAATTGTAATTGTGATGCTTCACGCTTTTATGAATTGCAGAGTTCGCAGACATCATGTCCCAGAGTAAACCCAAGGTAACTTTAGCAGCTATTGGTGTGAAGCTACGTACATATCAAGCCTGCAGTTTCCCATTGTGCATAGAGGCAAGGACTAGGCATTTAGAAATCATGTATTCTGGACAGATGAATAAAAGAAAAAGTTATCCAGCAACAGTGATAATGCACAAGTTTGAAGGAGACTTCCACTAGTGATAGCTGGTGAGGAGGCACTGACTCTTTTAGAATCAGATTTACAAATACAAATGAACTCAAAAGTGTATATTATTCATCATTTAACTGACAACAGACAATGTTTTTCGTTTTATATCTCGTATCAACATTCTTTACACAAACATATGACGCATATTTCATTTCAGGTTCAAATTTATTCCACCTGCGTTGGTCTTCCCTTGGTTATTACCCCTTGTTTTCATTGAAAGTTTCCATTTTTGTAAGGCAGATTTTAAAGGAACTATAAAAGACAAAGAATATTGGAGGTCTTGCAAGAGTCTGTGGGCTCACAAGCTCCCTCTGAGGTGAGTCACAGGTATTGGTCGCCTCACTGAGGAATTTTTTACTGGGTTTAATGATTAATCTGCAGCTTAAACCCGTTACAGAAATACATTTTATACATGATCCACATTATGAAAAGACAAAGCATATAATCTGAGTATTTGAAAGCATTTCATCTGCAATATATATTGGGACAGTGACACACTATTTGCATCGCATACCAGTGCAGTTTGTGAGGGACACAATCCACTGAGCCGCAGAGAAAAGTGCTGCCTCACGGTGCAGCTCCGCCCAGGATCTAAATGGGACATATGGAAATTCTGCTATTCTTTATTGAAAAAATTCAAACGGTAAAATGGTTTGTAATACATACCAGCTGACGACTATTAAGATTTATTATATATTATGATTAACTTTTTTTTCTTTTCAAGATTGACAGGGAAGGCTCTGCCTCTCTTGCCTCCCCTGAATGCACATCACTGACTAGCTGTGAAGTATTGAGGTGGAAATGCTGTGGTTTGCAATGATTTCACTGCTTTGGACACCTTGCAATCTTTGATTCAATTATGAATTCTGCATTATATCCAAAAGTGTACTTTTGAAGAATGTGGTGTACAAACACAATACATGTACAAGAGGTAATTAATACAGTAAAAGCTAAATATATTGAGACATACAAATAGAATTTTTGAAATGACACTTAGATACATCTTAAATGGTCTTCACTACACACTCAAACAAACAAACAAACAAACAAACAAACAAACAAACAAACAAAAAAAACTGATCAGATGCTAGCAATACAATAATACAAGATACTGTAGTTTAATAATTGTGTGTTTCTTGAGCTTTATATGACTTAATGCTTTGGATATTTTCAACATAGCAAGCATTTTTCATTCATTCTTTCATTCTTTCGCTGAACCGCTTAATCCTATTAGGGTCCCAGGAAGGCTTATCTCAAGTGACACTGAACAGGCCAGTCCATTGCAGGGTCAACACACACTCATATACACACAAGCGTTCATATTGACATGGGGCAATTCGGAGCAAACAATTAGCCTAAAATGTAGGTCTTGGACTGTGGGAGGAAACAGAAATACCCAGAGGAAACCCGCGTAAGCACAGGACGCACATGCAAACACCACACAAAAACGCCCTCGCCAAGCCTGAAATCAGAATCCAGGATGTTCTCAGTAAACGTTACGCGCTTTGCCGCATCGATTTACTTTAAAATCAACTGTACGAGGGCTTTCAATTAATAAGAGATTGATTTGATAACAAACTTTTAAAAACCTTATAAATTTGTTCATTTATTCCAGACTGAAGAGGAACCAGATTCGCCTTACTGATTTTTTCTTGACTGAGGTAGACTTGAATCTCCTCAATCCCCATTTCTGATGAAACCAGAGTTATAATAATAAAAGTCTCTTTTGGTCGACCGTCCATAGACTCCTTGGAGTGTCCCCCACCTCCGTTGCTGGCAGCGTCCCCGGAGCCGCAGCGCTGCCGGCGGGGGAGAGAGGTAATAAATAACCCGGGGAGAGGAGCGGAGACCGCCGGACGGTGCACGCTCTGACCTGACAAATCCTCCCTGAAAAACCATCAGAGGGTGAGAGCCCACCCCTGGCGCTTGGAGCCAGCCTTTCAGACATTTAAGCAGCGGCAAAATATACTAGCCAAAGTAGAGAGGAAACAAGCGGCGTCACTCCTTTCTGTTATTCTCCACGCAGACACTCAGACCCCCCACCCCCCCACACCCACTCCCACCCCAAACACACCCACTCCCACCCCAAACACACACACATATGTTCATAAGGCATGAAAAGACTCCAAAATAATCCACAGATCACTCACTCATTTGTGTCCAGCCAATTAATCCTACTGGGGTCACTGGGAGACTGGAGCCTATCTCAGGAACGTGTGGGTGAGGAACAGCTTGCCAGACCATCACAGGGCCAACAGGCACACACACACAAAGAAACATTTACACCCACACTAACACCTGGGTCAATTCGGAACAGTCAGGTGGCTTAATGTGTAGCATGTGTCTGGACTGAGGGATGAAAATATATGAAAGGAAATCTGAAAAATCCACATAGAAATACCCTCACCAAGTACAGGACACGAACCCAGGACCTTCTTGATGTGAGGCAGATGTGTTAACCACTACGCCACCATGCCACCCCACAGCCAGAGTGATGGAGGTAATACAAGGCCATTGTGACCCTGTCTCAGAGTGATGGGCCAACAAAAATCACTTCAAAAAGGCATATTCTACTGTGCCGAGTAAACTCTCTCGCTCTCTCTCTCTCTCTTTCACACACACACACACACACACACACTAAAATAAAAATGAGTGTGAATGTTTTTGAGAGAGAGAGAGAGAGAAAGCCCTATGATGGTAAGCTTTTCATGGTGTACCTCACCTTTACCCGGTGTCAACTGAGATCTGTGCCTGGGAGGATAAAATGGCTCAGCAACTGGGTGAGCTGGGAGAGTTAGTAAATGATCAAAGGTAACATTTTACTCTCACTTGTTAAGTAGGGGCAGTGGTGGCCTGGTGGTAAAGCGCGCTAGATTGCTGATCCTAAGGTTGGGGGTTCGAGTCCCACTCTCCACAAGGTTGTCACTATCCCCCCTGAGTGCAGCTAACTGAGTTATCAAAGGCCGGCCATGTCTCTCACTGTCTGTGGTGAGAGCTGTCCATGTGTTTCTGTCCCTTTCTAAAGGGTTGTGTCAGGAAGGGCATCTGATGTAAAAACCTCTGCTAAATCAAACATGTGACTCAGATGATCTGTTGTGACGACACCTGGGGATAAAAGGAAGTGAAGTCTGCCTCTCTTTATCTACTTTTAGGACTTCTGTGAAAATTTGATGATGTTTTATTGTTTATATTCTACCCAACATTCCCAGGATAGGTTTCTGGTCCACAATGATCCCAACGATCGCCCCACCGTCTAGGTCAGTGTTACCAATAGGTTCAGGCTAAAGGGGGCGTAGCTGCACAAACAGAATGCCAGAAATTTGGAAATATGCCTTTTCATGCAAGAAGCTGTTTCGAGATAAAATTTCGAGACAAAATTATATGCCATTTAAAATGTTAAATCCTATTCACACTCCATTAAATTCAATACTAACATATTGTTTGAGGGGTTGAACCGGGCGACCACAGTGCCTTGTTGTTCATTGAAAATCAATAAATTGTTTTGGGAGTCGACACCAAGTTCAACATATTCACCAGGCTAGTTTGTACTTTCTCTCATAGTTGATTATTTGTAAGCACAAATAAACAAAAGCCTGTTTGGAGCAAAACCACCAATCAAAGGAGGTAACCAACCAGCTGACAGCGAGAATGCTAAGTCCCCTAAAGCAATGCTAGCGAGCGGGCAAGTTTAATGCAGATGACAGAAGAGCACATAAGGAATGTTTCTGCATGCACACATGTACAGTATGTGTGTGGGTGGGGGTTTTCGGGTGGGTGTGGCGGGATGTGTCGGGTGGGTGTGGTGGGGTCTTGCTTGCTGGTTATATGATGCGTTTATGCAGTTGTTCCTATCAGTCAGTTAAGCCCTAATTATATACACCCAAAGCTTGATAAATTATTTCTCCTAATATTCTCTACTTCTATTTTCAAATAGTGCTTGCAGGAAACTAGGACGATTACACACAGCAGGTTTAGCCTGATCTGGCCAATGCAGGCCGAGTGTAATGTGAAACCTGTAGGCACTTGGGTCAGTGGTGTCGTGCAGTGCCATGTTGGCGCCTTCCTCCTCCTCCTCCTCCTCCTCCTCCTCCTCCTCCTCCTCCTCCACCACCTCCTCCTCATGCTCATCTGAGGGGTCACATGGCATGCTGACATACAGCAGCCAAAGAAGTGCTGAAGCTGAGAGTAGCGTTAGGAGCTGTCAGCACCCACAGGAGCGATTGAAGATACAACACCCCACACACACACTCCGACCTCCCAAGATACTCCTTATCACTTCAGACCACTCTAGAGCACACATATGTACACACACACACACACACACACACACACACACACACACACACACACTTTTCTGTTTAACTAGACTGCTTCAGCTGTGCATAAAAACAATATGATGACTTAATAAATTAATAAATGTTTGATCCAGTCCTACATATGAAATTTATTGAAGATGTAAAGAATGAGTTTCCAGTGTCTAGACTGAGCACTTTGCTAATTTGTCAGTATTGAAAAGTATTGATCAGGAGTGGATTACAAAAATAAATAAATAAATATCAACCTGCTGGTAAGGACATTGTCTACAAATGGAGAGAATGGAGCCATAGAAAGAACAGAAGGTACCTCCAAAATTGACAAAAGCAAAAAAAATAAAACTTCTCAGGGAGGCTGGCAAGAGATCTCTAGCTACATTAATGGAGCTGCAGCAATATCCGTCAATAGCTGGCGACATAGTTTCTAGTATACTTCATATATCTGGATTACGGGACAGGTGAACCGAAAATAAAAACATTCATCCCAGCCGAAATCACCCAATCGCCACAATGAATGTTCCTCACAGTTTTATTCACTTTCACTCAGTCACGCACTCAGTTTTCAAACCACTTAATCTCGGGTCATGTGGAGGCTGGTTCCTATCTCAGCTGACAATGGACAAAGGAGGGACACACACTGAACAGCTCAACTGACCATCACAGGGCAACAACACATGCAAACATTCTCAATCACACTCACACCAATGGGAAACGCTGAACAATCAAAAGTCTTATTTGCATGTCTTTGGACTGTCGGAGGAAACCAGAGTCCCTGGAGGAAACCCATCCAAACACTAGGAGATCATGCTAACTCCACACAATAACACAGCGCCCAGGAATCAAACCCAAGTCCTTGTTGCTATGATATGGATGTCCTAAACACTGTGCCACGCCTTTATTATATAAATAATTATTTATGTGAAGTTATAATTAATAAAAAACAATGTATCCATGTGTACAGCTTGATTAATATAAACCAAAGAATATAAGCTGAGCAAGTGATTCCAACGAGGAACCCGAGGAAACGAGGAAATTTTTCAACCGCTGTGTGTAGAGATTTTTGTTATGTTGTGCTCTGAAGTTCATATCCACAGCGCTGCATATACGGCGAATCAAACCAGTGCCTTTAATAATTTGTGCGGGAAAAAATTGGGCATCCATGGGCTTGGGGAAGTTATTGGCACCAGTTTTCAATTGTTTGTTTGCGGTTATGATAGGACCATAAATTATTTCTTATCTCTTCCACAATCCATTTTTCATAGGGTTTACAATATGTGAAGGGGTTTTAGAGGAAAGCTTACAGTCAGCTCTCCACAGAATTGCATTTATAGAACGTTTATTTAGACTCGAGAAACAATTAAATTCCGCCTACTGTAAGATAACCAGTGGGGCAACGCTCATTAAGCTGTCTGCTACTATTTTTGCTATAACTGGGAGCAAACACAGGCAGATTAAAAAGTGACGCATTAGAAAACTTGATTAAAATATGAAATATAGTGGGCAGAAAAAAAAAAACTGCAGACCAGCAAAAGACTATCGACTCTAACTTCATATTCCATGTTGTGCTCTGAGAAAGATTTTACTGTATATAAAACATATGGTTATGAATTAGCTTTTATATCTTTCTTCATACCTCGACTGTAGTTTGATTGAATTTGCTGAAATTACTACTTACTTTCCTTTCTCCATTTTAACTTGGTATAATATAGCACTTTCCTTCCTGTCATAAGAAAAGGTTTATAACTTAATACTTACAGTCACCCAAGAGTCCACAAAGTGACCCCATAGATATAAAAGTAATTATGAAACAACTGAAGGTCAAACATTTTCAGTTTAGCCCCGTATAAAACAAATCATTCATTCAAGTGTTTCATTTCCTGAATCACTTAATCCCTAATTAGGGTCGCGAGGAGGCTGGTACCCATCTCAGCCGACACTGGGTGAGGGCGGGGTACTCCTGAGACAGCTCATCAGGCCATGGCAGGGCCATAAAATAAAACACAGTATCACTTATAAATACATTCATTCATCACTTCATTCATTTCCCAAACTGTTTAATCCTACTAAGGTCATAAGGAGGGTGGAGCCTATCCTAGTCGACTCTGGGTGAAGGCGGGGTACACTATGAACAGTTGCCAGTGCACGGTAGGGTCAAAACACACACACACACACACACACACACACACACACACACACACACACACACAAACACAAACAAAACCAATCACACACACACACACACACACACACACACACACACACACACACACACACACACACACACTAACAAAACCAATCACACACACACACTAACAAAACCAGTCACAAACACACACACACACATGCACACACACACACACACACACAAAACCAATCACACGCACACCTATGGGCAATTTGGAACAGCCAATTAGCATAATGCTCATGTTGAGTGACTGTGGGAAGAATGCAGAGTAAAAAAAAAGGTAAAGTCCGTGGGGCTTTTTACACCCAAGCCATTAGTGGCTCATCGGACCGGTGCTTATCCCCGGTTTCAATAGTGTGAAGCGACTAACAGTACAACTCCTCCTAGATGGGATGCTAGTCCATCGCAGGTTACCTTCCCAGTATATTTTTACTGGTACCCATTTATACTGCTGGGTGAACAGAGGCACACTTGTGGTTGAGACCTTGCCCAGGGGTCTTAGCACAGTGTGTATATGTGTGCGTGTGTGTGTGTGTGGGGGGGTCTATCTGGGATTTGAACACACAACCTCCCGATCATGTGTGCAGCACCCTAACCACTACACCACCGGCCACGGAAATCCAGAGTACCTGAAAGAAACCCACATGAGCACAGGAAGAAGAAGTGAACCAAACAGAGAAATACCTTCACCAGACCAATCACAGGACTCAGACCCAGGACCCTCTTGCTGTAAGACATTACACTGCCCTGACATCTATCTCTTTGAATTTCTACTCGTACTTTTGGCAGAGATCCTATGTAGTATCTGTTCTTGTCAGTTTAATATCTGATACGTCCCCTACCCAGGGACCATATAGATTTTTGGTACAGGGTGATGGAATAGGGGCTTGCTCTGTCCACTCCACGCTTTGACCTGGTATTGCAGTACTTCCAGGAAGGGGGCAATCATAGTCTAATGGTTAGAGAAGCGGCTTTGGGACTGAATTACCAAACCTGCAGGAAAAATGTTTGGCAGTGTGGGAGTGAGCATCATCTTCCTCCACAGGAACGGCTGAAGTACCCTTGAGCAAGGTGTGTAACAGCCTATGCTGCTCCAAATGTGTGTGTTCACTTTGGATGGGATATTGCAAGGGCAGTGGTGGTCTTGGGGCAGTGGTGGTCTAGTGGATGGGGCGCAGGATCGCTGATCCAAAGGTTGGGGGTTCAAGTCCCCACAAGGTTGTCACTGTCCCCCCCAGTGCGGCTAACTGGGTTATCAAAGGCGGGCCATGTCTCTCACTGTCTATGGTGAGAGGTTCATGTAAAAGAACCATTGCTGACTTTGGTAAAGAATAGCTGCAAAGCCGTCAACGTGTTTCTGTCCTTTGATAAAAAGGTTGTGACAGGAAGGGCATCCGAGGTAAAAACCTCTGCCAAATCAAACGTGCGATTCGGATGATTCGCTGTGGCGACTCCCAAGTAAAAGGGAAAAAGCCGAAAGGAAGAAAGAAAGAAATTGCAGGGGCAATAACTTCCCTTACAGGATTAATACAGTATAAATCCATTTAAACAGATTGTTAAAATTGGAGAAAGCCATTTCGGTGTGATTAAATGAAACTTAAACATGGTTAATTAACAAGTCAATTTAAATCACATTTCAGAATTCCCCGAGACACCAGACAAAAAGATACTTGATCAGATACTAAAAAAACAAACAAAACAAAAAAAACCCCAATATATTCATTTCTGCTCTGATACACCGCAGGGAATATAACTGCAGAATCTTTTTTTTTTTTTTTTTTTTTTTTTTTTTGTATTTTAACCAAGACAAATAGCTTATATCTATATATAGAATGCACATATATAGTATGATGATGTGAGTTCATACCAGTACATCAGCGAGATGACACGAGCAGCTCTGGAAAAGTTATATATTTGCTTGCAGAGAACACTTTCTGATCTCTCTGGCCATTATTGATTTTTCCTGATGTGAAGTGAAACCAGCAGTGCTGTGGTTTGAAAAAGCCCTACAACAAGAGCCAAGACGTCAATGAGTCGCCAACACGTTTCAATTAGTGTGCCGTGCAGGCCGATCTGTCCCTTGGGGCACTTCGACACTAAAAGTTGGTCATACCCTAAACCACCTTTATAATATTCAGGAGTATATGGAGTTGGGAAATTTTAAAGGGATTTGATAAGGTAAATGCGTGTAGTTTGTGCTCAGGGGGAAATGCTGTGGCACTATCTGTATCTGTATCAGTATTTGTTTAGTGATCTAAATTGCTGTATCTGCATTTGAGATTAAACCGATTTTCTATTGAACATCACGCTTACTACACTACTGTATTCCAAGAAACACTGGAAAGCAATAGGAGTAATACAGAGATAGAAATGCTATTGAATCTCTGTCATTACTGCCTCTGAGTTCTTGCTCTGACGGTTCGCCAACCTCAGCGACAACACTCGAATTCCTAATTCTACTGTCTACTCTCAATCTCTCACCATGAACCCACAATAATTATTTTTGATTGCACCATCCAAAAACATGAGTAAGAAATTATTTGGTTTTATTTCCTGGAATTTTATAAACTAAACTGTAGCCAATCCTGACCAGGCAGTTACTAACATCTGTTACATGTCTTTTTAAATATAATCTTTTAATTTGATCAGTTCTGATCACAACAACACTGCTGGGACAAACCATGTACAGGGATCGCTCACTTTCCGTGGTTAATGGGGACCGAGACGCCGACACCCCCCCCCCCCACACACACACACACAACCGTCGATTTCTGCGAAGTAGTATCGACCCCCATGACTAACGTATACGTACATGTATATGTGTATACAGTATCGATAAATACATATTCAACGCTATAAATGCTTATCATAACAATTAAACATTCAAAAATAATGCATAAGTTGTATATAAAACATAAAACCCTCAGATGCGTGCCTCACATAAAAATGCAAGTAGTTTTGTTGGGTTTTTTTTTTTTGCATAATTCATCATGTTTTGTGCCATTTGCCTTAACTTTTTCCCTATTTTTCCTTAATTTCCTTATTTTTTTGATGAATATTTTTGAAAAACCCATTGAAGCATTGAATGCGCAGAAACTGAAGCACGAAGTAGCGAGGGATCACTGTATTTGTATTCAGTCACATCATTATTCTATCTGAATTATATTTAAAATCGCGGGCTTATCATTCAGTTCAACATCATATTGATCTAATTGGCAAATGGAGATAAGACGGTTAGCCGAACTGAAACATACAACAAAACTTTGCCTGACCTAGCATTCAAACAAAACTATGAACATTTGTAATACTATTTACCACCAAGTTTCAAACTGAATAAAAATAATTCATCCTTTCAGTTCATTTTCTGTAACCACTTAATCCTAATTAGGGTCACGGGGAGGCTGGCGCGCATCCCAGCCAACTTCGGGCGAGGGCAGAGTACACCCTGGACAGCTCGCCAGGCCATCGCAGGGCGGAAACATGCTTTGCAGCTACTCTTGTCGAAAGTCAGCAATGGTTCTTTTACATGCCTCACACCATAGACAGTGAGAGACATGGCCTGCCTTTGATAACCCAGTTAGCTGCACTGGGGAGGACAGTGACAACATTGTGGAGACTGGGAATCGAACCCCCAACCTTTGGATCAGCGATCCAGCACCCTATACCACGAGACCACCACTGCCCCCTGTATAAAAAAATGGTCATAACAAAGTGAAACTATCATGCTATCCAACTATACCTACTAAAGATAGATAAACAGACAGGCAGACAGACAAGATCATCATCATCATCACTATTATTATTATTATTATTATTATTATTATTATTATTATTATTATTATTATTATTATTATTATTATTATTATTATTATTATTATTATTATTATTATTATTATTATTATTATTATTATTATTGGGCGGCACGGCGGCGTAGTGGTTAGCACGTCCGCCTCACAGCAAGAAGGCCCGGGTTCAATTCCCGGCCTGGGTGTTTCTGTGTGGAGTTTGCATGTTCTCCCCGTGCTTGTGCGGGTTTCCTCCGGGTGCGCCGGTTTCCCCCGCAATCCAAAGACGTGCACTGTAGGTTAATTGGCCGTTCTAAATTGACCATAGTTTCTCTCCTGCAGCGGCACTGGAGCCCAGTCGTATCGACACTTGCCTTTCCATTGGATCCTTCCGGTGGTGCCGAGACAGAGGGGGACTTGCTGCTTGGGTAACAGCCTGCCCCTCATTACTCCCTACCCGGGCTCTGCGCACTGGGGAGTATCACCAGTCGGGATACTGGCCAGAGCGCAGCCATAGTCCTTCGGGACTGACGGAGGCCTACGCTATTATTATTATTATTATTATTATTATCAATATTAATAATGCATGACTGCATTTGTACTGTGTTCTTGTACTAATTTTCTCGATCTATATCAGTGGTTTCAGATAGCCAGGGTAGTACTGGGAAAATCCTCAGGGTAAAACTGCAATTTTTTTTCCTGGATAAAATTTTTTTACTCCAAATCGTTACAAAAAATTTTTTAGCACTGTTTACATTTCATCTAATATAATTATTAGCATTTTAAAACCATAGACAGTTCAACCACAAAGAAAACTTTAACAGTTAACCTTAAGAAAGAAAATATAAGTTAAATACAATGGAATTAAACATTCACTCAAAATCAAAATAGTTGCCTTCATTATTCTTTCAAATGAAAAATTATTCAAATACATCTACAACTTATGATCAGATGTGGACTCATGATACCGAAATAAATACATCTACTGCCTGGCCAGAAAAAAGTTCTAAACTCTAACATTTCCATGGAGTGTATTTAGAAGTGATCACAAGTAATCTCCAGGGCATTGCTGCTCCTATTGGTCGAGCCGAGGCTCAGCAACATTAATGTTGCAATAAAATGAAGCAGCTGATGAGCTGAATGTACTGCATGAGCAGGTTATCACATAAATGCACCTTTTCTTCCCTGATCGCATGGATAAAAATTGGGGACTGAAATAATAACAGTGTGGTTCAGGATGAGGAATCATTTTCATATATGTATCAGCACCCCAGAGTCCCGACCTTAACCCTATTAAAAGGTTTTTGGGCTGAAGAAGGGTTTATTTAGTGATTACATTTCTCCCTTATCAATTCAAGACGTTGCTGAAAAATGAATCCAAAAAGTGGGTGGAAATAAATGTTATGTTGCTTAAGTTTGTTGAAACAATGATATGATGATTAAGTGCTATAAGCAAGACTAAAGGCAAATCAACAACATACAGCGGTACCTCAGTACTCGAACGCTTTAGAGGTCGATCAAATCGGAATTTGAACAAAAAATCCAGGGTTTTTTGTCCCGGAAGTCGAAAATCCAGAAGTTGAATGCGAAAAAAGTGCGAGAAAAAATGAGACCGAGAGGGAGGGGACATGCACGCTTTCCGGAAGTCCGGAAGTTGTTGATACTATGTATCACCCTGATAAAGCTAGCGCTGTTCCGGGGAAGTCCGGACGTTGATACTTTTACTTAGCACTTGTTACTATGATACTTAGCACTCCACCTGTACGTGAAATCCACGCCCCTCTCCAGCGCCTGCATGCAGAAAGAGAGAGAGTTAGAGCTGCCAAAACCAGAGTCTCTCGCAACACAGACCATAACATAGTGTACTGTATTTAGTCATTTTTTCACTTAATTTAAGGACCTATGGTATGAGTTACGGTACCGTTAACTTCTGTTCAAAAGACGACGGAACGGTTTAAGACCATTTACATTATTTATAATGGGAAAAGCGGATTCGGAATTCGACCAAATCGGAACTGGACCAGCCGTCGGGAATGAATTACAAGGGGCGTTCAATAAGTAATACCTCTGACCCACTTCCAGTTGTCTGATCTAGCAGAAATTTTGCATGTGCAATGATTTATATCTCTATGGGTTATGTGGCAAATTACAGCTCTGAACTAATTGTGGTTTCTGATTTACAAGTGTTTGAATTGAGTCTGGTGTGAAATGAAGCCTGTTGAGTGTCACGCAGTGATCCGGTTTTTGTATTTGAAAGGAAGCACAAGGAAGCACATCACAGGAGACTTGTGACGAAATGAAAGAACTTATAGTGATAATTCTACATCATATGACCTTGTAAAACGCTGGCATCGTGAATTCAAACATGGCCGGAAGTCTGTAGAAACAGTTCCCAGACCTGGTCACCCCAGGCGTACACACACACACATATATATATATATATATATATATACTCGTACGTATATCTTCTTCTTTCCTTTTGGCTGTTCCCTTCAGGGGCCACTAGGGCAAATGATCTGCCTCCATCTTACCCTGTCCTCTGCATCTTCTTCTCTTACACCAACTACCTTCATGACCTCCTTCACCACATCCATAAATCTTTTCTTCGGTCTTCCTCGAGGCCTTCTGCCTGGTAGTTCCCACATCAGCATCCTACTACCAATATATTCACTGTCCCTCCTCTGTACATGTCCAAACCATCTCAATCTAGCCTCTCTGACTTTGTCTCCAAAACATCTTACATGTGCTGTCCCTCTGATGTACTCATTCCTGATCCTATCCATCTCCGGACTCCCAAAGAAAACCTCAACATTTTCTCATATATATATATATATATATAAATTTTGTTTTTGTTTTTTGTTGTTTTTGTTTTTTTTGTTATTTGCTCTACCAAAAAGTATTGAGCACTCTCCTACGGTAGGATCTACTCAGAAAATCCTCTCTCTCTCTCTCTCTATATATATATATATATATATATATATATATATATATATATATATATATATAGAGAGAGAGAGAGAGAGAGAGAGAGAGAGAGAGAATTTTCTGAGTAGATCCTTCCGTAAGAGAGTGCTCAATACTTTTTCGTAGAGCAAATACAAGTAAAGATAAAAGGATAGGACAAAGACTTTCTATTGAAACTTCATTTTCACTACAGATCTATTTCGAGGGGTGATGAAACCATCCTCTCTCTACGGGTGATTATCAAATAAATATCAAATTATTATTTGTACACTTGAATCTCACTGATGCAGAGGTAGTGCTAAGATCTGTTGGTGGCTCAATCCTGCCTTAAATACCTTAACATTGAAAGACTCATGTGTGGTTTTAGTGAGATGAAGCCACGACACACACACAGCTCAAAGATCATTGGAACTGCTGAGGGAAATGTGTACTGAGTGGCAATCTTGGGTGCACAGCACGTTCCCCAACCCCCCCCCCCTTCCTCCAGTGTATATTCATAGATCCCAAACTCTTGAAACCCTTAAGATTGTAATTCAACAGGAGATAGTCGCTGGTACCGCAACATGACAAGTCGAGTCATGGCAACCTTCAGAAATCACCTCCAAGGACATACAGACTGTGACGACCACCATTTGGATATCACTTTTAAATGATGATGTATAAAAGCTGAATTGTATGAAGTTTTATGTGTGTGAATAATAATAATTTGAGCAACTTTAATGATTTTTTTTTCTTTCATCTTTGGCGTGCGGAAGGTTTTATCGGTCACACTGTACTTTGTCCACTGAGAATTCAAACAACCCCACACAATGCAAAAAGTGTAATAAGTGGAAAAAACCCCAAAGGAACATTTATTAATTCTGAATAGTTCCACAGGTTACACCCTACCCTACCCTACCGGTACCTCTACACCGAGGCAATTTTGTTTTCCTGGGTTTTTTTGCTGTTTTGTTTTGTTTATACGAATATAATACATATTGTATGGTTTGAGATTTGTTTGTGTGTGGTCCAGCATAACACAGAATACAGTGTGTGTGTGTGTGTGTGTGTGTGTGTGTGTGTGTGTGTTCGTGAGTGTGTGTGTGTGTGTGTGTGTGTGTGTGTGTGTGTGTGTGTGATTCACATTCTTAAGGTCAGTCATTTCTCTGACCCTGAGCTGGCTAGCTTCGCTTCAACAGTTCTCATCAGCAACACTACGCTGCACACTCTGAAGCTGCGTGGAAATGGAGTGCAGAGATGGAGGGATTCACTGACAGCCCATCAGCCCATCTCCTGCTTTAACACAATCCCTCCCACCCTCAGAGGTCCTCATGCCCCCAAGGCTCGTTCTTATTCTCCAGCAGCTCTGCCTCGTGCACACCGCCGGCCATTCTTTCCCTGCTACCCGATCAATACTGCTCATCGCCTTTCATCTGACCAACCCTGTGGAGGAGCTGCTCTTTCTGGAGAGAACTCTTTCTGTCTGCCTCCTGCCTGCCTGACTTCATCTGGCTCAGGGGAGCGGTGGCGGCAGGATTTCCAAGAGTGCCAAACAGAAATGATTGTCAAAAATTGATCCAATATGCGTGTACGAGACGCAGTAAATCGTTCTCCATATCCTTTTTGTTGCAATCCTCACTCTATAAAACTGAACTCCAGCTCTATCTGCCTGGAAATGTATTATTTAAAGTGCTTAAGCATGTCCAGTCAAGTAAAACCACATGGTGGTCAGATTTAGGTCACTGTCATGCAGTTGCAAATTTGATCAAGATTACTCACAAGTACAGAGTGATGAGATTTTCCTTGAACAAGGCCTTCGAGGGTGCTCAAGGATTTGGGAGCCCTTCAGCTTTAATAGCAGGACTGATAAGCAGTGGGTCAGGTGAGTTTCATCTCATCAGTATGCAGATTTTTTTTTTTTTACATACTTTATATATGGAAACACAACAAACATAAGCACACATAGATTCACTTTGGCTGTACACTTCGACTGATGTTGCCAGACTAGGCTAGGAAACAGTACATTGGAAAGGAGTGGTAGATTGACAAGACTATTAATGGAGAGTTCCAGAAGGAAATATTTTTCAAATATTTAAAATTCATGGCAGCCTGATAGCACGTGTGATTAAGACATCAACCTTTACAGCAAGAAAGTCACGAGTTTGAGTCCAGGATGTGGTCATTTCTGTGTGAAGTTAGCATGCGTGCTCTACCAGAGCTTGCATGGGTTTGTTCTGGGTACTTTGGTTTCCACCAACAGTCCAAAGAAGACCTGCACATTGAGCTAACTGGCTGCTCCAAGTTGCCCCTAGGTGTGAGCGGTTTTGTATGTTTGCCCTGTGATGGTCTAGTGAGCTGTTCAAAGTGTACCCCACCTTCGCCTACTGGCAGTTAAGATAGGTTCCAGCGTTCTCGTGACCCTAGTATGATTCAGTGGTTTGGCACATGAATGATTGTGTGAATGTTTAACATTTAGTTTATGTCTAGAGAATCTGAAATCGATAAATATTATGTAATCTGCTAGTACATCCCCCAGCACGTCCTTTTCAACCCACTTTTATTTTGTACATGGAAATCTTATCAAAACTCTAACATGGCAAGAGATGTAATATTTTGCCGTAAGTAGAGCAAGTTTTTCTGACATCTGCATCCTGTCTGGATGTTCTGATTCGGGTAAACAAGTCTCTACAAAGCAAAGGGAAGACACTTGGTCTGTTTTCCGTAAGCACCCAAAGGAACACCCGTCACAATGTTGTCCAAACAGATGATCATTCTGTCCAATCCTGACCGTGGTGCCTTGTTTTTATTGGAGCTTTAAAATACAACCGTGTCTTGAAAACATAAGAGCCGCCGGTAAATGTGTAGGCAGTTTCCATTCCCCACGTGACGTTTTAGACGGGACCGCAGCAGGAGAGCACGGCAGGATCCGGTGGTGGCTGCCAAAGTTGTGGGGACCTGGCCGAGCACTATAAACACAACACAGTGTCGGCGCAGCTGAGGCGGCTTCTCTAACCTCTCCCTGCTGCTGCTCTCTACTCGCAGATTTAGAAAATGTCTGGACCCATGACTCACCCTGAAGTACGGAGGAGGGAGCTGACGAGAAGGGAGACCAGATTCTGTAACATTTCCAGACAATCTAAAATAGGTACGGTTTGTACGAGACCAATTGTAACCAAATGGTGAATTATAAGAGGCTACTTAGTAAACTGTCCTATATGTCTCGTGCCTTTTTAACGGCATAGCAACGTTCTATTTATGGTCCCTACAAATTAGCCAACCCTTATAAATATGTAATGACCTTGTTTATTGCATGGTTATTGAATTGGGAATGGAGAGCAATGGGGTGGTATGTTGAGAGTGTAAGAATAAAATTAATAGAATAGAAATAGCACGGTGTTTATGTTTGTAGGAAATAATACATGTGAATGAATGAGTGAATGGATTTCTTTCTGTATGAATTTGGTGCTTATGCTTTAGTGTGTGTGTGTGTGGGGGGGGGGGGGGGGGGACTGCATGTGAATGAGAAGTGGCTCTATTGCAGCCCTCACACTATGATAAA
>CM045738.1:36864796-36887296 GCA_024760905.1 Plotosus lineatus | reverse complement strand
CCAGCAGAGCGCTAGAGTTCTCTTTCTTTTCTGGATTCGGGTTTTCATTCACTTTACAACTCTCTTTGCTGAACTGAGTATGCATGGTAGATTGCAGATAGTTAATTCATCTCTGTGTATGAGACTTGCTTCCATGCTAATAGTCTTACGCTTCTGACCAACCATATTTGCTTAGGGTTACAAAAGTCCGCAAAACAGTGTAAACACAAAGATCACAGAGACGGCGTCTTAACACAAGGGTAACACGCTATATAACTGTGATATATATATATATATATATATATATATATATATATATATATATACACACACACACACACACACACACATACAGTGGAGCCTCAGTACTCCTCGGTAGTTGAACTTAATCCATTCCAGATATTTCAATTCCAATTTGTTCGAAGTCCGAATCCTCTTTTTCCATTACAAATAATGTAAATGGTCTTAGTCTGTTCTATGGTCTTTTGAACAGAAGTTAACAAGACCGTAACTCATACCATAGGTCCACAAATTAAGTGAAAAAATATTGAATACAGTACATTATGTTATGGTCTGTGTTGTGAGAGACTCTGGTTGTGGCCGTGCTCTCTCTGTCTCTCTCTCTGTGCGCATTGAAGTCACACGCTAAACACACACACCTGATTCCACTTAATCACGGGCTACAAAGACTAGCAGAGTGCTCATCCGTTTTGGGTGCACTTTGTTGTTCACAGGGAAGGCACGAGAGCATGGAGAAATCGTAGTCACAGTTAGAGATGCAGAGAAACATAGAAATCAAACTAAAGTGGGAACTGGTGGAGCACAGAGCTGAGAGCCAGAGAGATCACGGGGAAGAGGGACAATTTTCTAGCACCGGGAACAGTGCTGCTAGTCTTTATAGCCCGTGATTAAGTGGAACCAGGTGTGTGTGTTTAGCACTCCACCCACGTGTGACAGCCACTCCCCTCTTCAATGCCCATTTCAACGCGCAACTCTTTTGTGAGAGACTATAACACACTAAAATAAAAACCACAATGCAGTTAAAGCATAAGAACAATAAAGATGAGAATTTTAAACTTTGTCGTGATGAGCAGTTGGCATATGTAAATGTTGGAGAGGAAGAGAAAAAGTGTCGCTCCTTTCATAAGAGAGAGGGAGAGAGGAAGCAGATTCCCTTCCATAACTGCTTCAGGTGAATCAGCCAAAGGTGTTTTTTTTCTCTTGCTATCGCTTTGCATGGATGACTATTCTTCAGGATGTTCCTTTTTTTTCTTGAAGAATATTTCTAACGTGGCTTGTTTCTGCCTCCTTTTCAAAACCTTACGGAAGTGGCTCATGACCTCATCTTTAAAGGTGTTCACAGCGCTGTGAGCGCTTTAGCTTAGCTTTAGTGCTTTAGCGATAGCTTTAGCTTTATGAGGGTGATACGTTCATAGTACTGTATCAACAACTTCCGGACTTCCCCAGGACAGTTTTATTAGGGTGAAACATAGTATTAACAACTTCCAGACTTCCCCAGAACAGCTCGCTTTATCAGGGTGATACATAGTATCAACAACTTCCGGAAGTCGCACACTTTTCCTCCCTCTTGGTCTCGTTTTTCTTGCGCGTTTCTCGAGTTCAACTTCCAGTTTTTGTTCGGTTTCTGGGACCAAAAAAAAAAATCACGGATTTTTTGTTCGGGTTACGATTTGTTTGAACTCTAGAGCGTTCGGATTCCAAGGCTCCACTGTGTGTGTGTTTGTGTGTGTGTATATATATATATATATATATATATATATATATATATATATATATATATATATATATATATATATATAGAGAGAGAGAGAGAGAGAGAGAGAGAGAGAAAGAGAGATCGCTAATGCATCTGTTCTTTATTTTAATTCTTTCATTTGTTCTTTTGTTTTTTTGTTAATATTCTTGTTCTTAATATTGTGATATATTTCATAATTTCACACACTTTCTGATTTGTCCCTTAATCCTCACGGTAAAGGATGGAGCCTATTTCAGCCAACAGTGCGTGAAGATGGGGTGCACATTGGTGCACTCGCCAGACCATCGTAGAGTCAACAAATACACAACCATACACGTTCACACTCACACTCACACCTAGGGGCAATTTAGAGCAGACAATAAGCCTAATGTGCACGTCTTTGGAGTTTGGGAGGATACCGGAGTATGTGGTACAGGTAGAACATGCAAACACTATACAGACATGGACAAGCCCGGGATTCAAACTTATGACCGTCTTTCTGTGAGGGGGCCGTACTAACCATTACTCCACTGTGCCACTCATACTTCACAATTTGATTTTTTTTTTTTTTACATTTTTTGACATTTCAGCAAAGACAATGAGGGCAGTAGTGGTCTGGTGGTAAAAGGTGCTGGATCACTGATCCTAGGGTTGGGGTTTCGAGTCCCACTCTCCACAAAGTTGTCAATGTCCCCCCAGTGCAGCTAACTGAGTTATCAAAGGCCGGCCATGTCTCTCACTGTCTATGGGGAGAGGTGTAAAAGAATCATTGCTGACTTTTGTAAAGAGTAGCGGCATAGCCATGAGCGTGTTTCTGCCCCTTGCTAAAGGGTTGTGTCAGGAAGGGCATCTGACGTAAAAACCTATGCCAAATCAAACATGCGAATCATTAACATGACTTCCATGAAGATGGAGGCAGATGATTCGCTGTGGCGACCCCTAAAAGGGAACAGTCAAAAGATAAATAAGAAGACCAAAGACAATTAATGATATGAACATGTCTCTAAAATTAATGTCATTTAACACACTTGATTTCCCATGTGGTCTAAAAGTAAGTGCCTTCCCTTCTCCGTGGTACTATAGTATAATTAGATTTTCTGAAATTCTGCTAGCTTGACTAGGTAGGTATTTAACACACGTATGTAAGAACAAAAAAAAAATCCCAAACAAGAAGAGCTGGAATGTGTTCGGCGTAGGGCCAATAGGCTACACAATACCCAATTACCAGCAGATCAGACAAAGAATGCCACAACTAAGGGAGGGGAACAGACAGGGGTTGAAACCTCCAGGAACAACTCGGGCCTCACCATGCTTTTTCTATTTTTCTTCCATAGTGTCCTTCTGTCCTTACCTCACCAACAGTATTCAATTAGCGTCAGCAGCAGCTGACACCAGGAGCCCGTGGCAGGAAGCAGAGAGAGTCAAAATCACAACATCATGTTACAAGAATATGACTGTCCAGCACACAAAAACACACATGCAAACTAACATTTTGAGAAGGAAAAATATATTCACACACACACACACACACACACACACACACACACACACACACACACACACACACACACACACACACACACACACACACACACACACACACACACCACCAAAATGTACACAAATATGCGAATCATGAACACCTAGAGGCAATTTCGGCATTATGGATGTGACTTTTGAACTCATGTCGACTGGTAAAGTGTCTTATTACCTGCACAAACGTCGCATCAGCAAGACACCTCTTGTCAGAGACCTTCAAGGTAGCATACTGGCCAGTGTTCAGTAATAAGATATGTATTTATGTTCGTCTCACACACATTATATAGCAGTTTATCTGTGTTATGCAACACTCTCAGTTTTCCAGGCGTCACACACATACTTTTAACTATGTTTACTTTTATACATTTGTGCACTGCTTGACAGTTGCTGTGAATTCTGGGTTACTTCGGTTTAACCAATCAGCAAAGTTTTCAAAAAAGAGAGCTTTTATTTCATCTTACTCAAATTCCTGCAGAGTCATAGCAAGGCCCTCTACGGGCTACATTTAGAGTAATATTGTGCAAATACTCACTTTATATACTTCACTGAGGAAAATCCAGCAGTGTAAACATTCTTCACATACTGTAGTGATCAGATAACAGTACGCTTTATTAGCATGCAAAAAAAGCCATCACACACTGATGATTTGGCCAGGATCTACCAATGCATTAGAAATTAGCCGAATACGCTGGTGTATGTGGAGCAAGTTAGGAGTAAGTTTTGTTTAAGTTAACAGCATGTTGGTATAAGTCGTATTATGGTGAGATGGTTGAAAAATTTTGTGCATGCACATTTTTGACACATGCTGGCGTACAGCTCATAAGTTCCATATACGCTGGACGCTGGCCATGAGTTGTAGGAAAGTTGTCATAAGTTACTCTTAAGTTGAATATAATGCCTAGTATACTTTCAACATACACATAACTTATAACATCGAAAACAAAAATAGTCAAGGATGAACTTTTGAGGAGTACTGATCAGTTCCTCTTTTGAACCCCATTATATAAACTTGCTCACCTAAATCCTGCCAATACGCACATAATACGCAAATTGAAAGTTAAAAGACGAGCAGTGATGATTCTGTGGTTGTCCGGAACACCTCAATTACAGCCATAATATATCTACATATATATATATATATATACACGTCAATACGTATTGAAAATATGTTGGATATAAGTTTGCTATGTGCTTTCAATAGGCTCTGAATAACATCAATGGCATGCCTTCATTTTATACAAATTTGTCATACATCGGCATCAGTACTGATATTGTTAATATGTGATGAGGAAAAAATAAATACAAACCGGATTCCAAAAAAGTTGGCTCGCTATACAAACTGAAAAAAAACTGAATGCAATGATGTGAAAGTGCCAAATTTCAATATTTTATTCTGAATAGAACATAGATGACAGAGTCAAAAGTTTAAACTGAGAAACTGTATCATTTTAAGGGAAAAATATGTTGATTTTAAATTTCATGGTGTCAACAAATCTCAAAAAAGTTGGGACAAGACCATTTTCACCACTGTCAGGCATCCGCTCTTCTTACAACAGTCTGCAAACGCCTGGGGACAAGTTTCTCAAGTTTAGAAATAAGAATACTGTCCCATTCTTGTCTAATACAGGCCTCAAACTGTTCGACTGTCTTTGGCCTTCTTTGTTGCACCTTCCTCTTCATGATGCGCCAAATGTTCTCTATAGGTGAAAGATCTGGACTGCAGGCTGGCCGTTTCAATCCCCGGATCCTTTTCCAACGCAGCCATGATGTTGTAATTAATGCTGCATGTGGTCTGGTATCATCAATGTTGAAAAATGCAAGGTCTTCTCTGAAAGAGACGACGTCTGGAAGGAAGCATAGGTTGCTCTAGAACCTGAATATACCTTTCTACATTGATGGTGCCTTTCCAGATGTGTAAGCTGTCCATGCCACACGCACTCATGCAACCCCAGACCATCACAGATGCAGGCTTCTGAACTGAGCATTGATAACATCTTGGGTTGTCCTTGTCCTCTGTATTCTGAATGACATGGCGTCCCAGTTTTCCATAAAGAACTTCGAAGCGTGATTCGTCTGACCACAGGACAATTTTCCACTTTGCCACACTCCATTTTAAATGACCCCTGGCCCAGAGAAAACGCCTGCACTTCTGGGTCCTGTTTAGAAATGGCTTCTTCTTTGTACTGTAGAGTTTCAGCTGGCAACGGCGGATTGCACGGTGGACTGCGTTCACCAACAGTGGTTTCTGGAAGTATTGCTGAGCCCATTCTGTTATTTCCCTTACAGTAGTATTCCTGTTTGTGGTGCAGTGTCATTTAAGGGCCCGAAGATCATGGGCATCCAGTATGTTTTTTCAGCCTTGACCCTTACACACAGAGATTATTCCAGATTCTCTCAATCTTTGCATGATGTTATGCACTGTAGATGATGATAACTTCAAACTCTTTGCAATTTTTCCATGGAAAACACGTTTCTGATATTGCTCCACTATCTTTCTGCGCAACATTGAGGGAATTGATGATCTTTTACCCATCTTTGCTTCTGAGAGATACTGCCACTCTGAGAAGCTCTTTTTATACTCAGTCATGTTGCCAATGGACCTCATTAGTGGTAATTGGTCTTCCAGCTGTTCATTCTAAGTGCAATTGACTTTTCCAGCCTATTATTGCTACCTGTCTCAACGTTTTTGAGATTTTTTGACACCATGAAATTTAAAGTCAACATATTTTTCCCTTAAAATTATATATTTTCTCAGTTTAAACTTTGGACTTGTCATTTATGTTCTATTCGGAATAAAATATTGAAATTTGTGCACTTCCACATCATTGCATTCGGTTTTTATTCACAATTTGTATAGTGTGCCAACTTTTTTGGAAACCGGTTTGTATAAATTGTGAATAAATTATGAAGGAATGGCAGTTCACGCAGTTTATGTATTCAACATCCTTTCTGGGAACACGGTAGCATAATTGTTAGTCTATCCGCCTCACAGTAAGAAGGTCTTGAGCCTCAGGGCCAGCGTGGGGCTTCATTGGATATTGGATATTTCTGTTTCCCTGCAACAGTCTGAAAAGATATTTAGGAGTACCCTTCCTTCAAATGGAGTCAGTTGGGATGGACTTCAGTCTCCCTGTAACCCTAATAAAGGAAAAAGCATTTCAGTAAGGCAGTTAAATGGGGCATTATGGTTTTTTCTTTTTCCTAAGCACAAAATACAAAAATTGCAATAATCACCTTGTGACCAGGACCATGAGCCTGTATGAATAGCCTCCAAAAGATCCTGACTGCACATGATATGTTTCTTTCTCTTTCCTCTTGCTGAGTTGAAGAAATACAGTCAAAGCTGTTGCATATAGCATTCTAGCATTTGATTGATCGCTATAAATATTATAATTATAATAATAATAAAAATAAATTCTATTATTATTATTATTGCTGTTTGGGTATAGTGGATGCGTGGGGCAGTGGTGGTCTAGTGGTATAGGATGCTGGATCGCTGATCCAAAGGTTGGGGGTTCAAGTCCCACTCTCCACAAGATTGTCACTGTCCCCCCCAGTGCAGCTAACTGGGTTATCAAAGGCGGGCCATGTCTGTCACTGTCTATGGTGAGAGGCATGTAAAAGAAGCATTGCTGACTTTCGTAAAGAGTAGCTGCAAAGTCGTCAGCGTGTTTCTGTCCCTTGCTAAAAGGGTTGTGACAGGAAGGGCATCCGACGTAAAAAAAACCCTCTGCCAAATCAAACGTGCGAATCAGATGATTCGGTGTGGCGACTCCCGAGTAAAAAGGGAAAAAGCCGAAAGGAAGACATGGGTATAGTGGATGCAACGTAAGTAACATTCCTAAGTCAATACAGTATATTAAAAAGTTGGCATCTGGGTCTCTCCATGCCTTGTCTTTTCTACAGTATAATGCTTAACAGAATGCACCGTGTGGACTATGAATATTCTACTGTCTTCGAACAGAACAGATTGAGGCAAGGTGAGGATCCCTCTAGGAAGTAAAATGTACCCATATTACCGGTACATGAAAAGAAGGTTGTACCGACATCCTGATGTATATGAATAAAGAAATACTTTCACTGCATTTGAACACAAATATAGAAAAGTGGGCATGGGTTATGGAGGTTGTTTACACAACAGCACAATGCAGAGAGGGATAGAACTCAGTAACGCTTAGTGCAACTAAAAACATACAGAAAAAGACACAGGTGTATTTTCTGATGTCACCACCAGAATGAAATGTGAAAGTACAACAAAGCAGTGGCAGGAAATAGACTGCAGTCTGGTGCTAAGACTAATGTCGCTAAACTGAAACAGAATCCTCCACCCAACATGAAAATATGAAGAGCCAGTGAGTGACTGAGCTATTCCATATAATTATATGCATATCTACTGAATATGCGCAATCGTGCATCCTAATTGGCGAATCTGCTCCTAGAATATCAGTTCATATACTATTAATAGGTCTGTAACTACAGGAAAAAAAAAACCCCCACCAGTGATCACTCAATCACTCATGTAATGGTACTCTATAGATTGTCTCCCATCTTTGCACTGAACCTTACAGCCAGAAATTTAAACAGCAGAATGCATAAGAAATGTTTGTTCCAAAGGATGCACTTTTCTGCAGCTGCAGCATTGCAACTAAATAAGTGAAGCTTTTTTTGTTTATTCCTACTAGGGTCTCGGGGAGACTGGAGTCTATCTTGGCCTACTCCATGTAAAGACAGAGTGTATATCTTTGGACTGTTGGAGAAAACCAGAGTACCCAGAGGAATCTAACGTGAACATGCAAAATTGACACAGAAAGCCTTTCCAATCCCAGGAGTTAAACCCAGGATCTTCTTGCTGCAAGGCAGAACTGCTAACCACTACACAACGAACCACCCAGTGCCTTTCATACTGGATATTAATGATTGCAAAAGTCGTTTTACAGAACCGTCCTTCCTAATTCATGGCATTTAAAAGTGTTTTTCTCAGAAATAATTTCTAAAAGCACATTGGTAATTCGTCAGTGATTCTTCAAGACACAGTTAGCTCCTTCTAGTTTTTCAGGTTGAGTGTATCGTGGTTATACTAGTAAGTCTAAGAAAGGAGTAAAGTTAAAAGGGCATCAGAAGAAATCTGGTCTCCTGACTGGTGCCCTTCCAGAGAAAAGGAAAGATACCACACATAGTACACACCAACATCAACACAAAAGTGACTCTGAAAACAAAACCTAGCAAAGGGAATTGAGACGAGCAGTACACAGAGTCGGTGGTGAGCATGTGGGAGCTGGGCAGAAAATCATAAATCATCATTGATTCATTCATTTATTCATCTCTCCCTCTCTTGGAGTCTCTTGCGTGGTGTATCCACAAATTAAACACATCAATAATTAAAATCATGCATCAGGTGCAGAATGCCCATGGCCCGACAGGAGGAAGAGCAAACCAACAGAGCTCTTGTTTCTTCATTCGCAAAAACTACACTACTACAGTTTCCAAGGCAACAAACTTATGGTGAGCTTTCAGTTCTCATTCTCTCTTTCTCTCTCTGCCTCCCTTTATCTCTCTTTCTTTAGCTGAATTGGTGGTGACTCTCTATTCCTAGCGATCAGTCAGCATCTAGACAGGCAAGAACTTTGATATTGCTAGAGAGAAAGAAAAGTGTGTGTGTGTGTGTGTGTGTGTGTGTGTGTGTGTGTGTGTGTTTGAGAGAGAGAGAGAGAGAGAGAGAGAGAGAGAGAGAGAGAGAGAGAGAGAGAAAGGAAAGTTTCCCTCTGACTAGCATGTTCCATTGTAAGAATCCCCAGCGGGTTTTGACATCTGGTTCCAGTTAGCACCGTGACGCGCTTCCTGCCTGGGCCACGGTTCACAAGTCAAACAACAGTAAAAAGAAAAAAAAACAGTAAAAAAGAAAAAAAAAAAAAAAACAAACAACGCGCACCTCACGGTCTTCTATCATCATGTATAGCATGTAGATTTGCTACGGAACTTCAGGATTTAATACAGAATCACATTATTCCGAATATAAAAGTTTAATTCATGTACTTCTCACATAAATACAACACATTTGAATGTGTTTTAAATCCATCAGACGGTAAAACTAGAGCAGAAAGTCATTATTGAGTAACGTAGTTTTTATATGTGAAATGCTACCAAGTCAATAAGAAATGGAAAAGTGTGACCCTCGAGAACGTGGGTGTGGAACATATGTGCAGAATGTAAACTGCACCCACACATACATACCGGAGGGAAACCCTAAAGTCCGTGGGGGCAGATATACACACACATGTACATGCACAGTGACTGGGGCTTGTAGGTAACGAAAATGAGAATGAGGGGGAGAGACGAGCGAAAAGTGAAAATGTCATGTGCATAGATATAGAACACAAACAGGCCGCAGAAGGGCTTGCCTGCGTCGGTGGCATCGAAAAAACACACCCACACGCGCTGTGTTTGACTTTGATCACCCAGGAGCCACTGTTTCTGCCCTATACCACAGCAAGGCCAGGGGGCTTCTCATCATAGATCGAAAGATCTTCGTCTCTAGATGGAAAAACATGATGCAACCATTCAACTGTTACGATACCACACACAACACATTGCCAGTAGTCACAAAAAGAAGGCTGAAATAAGTTTAATGACTCACTGGCAATACACACCACAGAGAAACTGTATCCTGCCTACATGTCCACAGAATGACTTTCCACATCAATATGAATGAGCTACAGTACAGAGGTTAAACTCACTTGGCCCTATATTCAAAGTAAGAAGTCCACTGTGTTGACACAGGACTAGAGGGGTTTTTAAGTGTCCATCAGTGAGGTAATTAATATATTTAAAGAATGCTACAACTTCGTCATTCCATACTGCTGACATAGTTGGTCTGGAATATTTACGATGATGTAACTCAATACAAGAAAATATTAGCTTGAGGCCTGAACTGCCTGTCAGTCTTATTATTGCTTATTCCTATGCAGGTTAAAATAATTCTCTTAGATTATTATTTCACTTACATTGGATTTAGGGGCAGTGGTGGTCTAGTGGTATAGGGCGCTGGATCGCTGATCCAAAGGTTGGGGGTTCAAGTCCCACTCTGCACAAGGTTGTCACTGCCCCCCCAGTGGAGCTAACTGGGTTATCAAAGGCCGGCCATGTCTCTCACTGTCTATGGTGTGAGGCATGTAAAAGAACCATTGTTTCCGCCCTGCGAAGACTTGGCGAGCTGTCCAGGGTGTACTCTGCCCTCGCCCGAAGTTGGCTGGGATGGGCACCAGCCTCCCCGCGACCCAAAGTAGGATTAAGCGGGTACAGAAAATGATGAGAGACATTGGATTTAAAAAGGGGGTAAAAAGTAGTGGCCCGAAGGAAGGATGCTGGATTACTGATCCCCAGGTCGGAGGTTCAAGCACCACGATCAACGGGTTGTCACTGCTGTCCCCACAGTGCAGCTCACACAGTTATCAAAGGCCAGCCTGGCCTTTGGTGAGAGGCTGCAAAATAAATACAGTAGGCCCAAGTTTTGCGCAATGGTTCGGTTTCGGCCCATCCCGCAGATCATGAAAATCCACGAGTTATTGACGCGGTTTTAAAACCCTATGTATGATATTACATGCGCTAAAAGATGCTTCTTAAACACATTCTATAGACAGTCTTACTCATTCATACAGTTATAATGCAGTAAAATGTAGTAATGATTAAGTAAAAACTTTTTAATTTTGGACTGATAACATAGTACTTATGAATAAATAAAGCGCTTAGACTCCTTACCAAAACCTAGAGAAGATGCAGGGTGTTTGAGTGGCATTATAGGGCTTAAATAATCATTAAAAACACACAAAAAAATGTGAATTCACAATTCAAGCAATCACGTTGATGACATGTGAGCAAAGGAGAAAAAAAAGAGGAGTAAACATCATCTGCAACCAATCAGCAGGAGAGAGACACAAAAGCTCTCAGCCATTGGCTAAATTTGAATCACATGCCAGTTACTTCCAGGTTTGTCTCTGTGTGGAGTTTGTATGTCCTTCCTGTGTTTGTATGGGTTTCCTCCTGTAGTCCAAATATGTTATATATTCATTATTGCCCCAGGTGTGAGTGTGAGTGCTTATGTTATCATGTTTATCTCGCTTCTACCTGGAATCTTCTGGGATGGGTACTAGCCTTCCCGCAAGTCTAATAAAGGATAAAGTATTTCGGACTTTCTACCCTCTGATACAGGCCAGACGTGAACATCTGATATTCAGGTGTTGTGCACATGTTTTCTTCTGTTCAAGCCCTGAAGTCCTTTAAATGTTCACTGTTGCCATTTGGTTTCTGATAGTCTCTCTCATCAAGTGTCTAGTCATGATGAACTCTGAAATTTTGGCAGACTGTGTGGTAAAATGTAACTTCCACTCTTTAATGATGGGCTTGATATTGCTCCAGAGTATAGTCAAAGCCTTGTAAATCTCCATCTATCACTCACCTGATAGATTCCTTTCCAATACTTCATCACTGAGTTGTTTTTGTTTCTTTGGAGCCAATCTTCCTGCCTGAGTGGATCTGCATTTGAAAACTGAAGCCACCGTTAACTGCTGATTTTATTTAGGCGATCGGGTCACTTGCTGATTCCATACAGTTGTTGGAAATTTTAATGACCATATGACCTTGAAGGGCAATATGCTATTTCTGTGGTTGTATAAGGAATCTTCTAGCAAGAGGTCTATATAAATATCCAACCAAGGGCCAACTAAAAGTGAACAAATAGAAGGGTGAGTTTATTTTCTGTAACTGCTTAATCCTAATTAGGGTCGCGGGGAGGCTGGCGCCCATCCCAGCCGACTCCGGGCCAGGGCAGAGTACACCCTGGACAGCTCGCCAGTCCATCCCCGGGCGGAAACACACTGACAGCTATGCAGCTACTCTTGTCGAAAATCAGCAATGGTTCTTTTACAGTCTCCCACCATAGACAGTGAGAGACATGGCCGGCCTTTGATAACCCAGTTAGCTGCACTGGGGGACAGTGACAACCTGTGGTGAGTGGGGCTTGAACCCCCAACCTTAGGATCAGTGATCCAACACCTTTTACTGTCAGGCCACCACTGCCCCAGGGTGAGTATTAATTGATTATTATTCTATACATAAGATGTTATTAAATGTGTAAGTCATTTACACTATTGGCTTCCAATTATTTCTGTTCAATCATTTATTTGATATTTAATATATATGTATGTGTGGAGGTCTTCTAAATGCCAATAAATTGTGGCTGATTCCAGGAAAATCATGCTCTGACAAACAATTGTGACATGCTCCACCGAATGTAGGCGTTTGTCGCAACTGACACACGGAGCTTTTGCGACAAAGCGCGGCTTATCCGGACTTCTGATCTTTCAAGTAAGAAAGTGAATGTTGAGTAGTAAACAAGTATTCAAAGCGCACTTGCCTACTTGAAAGATGGGAAGTCCGGATAAGCTGCGCTTTGTCTCAAAAGCTCCGTGTGTCAGTTGAGAAAAGCGTCTACATTCGGTGGAGTGCGTCACAACTTTTCCCAATTAAGAACAACAGCAAGAGCATTGGAGTGGCATGTTTCTTTGTGATCCCTACAACAGCTCCCATGGACTCCTGACCATGGACGGTTGTTGGCTTCCTTTTAACGCTGACAGATCAGTGGTGTAGATAAAAAATGAGTTCACTGCTTCATCACAACTGTGTGGTAATGTTTATATAGTCTGCCCCCTACTTACAAAACCCCCTGGGTACGAAAATTCCGGGTTACGAAAACCATTTTCCTAAGTTTTTGTCCCCGGCATACGAAAACAACCTCCTCTTACGAAAAGCGCCAAATGCGCCATTCAAAATTCAAACACGCCAATCAAAATTTCACACAATGCGCGAGTTGCTCTCTCATAGGCTGTCTCCCAACATCCCGCCCCGCTGGCCTACCATTGGCTAGGAGGGATAATGCAGCTGACTTCCTGTACCCATACTTCCTATTTGTCACACGCGTGAAGGAGAGTTGACTGTTTGCTTGTTTTGAGATTGATTGTGCAGCGTTATATTTCGTTATCGCGAAACCCCTCTACAGTCTGGATGATATTGAACCAGAAGGAGACCTTAAAGTGGAAATACAGTGACGGAGGCAATTATTTCGGCACGATATTAAAACAGAGTGCTCTGTGGGAGAAGACCTCCAATCTCGCAAGGAAGCAAGTTAACATTGAATGAGGACCTCTGATCTTTCAAACAGGTACTGTAATTCCGCTTTTAATAAAACATCCTGTCCATTTAAACATTTAAATAGCATTGTTCTGTCAGCTGCCCGAGTTGTGTGTGTGTGTGTGTGTGTGTGTGTGTGTGTGTGTGTGTGTGTGTGTGTGCGAGAGAGAGAGAGAGAGAGAGAGAGAGAAGGAGGCTTAACTCTTTAGTTTTTAGTTTAGTGGTTTAAGTTGTTTAATTCAGTACATGTTTAATAAATGTGGTGCATGTGAGCAAAACGCGGTTCATCTGGACCTCCGATCCCTCAAGGAATCAAGTTAAAGTTGAGTTTGGACCACCGATGTAGCAAGCAGGGAATGCGTTTTGAATTCCATGTCTTAAAATGCTCCTGGCGTCCTGCTTGTGGGCGTGGCCCGCAGCACAACAATAAACATTTAATGTGTATACAATACACTTGGGAGCCTTGGAAAGAATCAGGTGTTTTACATGTAAAATGCACCCCCTACTTACGAAATTCCCGTGTTACGAAAAAGGCGCTGGAACGAATTAATTTCGTAAATACGGGGCTGACTGTATTTTAGCTAGATTCTATTCTTATTTTGCCCTTTAAAAATCATGTCAGGGGCAACCCCCCCCCTCATTTTCTCCCTAATTTAACCATATCCGATTCCCACCATCAGGCATTGCCTTCCCTATCACATGACCAGTACCAACCAGAAAGTGGTGCACACGCCCCTTCCGTGATATGCAATGCTAACCACTCGACTCTTTTCAAACTGAGGCAGTCTAAATCACTCTGAGGAAAAGTGCTATGCACCTCCTCATACAAATGAGCTCAGGGACGCTCGTAAATAGCTAACGATCGCTGTGAGTGACAGGGAAATGAGCGTATGCCGTCTCTCTCTCCCCCATGAGATATCAGCCAAATAGCTCCCATGGACTCCCGACCACGGATGGTTGTGGCATTAATCCAAATTCAAATTTACGATCTCCGGGTTAATAGTCATGCACCTTGTCGATGCACCACTCAAGAGCAGGTATGGAGCCATTATAATAAAATTGGTGATAAACACAGTTAGTCTGTATAAAAGTATCGAAACATACGCCAGATGATCTTCTCCAGAGTAACTTACATTTACACAAAGGCCCAGTAGAGGCAGCGCTTGGATTTGAACTCAAAATTCCAATCAGAAGGCCAAAGTTTTGATCACTGAGCTACCACTGCCCTAAATGTTCAAAAAAACTGCTCTCTATGCATGCTCTTCTAATCGGTTCAGTTTGTAATCTAGCAATTAGCGAATGTCAAATATATTTATACACAAAGTCTCTTGAAGATGTTTAAACAATTGTACGAATGAAAGCTCCAAAGTTTTAAAATGATAAGCACAATAAGACAAAGTGTCAGAAAGAACAATAACACACGTACTAGGAATACGGCTTACCCCAAGGTTGTCCACTATCAGCAGATCAGATGTTGTTCCCTGTCCTCTAACCTTCGCTTCTGTGATTCCAAAGTCCATAAAAGAAAGAAACCGATTAAGATCTCAACTTCAACAAGGGATGTTTTGGGTTAACACCTTGAATGCTATACTCTGTTTGAGGGTAAATGAAGAATGTCATTTCTCTCCTTTGTTTACACACACACACACACACACACACACACACACACACACACACACAGTATTCAACGTAATAAGTGCCCCCCCCAGGGTTTTGATCTTACGTCTAATAACCGCATGTGTACTGGGAGCAAAATCGTAGATCAAACTTACCAATTTTATTTAATCAGTCTCTGTAACGGTAAAATGAGGCATTCACTGCCTGTAAAAGTGAGTTTACACGGTATTTTGAGACCCCCTGCCACTGGGGAACGTCTATAATGTTCATCAGTAACAACACATTTGATTGTTCCGCCGTGCTTTAAAATACAGGAAAATATTTTGCTGTGTTCTCTTGTTAAATGTCCAACAACCAATGAACCATTAGAAACTGCTACAGCAAAACTATGGGATGCTCTGAATGAATGGAGCGATGAGCCAGATATGGACCTATCAGAACGCGATGAAGAGGATTTTTCATCCGATTCTCTTGCTCACTATATTCATAAATTTAAAGACAGACATATGCTTGTTTGTGTTGATTGGTTCAATGTACCATGTGCTAAAGTTAACATTCATGTTGATTGGTTTCGATTTTACATCAGGGAAAAATATTTAAAGGAACAGCACCGGGAGGGGAAATTAAAGGGTCTTTTTGTTTTTTAAATTATGCTGTTTTCTGTTTATTTTCAGCTTTAATGTAAGTAGTTTGGTTGATTCCATAAAATGAATAACACAAATACCAGTAAAACTCTTTTATTGTTCTGTTATTATTCATGTTTTCCACCTCGATGCCAATAAGCACTTAGTGTTCCACTGTACTGGAAACATTTTAATAAGCGCCAACCCACCCCAATTGTTTTAACTGCCCTGGGCACTTATCATGTCGATTACGATATACATACACATTTACATATACATATATATAAATAAAACTAACAGCTTTACATTTGTTTATTATTATTATTATTAGTTTACATTTGTCTATTGATTTTCGTTAGTGATTTTTGTTGTTTGTTTAATGTTAGTCACATGACTTGGGGGTAGACTCCACCTTTTATAACCTGTGAGTGTTACTTTTATGGGGTGGGGGGTGGCAGTGGTGGCCTGGTGGTAAAGGGTGCTGGATCGCTGACCCTAAGGTTGAGGGTTCAAGTCCCACTCTCCAGAAGGTTGTCACTGTCCCTCCAGTGCAGCTAACTGGGTTATCAAGGGCCAGCCATGTCTCTCACTGTCTATGGTGTGAGGTTCATTTAAAAGAACCATTGCTGACTTTCAACAAGAGTAGCTGCATAGCCATCAGTGTGTTTCTGCCACTTGCTTTGGTTGTGTCAGAAAGGGCATCGACGTAAAAACATATGCCAAATCAAACATGCAAATCAGCTGGTTCGCTGTGGCGACCCCTGAAAAAGGGAAAAAAGCCAAAACGAAAAGAATAAGGTGTTAATTTTATGGATAAGATAATAAAAAAAAGAAATCACAAAAACTTAGACAACATAAAGAGTGATGAGTTTAAGAGTAAAGTGTCTTCCCAGAACACATCACCTGCAATGAGGTCATGATGTCTATATTAAAGCAACTTTCACTCATTCATTTATTTACTGAACCACTCAATAATACTAGGGTTTCGTGGAGGCTGGAGCCTATCTCCACAAACACTGGGCAAAGGTAGGGTGCACATGAACAGCTTGAAAGATCATCACAAGGCCAACATGAACCATCCACATTGAAAGTGGTTAATATGGCCACCTCATAGCAGAAAGGCCCTGGGTTCAATTCCCATCTCATGCGATTCAGTGTGGAGTTTGCATTTTCTCCCAGTGCTTGTGTGGACTGCCTCCAGGTACTCCGGTTTCCTCCCACAGTCCAAAAACCTTCACAGTAGTCTAATTGGCTGTTCCAAACTGACCCTTGGTGTGAGTGTGAATGGTTGTATGTGTGTTGGCCCTGCGATACCCTGGCAAGTTGTCCTGGGTGTACCCTGCCCTCGCTCCGAGTCGGCTGAGATGGGCACCAGCTTCCAAGTGACCCTAATTATGATTAATTGGCTTAGAAAATGAATGAATGAAAAATAATTATAATAATTTTAAAAAATGATGGCATAACAGCCAGTTTGGGTGGTTCAACCCTGTCTGGGGCAATCACTGGCTTAAACTTAATCTAAACCTGGACTCCAATAAAATGGATATGTTGATTTAATGCAGTATTTAAGAGTCACCAGCCTATTCTACAGAAAAATCATAAACAAGTTTGGAAAAGCCTGCAGTTCATTTTAGATGCTGTATCATTTTCCTCACATTGTCAAAAATATCATTATTCATTTATTTATACAGGAAAGGATTGATAACTTAGATGAACTGTTTGCTTTCATTCATCCTTCCTTTCTTTCTTTTTATCATTATTTCTTCTTTCTTTCCTGTAAATAATTGGGTTCCAAACTACAGTGGAACCTAACCTTACGAACTTAATCCGCTCCAGAAGTGGTTTCGTAACCTGATTTTTTCGTAAGTTTTACATGTAAAAGGCCTGATTCGTTCCAAGGCCCCCAAATACTACCCTCTAAACCCTTTAAAAATTACAAAAGTAAACCTTTTAAGGCCTCCTTCTGCTTCAATATCGTACCGATTGTAGCCGAGTTTGGCCATATACCTTTGCGATATCACTGAACCGCATGCCACGAGCCTGCTTCTTCTTTTCACTCACACTGGGAATCACGTGCGTGTGTGTGTGTGTGTGTGTGTGTGTGTGTGTGTGTGTGTGTGTTAACCATGTCTTCTTAGCAGAGTTTTACATCTTACAAATGTTTATGCAAGGTTAAAAGCCTGAGCCAAAAATAAAGTTGCAATGAGCACACTCGAAAAACTCATGAAACGACAGTAACTCTGTCCTTTACACGAAAACCATCATGGGCATTATGGAGATGCAGCTCCATAACAGCCAATGGGAGAGAGCTGCGTCGTGGGTATTATGGAGATGCAGCTCCCTCCTAGCCAATGGGAGGCCAGCGGGGCGGGATGTTGGGAGATAGCCAATGGAAGGCCAGCGGGGCGGGATGTTGGGAAAAAGCCAATGGGAGAGCAACTCGCACATTGTTTAAATTTTTGAGATACCGCATTTTATAATGTGAATTTGTTTCGTGTCTAGAGAAATTCTAGGTAAAGATTTTTCGTTTGTTGGGTCTTTCGTAAGGTGAGGTACCACTGTACTGGCATTTTACTAACTAAGCTTTACTAATAATTTTACTAACTTTACTAATAAACACAAACTTGCCTTGCAAGTTGAATATGTTATTATTAACTAGTCTATTAATGGATCTTCACCATTATTTCAAGGCAGAAATTCAAAGTAATAAATGTTTCCTGGAAGAACAGAATATCACTATGTGCACTTGTGAAAAGTGCACACTAATTTAGGTTTTATGGTTTCTAGTTGTTTATCTCGGATAGTATTTGTTTTTATTTATTTTTACCTTTTCTCTGACTTCTAGATGAGACAGAGCAGGTACAAATTACAATTTAAGGAAGATCAAGTCACAGTGAGGTCAACACAATCACATCACCAACAGTCATGCAGACAGAGGCACTGCGCACAGCTCATCCTCGCCTGACCCACATGCTCACAGTCCTCTGACTGACCCCTACCCGCTCAGCCACCCAACACGCTATTATGCACAGAGCAAGCTGAACAAAATGCATAATAGACATCCAGTTTAATGCCGTTCCTGCCTCCCTCTGTTGCACACTAGAGAACACACATTTGTGAACACACACACACACACACACACACACACACACACACACACACACACAAACACACACACACACATGCACAACGGAAGGAAGCATGGCAGTAACCCCCCTCCAGCAGTGCTCATATCCTGCAGGAGCCCCCGGGTGCCAACCTGTCAATATTGTGCAGCACGGCCGCTCCAGTTTCCTCAGTAGCTCAGTTAGCCTTCACACAGTTTAGGACAACACCAGTGTCTATTTCTCTGGCTTTCAACATCATATGCTTTAAAATATTATACAAGTACTTCATGTCTAATAATGAAAAGTTTTTAAATGGCTTTTTGATTTTTTTTTTTTTTTTCATGTCCAGGCAATTACATTGTCAGAAAGAGAGAAAAAAAAAAGTGTATGAAATATATAATCTATAAACAACATGGAACGGTGGTGCAGTGGTTAGCACGTTTGCCTCACAGCAAGAAGTCCTGGGTCTGATTCCTGGGCTTGGGCGTTTCTGAGTGGGAGCATATGCTCCCCATGCTTGCGTGGGTTTCTTCCTCGCACAGTCTAAAAACATGCACAGTAGGCTAATTGGCGGTTTCAAATTGCTCCTAGGTGTGTGTGTGTGTGTGTGTGTGTGTGTGAATGGTTGTACGTGTGATGGCCCTGCAATGGGCTGGCGAAGTGTTCAGGCTATACTCGCCTTTGCCCAGAGTCGGCTGAAATGGGCGCCAGCCTTCCTGTGACCCTAATTAGTATTAAGCAGCTTAGAAAATGAATGGATAAAATAAACCTATAAACAAAACAACAAGAAAAGTCTGCAGACGCAAGATTTTAAGTCAGTGTAACAGGGGAAATGCATCTTAACCCCTTTCAAACCTTTCAGACAATAACATGAAAACTAAGGTCAAACATATTAAACTCACTTGAGTTGTCAACATTATGTTCCTTTAACCTTTTAGATTAGTAATGTTTCACAAAAAGGGCAAGCTTCTCATACGTTCCAAAAGCATGAGCTAAGAATTATAAGTAGATCTTTTCACACATATACATGATGGAAATGAACGCAGTGGCAGCTAACATGCCTGGGCCTGCAGGATAAACTTACCATGAGCCGCCAAATGAGGTATACTAAAATCTCTGGTTTCCCTGGTGTGTGAGTCAGTAAGTCGTGTGTGTGCAGGGGGCAGACAATATTAAATCCCTGTCGCAGCGCAGGTGTCAGGTTGCAGCCGTTCCTTTATGGCTAGTTGTAGGGTAGGGGCAGGCAGGCAGGCAGGCAGCAAGGTGGTATTATCACCATGCTGAGGAGTGGCTTGTATCCAAACAGGTCTTATAGCCTTGTCTATAGTGGTATTTAAAAATCCCAGCCAGCACAGAGTCTCCGATAGCCTCCAGAGTGATTTTAGCCAATACTACTCATTACAGAGTGAGCTTACACCAAGCCGTGCTCACAGTTTCCCCCTTCGTTATAAAATCAAACGTTCTGATGTAGTAACTCCATCCAATTAACTTACGATAAATAATTTCAATAAAATGCCCCGATATTCCTTCTTATCTAAGAAAATTTTGTGTTTGTGATCTGGGGTCATGAGCAGAGGGCCATTATGATTTCTTATGCCGAAGTCTGGCACATAATGTACACTTATGAATACATTAACATTCAGACATCTGCTAGTACTGAATTATAGATTCTACAAAGCCAAGCATATGGGAACAGATAGCCATGTGTTGCCATTAACAAACGCTGCCTGCTTCAACATGGGTGCTTTTAGCTCACTTTCGGAGACAATAATATATGCACTATCAGCCACAGCATTAACACCACCTGACTGCTCTGTGGTTCAGCAGCCCTAATAAACAACAAGTTGTAATCCATTGTGTTGGAGCCGGTGGCGTAGTGGTTAGGGTGCTGCGCTTATGATCGGGAGGTTGTGTGTTCAAATACCAGTTAGGCCCCCCCACCCACCCACTGTGCTAAGACCCCTGGGCAAGGTCTCAACCACAAGTGTGCCTCTGTTCACCCAGCAGTATAAATGGGTACCAGTAAAAAATATACTGGGAAGGTAACCTGCGATGGACTAGTGTCCCATCCAGGAGGAGTTGAACTCCTAGTTACTTCACGCCATGGAAACCACAGATAAGCACCAGCCTGATGAGCCACTATGGCTCGGGTGTAAAAAGCCCAAAGGACTTTACCTGTAATGCACTGTGTTCTGATACCTTCTATAGAACACAGATTTAACAGTTATAGTAGTTTGTTATACAGTTGCTCTTCTATGGGATCGAACCAGATGTACTAGTGTCCACTCCCCATGTGCATCAGTGAGCCTCAAGCAGCCATGAGTTCTCTGAGTTCTAGTTCTCTGGCTGTACCTTTATGGACCACCTTTGGTACTTACGGCAAACCAGGAACAACCCCCGCCCCCATAAAAGACTTGTTGTTTTTTGGAGATGAATAGACCCAGTCATTTAACCATTACTCCGGTCAAAGTCTCTCAGCTCTTTACACTTGCTCATTTTTCCTGCTTCCAAAACATCAACTTCAAGAACTGACTGTTCACTTACTGCCTAACACATCCTGTACTCATGTCTCCACCCAGTGGTCAGAATTCTTGTAACGTTATAACTGATCGAGATGAAACAGCAGGTTTTCTGAGGTGTTCCTGGTATGCAGTATGAGTATTATATATAGATACATAACATCATATACCTCATAAAAATTAATATGTATGAGAAGGTTAGTCAAGAATTCCCGAGAACTGCATTTACCGGATTAAAAAAAAAAAAAAAAAAAAAAAAAAAAAACAGGAATCAATGCATAGACAGAATTGTTCGAGTGCTTAATATGCAGTCTCAAAGCTGTAGGCCCAGACGGAAGAAAAATATAACACAGACCTTTACAGCTTAACCACTCAATAACATCTTTCTGTTCTGTCTATATATAGAATAGACGAGAAGAATCCTTAGAGGAATGTCCTTCAGACCTAAACACTACCTATACCAGAACAAACTGCAGTTCAGTCCTGTGGAGCATCATCTGAATCTTATCCCAAGACTTACATATGATAAGGTTCTTTTTCACTTGTCCTAAATCCTCATTTATTAAAAAAAAAAAAAAAAAAAAAAAAATCCCATTCCTTCGGGGCGGCTCTTGGAAGAGGCGTTGCAGCTGAGCTCATCAGGGACCTAGTCATCTCAGCTTTACTTTAGAGGATTAGCCTCTTATCAAGTACCTAAGTCTGCTGTAAGCAGTGCCTCTCATTACTCCATCTTTAATTACCCGACGCCTCATCCCATTCACCCAGGAGATAAAAGCTTAGAATACTCACAGGAATACTGCCTGCTTGGCCTAAACTCATGCTGAGTATGTTGTAGTGGGTGAGATTCAGTATTTCAGATTTGAGAAGAGAAAAGAGAATCACACCCCACACATGTACGCACACACACACACACACACACACACACACACACACACAAATACAATTTTTTTTCAGAGGGAACCCTGCATCCACCCATACACCAGTGCCTCCTACAGCATTTCCATGCTGCTGCTTACTGCTGATAGTCATCTACAATGGAAAGTGTGTGGGGGTTTTTGCAGGAAACCCTACAACTCTACAGAAGTCTCCATCTAAGAAAAAAACATCAGCACAACAGCACGAGTAACAAAAATAGTGCCTAGTGTTCTTTTCTGGGCAACACACATAAAGCCAGCATG
>CM045738.1:36847296-36862296 GCA_024760905.1 Plotosus lineatus | reverse complement strand
TTAACAAATACAGTCTACAAGTCATTGGGTAGCTGTGTGTCATTCCAAACCAACCAAATTCTAATCAAATAAAGTTGAAATAAGATACAAGCTGCCCACATATCTACAATGCTTCTGCACCACGGCCAGAATTTAATCCCCAATTCTCTCCATTTTCACACCTTTGAGGGGAACCAGAATTGAAAGTTAAATATTTACCTGTAATGGAATTGTACGCAAAAGGCAAACACAGTGTAGCTGTAGAGAACATGCAGTATTCAGTAGAGGGATCACTCACTTTCCGTGGTTAATGGAGATCGAGACCCCCACCACCAATTTTCGCGAAATAAGACAACCCCACTGACTGACGTATACATACATGTATATGTGTATATAATACCAATAAATACATATTCAACGCTATAAATGCTTATCTATCTAGTGCCTGAGTCGTAGGACGACCATTGGTGACCCGCCATGAAGGATAACACCCTGGTTATCATCTTCATGGAGGTTTTCTTGGCAGGATTACTGCAGTGGTTTGCCATTGCCTTCTGCACGATGCAAACCTACGGCCAATTAACCTACTATGCATGTCTTTGGATTGTGGGAGGAAACCGGAGCACCCGGAGAAAACCCACACAAGCATGGGGAGAACATGCAAACTCCACACAGAAACACCCAGACCAGGAATCGAACCCAGGCCTTCTTGCTGTGAGGTGGATGTGCTCACCACTACGCCACCGTGCTGCCATTAATGCTTATAATAACAATTAACCATTCAAAAATAATACATAAGATGTAAATAAAATATAAATTCACACACATGCATACACACGCCTCACATAAAAATGTAAGTAGTTTTGTTGGGGGGGGTTTGGGTTGGGTTTTTTTTTTTTGTTTTTGTTTGTTTGTGTGTGTGGGGGGGTTGTTTGTTTGTTTCTTTGCATAATTGTGACGCGCTCCACAGAATATAGGCGGTGTTGCAACTGATACTGGAGCTTTTGAGACAAAACGCGGCTTATCCGGACTTTCGGTCTTTCAAGTAAGCAAGTGAGTGTTGAGTACTAAACAAGTATTCTAAGCGCACTTACTTACTTGACAGATCGGAAGTCCGGATAAGCCGCGTTTTGTCTCAAAAGCTCTGGTATCAGTTGCAACAAGAGCCTACATTCGGTGGAGTGCGTCACAACTTTCTTCGTGTTTTGTGGCATTTTCCTTATTTTTCGATGAATATTTTTGAAAAATCCACGATGCACTGAAGCCGCAGAAACTGAAGTATTATTATTATTATTGTGGATGCTTATATAGCGCGATTTCATACACGCGTATGCTCAATGCGCATGAGACCCCAGTGCTCCGGGTACCCATCATCACTGTACAGCACCAGTTGCTGCATTGTTCTAGCCTTTTGATGCTGAGCGCCAAACAGGAAGCAACAACTCCCAAATTTTAACATCTCCTGGTATGACGCAACCTTCTGGAGGATAAAGCGGACGCTCTAACAACTGAGCTAAATCCCTGGAGTAGTGAGGGATTCCTGTACTTTGTATGAACAGCAGTGACAACCTGTTGTTAGTGGAGCTTGAACCCCCGACCTCGGGATCAGTAATCAAGCACCCTACCACCAGGCCACTACTGGCATCACAAGACAAAGACATTCGAGACATGTCACTAAAATAAAAATGTGTGTTGTTTAAAATAAAGTACACTGTACTGTATACTGCGTGAGTACTTTGGCCCAGAAAAACAGAATTTAATGAAAGAAAAAAAAAAATTACTCACTCATTTGCCGAATCATTTAATCTTACTAGGGTCACTGGGAGTCTGAAACATATCTCAACCATCACTGGGTAAAATCAGGGAAAACCCTGAACATCTCACCAGACCATTACAAGTCCAACAATTTCACACAAACAAAACCATTCACACTTGCGTACACACCAAGGGACCATTTCGAACAACCAAATAGCCCAATGCACACGTTTGTAGACTGTGGGAGGAAATCAGAGTACCCAGAGGAAGTCCATACAAAAATGCTTGAACCCAGGACTTCCTACTGTGAGACAGACGTGTTTAAGACTGTCCCACCGTGCCACCCTTAATGAAAATGAATTACCGGAAATTTGTTAAATTCCAATTTGTGTAATTATGTCCCTTCTCATTTGCTTCTTTGTTGTTGTTTTTTTAATTGCCTGTGTTGCACTATTCTTGTTCCTGCGATCATCTGTACAGGTATTTCTCAATCGGAAATTAATGGGGGGCGAGATAGAAAACGTTCCAGTGAAATAATTTCCGGTGACTTTGTCATATTGCATCACTGACTCAGTTTAAGGGGTAAAACGGAACAGTTTGACAACTCACATAATAAAGTAGATGCATGTCCATGTATATTTTGTATATTATTTACTGTTCCCAGCTAGGCAGTCAGTATTCTCTTAAAAAGAGATCTTGGATAACGGTAGGTTAATTTGGATAACGGTAATTTTCGTGAGTAGGTTCAATTGAGGGCATCGGTGGCCTGGTGGTAAGATGCTGGATTACTGATCTCAAGGTTGGGGGGTTCAAGCCCAACCGTCAATGGTTGTCACTGCTGTCCCAAACCCCCCCCCCCCCCCCCAGTGCTGCTAACTGGGTTATCAAAGGTCATGTCTCTTAGTGTCTGTGGTGAGAGACATGTAAAAGAACCATTGATAACTCTTGTCAAGAATAGCTGTTGACATGGTTCTGGCTTGGTGCACTGTCCAAGGTGTACTCTGCCCTCGCCAAGAGTTGGCTGAGATTCTGCTCTGTATGTGTAATTAATTTAATCTCATCAATAAGCTTCTGACAGTTTGTTTAAATTAATAAAAAAGACAGTTTCAGGCAGGACCACACACATCTGAGACAACGATTTATTCGGTCATATAAAGGAGAGGACTTTACATTTATTTTCGGTGGACTGCATAGGGTCTCAGGGGCTTATTCCTATTGTACTTGTCGGGAGAAGCAAAACAAACAGCAGCTTTACCCACTGAACAGACCAGCCGCAAACATAAAAATTTGATGTAACAAAACAGCATGAAAGAAATAAAAGTAATAAAAGAATTGTAAGTACACTCTATAATACAGATGAACATGGGTATGGATAAATAAACAAAATGAGACTCTTCCATATATAGTGCATGAGAACAAGCATAAGACATTTTTAAAGATAAAGAATCACCGAAAAAACTGAAACTGATATATGGGAACATCAAATATTAAAAATTTAGGAAGTAGAGTGGTGCCAGTGAAAGGGAATGGCAGTGGGGCTGTAAAAAACAACCTCCTTCAGTCATGGCATGAGTCTTGGAGTCAGCTGATCTTCAGCTAATGTTGGCCTGCCTGAATTAACTATGTTTAATTGTTAATCCAGACATTAAATCTTGCAAAATGGGGAACCTGCCATTTTTAGGAAGTAAGATTCCAATTAATTCCGTAGCTTTCTAGCTTGTAGCATCACAGGAATATATGCAACCAAGATTTCTGTGCAAGAATCTTTTACGTTCTCAGAGAAGTACAGTAAAACCTACCGTACAACCACCGTTATTATTTTCATCACCAAGACTAATAAATTAGTAGGCTACATAAACTCACAGCTTCTAACTAATCCAGTTAATTTAACCACTATCATACTGACATTTATTCTTGAAAAATGGACCCACGTCACATAGTTTCAATTAGACTGGGATTATAGATGGATACGGACAATGCTGGATAAAATACTATCACTATCTGAGTTACGACCTAGATCGGTTCCGACCAACCAGTCGTAAGTCGGATATTTAACACAACGAAACCGAAACCACCCAGCACTCGCTATGAATTCATGTGAAGAGTATTCTTCACGTGGCAGTGGTGGTCTAGTGGTATAGGGCGCTGGATCACTGATCCAAAGGTTGGGGGTTCGAGTCCCACTCTCCACAAGGTTGTCACTGTCCTCCCCAGTGCAGCTAACTGGGTTATCAAAGGCCGGCCATGTCTCTCACTGTCTATGGTGTGAGGCATGTAAAAGAACCATTGCTGACTTTTGACAAGAGTAGGCTGCAAAGCCATCGGCGTGTTTCCGCCCTGCCATGGCCTGGCGAGCTGTCCAGGGTGTACTCTGCCCTCACCCGAAGTTGGCTGGGATGGGCGCCAGCCTCCCCATGACCCTAATTAGGATTAAGCGGTTACAGAAAATGATGATGATGAGTATTCTTCACCTGGACATTCTTTCAACGTGCAAAATAAACTTTGCACTGCTCACAACATCACTTTCACATTTCTTGGCCTATTATCGTCCAACCACGTGTATAGCAACTTTTCCATCTCTGCAATTTCCATCTCTGCAAAAATTTCACGCTGTTTTGTGACGGTAGTTGACGTAATTGGGGCTGCTGCTTTGACTGCTTCCTTAATGCCATCCTTGTCCTTCAAAATTGTAGACGCCGTGGAGTGGGAGAGATGGAGATCTTGAGCGATGGAGTTTACTTTTTTTCCTCCTTCATACTGCTTTATAACTTTCATCTTCGTCTCCAATGACAGTGGAGAAAGCCTTCCTTGCTTTCTTGGCAAAATTGCCATCTGATGAATCGGACTTCGTCTTGGGGGCCATGGTAACGGTGTACAGCAAATGAATGTAAAATTGTTCTGTAAAAGAGATGTTGCTGTGACGGTATCTAGTCACTGAGCGTAGTGGTAGAATTCTGTGAGTGTGAGATGCTGGGATGCTGCGCTGCCACAACTATCTTACACGCTGCGCTGCCGGACATATACAGTAAACTCATAATAGGCATCTACTAGACATGGTCGTAAGTACGGGTGGTCGTAACTCGCGTACCTCATAACTCGGATAGTGAGTGTAACTGAAGATGACAATGGATGTAACTTGACGATGATGCTTATTACAGAAAGCACCAATGTAGCAAAATTTTATAATTACGTTTTGTGGAGAAAACGTCTCATGAACTTCTAAATGCTGGTGACTGAAGGTTCCGCTGGAATCAACTGTAATGCTGAGAAAATTGTGGGGTGCATAAGTAAAGAGTTTTGTATAAAAATTTAAGCTGAGCAGCTTTTTTATAGGTATGCTTTAAAAAAATAGGATTCGCTTTTTATGTACAGTCGGCCCTCTACTTACGAAATTAATCCGTTCCAGAGCCTTTTTTGGAACCTGGAGTTTTCATAAGTAGAGGCGCAGTTTACATGTAAAACATGTGATTCGTTCCAAGGCTCCAACGGGGTGTTGTATTTATGGCGGAATTACCTGTTTGAAAGATCTGAGGTCCGGATTCAATATTAACTTGCGTCCTTGCGAGATCGGAGGTCTTGCCCCACGGAGCATTCTGTGCATGGAACATTTGTGGCGCCACCCAGTTCCGTCCACAAAAATGCTTCGTGGCCGAATGCGGAGCTTTTGAGACGGGGCGCAGCTCATCCCGACCTCCTCAAATAAGCTGCAATGAGTACAAAAAACTCACAAAACTCACGAACCAACAGTACATCTCTCCTTTACCCCATCACTGTATCTCTGCTTTTAAGGTCTCCTTCTGATTCAATATCGTCCCGAGTGTAGAGGGGTTTCGGCCATACTCCTTTGTGATTTCGCTCAACTGCATACCACTTTCGTATTTTTTTTATTATCTCCTGCTTCATTTCGATTGATAACGGAGCCCGCTTCATCTTTTCGGTGTCACCGGGAATCATTTTCTTGGGGTCCATGATGGATCACGAAATATAAGGCTGCAATGATCACTCTCAAAAAACTCACGAGCCAACAGTCCTGTTCAACTCTCCTTCACGCGTGTGACAAACAGGAAGTATGGGTACAGGAATGGGTACAGTTCAGCTCCCTCCTGACCAATGGGAGGCCAGCGGGGCGGGATGTTGGGAGACAGCCAATGAGAGAGCAACTCGCACATTGTTTGAATTTTTGAATGGTGTGTTTGAATTTTTGAATAGCGCATTTGGCACTTTTCGTAAAAAGAAGTTGTTTCGTATACAGAGGGTGAAAATTTTGGAAAATGTTGTTTGTAACCTGGATTTTTTTGTATTCAGAGATTTTCGTAAGTAGAGGGCCGACTGTATTATTATTATTAATAATCATAATAATAATAATAATATATTGTTCTATAAGTATATATTCTCCTAAGTATACAGTACTATAAGGTCTGTGCATATATTACTTTCAGAGGCGGTCAGAGGCATTTGTAAAGTGTTGAGCATGAACACTAATGCATTTAACTGAAAGATAGTAATCTAATATACTAAGGGCTGCTGGCTACAAAGATATTTTATACCCTTCCATTTATCGTGGATCAAATAATCAGGGCTGGAATATTACCTTAAAATTTTAAGTTGCAAACTTATATTTTCATTGAATTTTTTTCGTATACAACTTAAGATTTTTTTTTGTACAAAAATCTTTCTGAAAAAACAATTTAATATATTTTTGTTCTTTCTGTAACTTATCTGTAACCCGCAATCTTCACATCCATGAAAGTGAAATTGATGAGGTCACTCGTAACCTCTCTTGCACTATATGGTTGTGAATCATGGATTGAGAAAAGAAAAACGACTTTTGAAATGTCCTGCTTTCGAAGAATCCCTGGAATCACCTGGAAGCAGAAGTCACCAATGAAGCCGTGATACAGTGAATTAAAGACCTCACTGGAGAATACGAGCGCCTAATCGAAATTGTCAGAAGTAGAAAATTGCAATGGATCCGTCATGTCACTAGACAAAAAAGAACGCTAGCACATACAATCATTCATAGGTACATCAAGGGACGGAGGGCAACCAAAACATCCAACCAAAACATACAGGGCTGGCTGACATTACAAAGTGGGCTCTATCATTAACAATCTATCATTAACAACATTGGGGCAACTGAAAACCAAGAAAGCTGGAGAAGGAGGGTGTTGACATCAAAGTGCTACAACGATCAGCAGGCCACAGGAACAACCTGATCTGTAACCTCAAGTTTTCATTTTCACCACCTGCTCGTGCGTTTTTCACTTGTTATCTAATATGATCCCTCATTCATTTGCCGAACCACTGAATCTTTCCTGAGTCACTGAAAGGCTGGAGCTTATCTCAGCCAACACTGAATGAAATCAGGGTACACCCTGAACAGCTCACCAGACTAGCGTAGAACCAAAACACACCTTGAGTCACTTTGTAATAGCTAATTAACCTAAAGTGCATGTCTTTAGTTTGTGAGAGGAAACCAGTGTACCAGGAAAAGAGACACACACACAAGCACAGACAGATTCAGAATCCCCTGGCTGAGCCTGGGATTCGAACCCAGAACATTCTTGCTGTGAGGAGGATGTGCTAACCACTACACCATGGTGCTGTCTGCAGAAATTTTGAGATTCTTTCGATACGAATTCAGCACAGATCACCTTTTTCACATGATCTCTAAAAAGCTAAACAGGGCATAGTTTGGTTGAGATTTGACAAAGTACATGTCACAGAAGTTATTAAAATCTGCTGTCAACTTTTGCAATTCCTCAACAGCTCAGTTTTGCGGACTGCCAGGAGAAAAAGAAAAGCGAGCTGGGAAAAAACATCACCATCTTACTGAAACATGTACTGAAGCACAACAGACTGTACTATACTGTATATACTGTATGATTAACAATGGAGCTGTTTTTCTTCTTTACTATTAGAATTGAATATATCAACTTTTAGTCCGACACTGCCCCCTAGTGGATCCCCAGAAAGTTTTGTATCGTTCAAAAACTGATGGGACTCATCTAAGTTCTCACTCTGGAGGGCATAACCTTGATCACTTCAAATTCATCCAGCTTCAAATTGCTACTTTGGTATTTATTGATATAAATATTTAGACACTGTCTAAAAGCGGTGCTCCAAAAATGTTGCGTGTGTCACCTTACAGAAACACACATATGTAAAGTTAGGGGAAAAAATCTGTAACCGTGCAAGTGCACTCAGCTCTGTTGGCAGTGGCACGGTCAGCGTATTTTTTATGGCATTTTCTTTATTTATTGTGTCGTCTGTATGGGCACGTGAGCACGGACGCAAGGACAAAACCGACCTCATGGCTTTCGATGTCTGCATAATTCTTCTTCTTCTTTTCCTTTCGACTGTTCCCTTTTTCTCAGGGGTCACCAAAGTGAATCATCTGATTCGCACGTTTGATTTGGCAGAGGTTTTTACGTCGGATGCCCTTCCTGACACAACCCTTTAGCAAGGCGCAGAAACACGCTGACTGCCATGCAGCTACTCTTTACGAAAGTCAGCAATGGTTCTTTTACATGCCTCTCACCATAGACAGTCAGAGACATGGCCGGCTTTTGATAACCCAGTTAGCTGCACTGGGGGGGACAGTGACAACCTTGTGGAAAGTGGGACTCGAACCCCTAACCTTAAGATCAGCGATCCAGCACCCTTTACCACCAGGCCACCGCTGCCCCCGATGTTTGCATGAGTAAAAAATTAAAAAATGAACATGAGGTGAAAGGGTCATAACAAAATTCCTCTCCTCAAATTTGGACATTTAGTGTTTATTTAAAAAAAATATTTGAACACTTTTTGCAACAGAACATTCAGTAAATCCCAAAAAATAGTAGCGGCAAGCAGTGAAATGTGTTCACCTTCAGTAAGGGTTTTATCCGGGTCAGCGTTGTACTGGATTAGAAGAGAGGGAACACTGTGAGAATACAACTTGAAATGAACAATTGAAGTTTTCCACAGGACGCCATGGATGCACGCATTCACGCACACGTTCACTAGCTTGGGTAATACACCACAGGTGATGTACCTACTACGCACGTTTTTGAAAGAGAGAGAAAACCAGACCGAAACTCAAATTATCTTGATGAAAATGCACCGTTATTGCCCACAAAGCTGTGAAAGTTGGAGATGCCTCCAGCGAAATGGTCATCTCACTGATTTCGACTGGCACAATAATCTGCCCGTGTTGATATAATTCGCAAATATTAAGGTAAGGTAAGTCTGTTGGGTTTTTACACCCGAGCCTTGTGGCTCATCAGGCCGGTGCTTATCCCCGGTTTCCATAGTGTGAAGCGACCAGGAGTTCAACTCCCCCTGGATGGGACGCTGGTCCATCGCAGGTTACCTTCCCAGTATATTTTTACTGGTACCCATTTATACTGCTGGGGGAATAGAGGCACACTTGTGGTTGAGACCCTGCCCAGGGGTCTTAGCACAGTGAGGGTCTCAGTGGAATTTGAACTCACAACCATGCTCACAATCATGAGCGCAGCACCCTAACCATTACGCCACCGACCCCACAGCAAATATTAAAGAGATGCATAATTCACAAATGACTCGATGTGCAATTCACAATATTTAGTTTTTCGTTAATTTTCTGAACCGCTTAATTAGGATTAAGTCACGGGGAGGCTGGTACCCATCTCAGCTGACTCCGGACGAGGGCAGGGTACACCCTGGGCAGCTCGTCGGGCCATCGCAGGGTCAGCACTCACACAATCATTCATACTCCGAGGCGATCTGGAATAGCCAGTTAACCTACTGTGCATGTTTTTTTTAAACTGTGGGAGGAAACTCAAGCAAGCTCGAAAGAAACGCTCGAGCTCGGAATCGAACCCAGAACCATCTTGCTGTGACGCTTACATGCTAACCACTACACCATTGTGTCGCCGACAATATTTGAGTGTGTTATATAAGATGTAAGTGGCTGCATGAAAAGAATTCTTTGACATATTTTCTCAAGATTTCTTTATCGACTTGCACCTAAAAAATGAGATGCTCTCGTTATAATTGATTTATTGATAGATGAATACATATAACATTAATCTAATAAAAATATGACACAATAATATGATAATAATAATAATAATAATCTGCAGCAGTCATGGGTCTGTAAAAAGCCAAGGTGGATTACCTGTCCTTATTGTGCATGTCTAGACAGACATATTGCTCAAGCTAACAAGCTAATTGCTCAAGAATAGTACAGAGACGGACTGGCTGAGATAGGCACCAACCTCCCCACCACCCAAGTAGGATTAAGTGTTTCATCAAATGAGTGAGTGAGTAGTCCATTCAGTCATTTCCTGAACTGCTTCCCATCTTAGTCGACTCTGGGCAAGGGCAACGTACACCTTGGACAGCTCGACAGGCCATCGCATGGCAGAAACACACCGACAGCTTTGCAGCTACCCTTGACGAAAAGTCAGCAATAATTCTTTTACATGAACCTCTCAGCATACACAGTAAGAGACATGGCCGGCCTTTGATAACCCAGTTAGCTGCACTGGGGGGGGGGGACAGAGACAACTGTTGACATTGGGGCTTGAATCCCATAACCTTGAGATCGGTAATCCAGCACCTTAACACTGGACCATCACTATCCCCTCAGTGAGTAGTATACAGGGATCCCTCACTTTATGCAATTAATTGGGACCTCCCGTGACCATCGAATTCCGTGAAGTAGGATCAACCCCCTGACTGACATATACATACGTGTATATGTGTATATAATATCAATAAATACATATTCAACGCTATAAATGCTTATAACTATTGTGTCTGTCTTCCTTTCGGCTTTTTCCCTTTTACTCGGGAGTCGCCACAGCGAATCATCTGATTCGCATGTTTGATTTGGCAGAGGATTTTTTACGTCGGATGCCCTTCCTGTCACAACCCTTTTTAGCAAGGGACAGAAACACGCTGACGACTTTGCAGCTACTCTTTACGAAAGTCAGCAATGGTTCTTTTACATGCCTCTCACCATAGACAGTGACAGACATGGCCCGCCTTTGATAACCCAGTTAGCTGCACTGGGGGGACAGTGACAACCTTGTGGAGAGTGGGACTCGAACCCCCAACCTTTGGATCAGTGATCCAGCGCCCTATACCACTAGACCACCACTGCCCATAAATGCTTATAACTATTAAAAATTCAAAAATATGCATGAGATGTAAGTAAAATATAAGTACACACACATACAGGCGCGCGCACACAGATGCATATCTCACATAAAAATGTAAGTAGTTTTGATGAGGGGTTTTGGCTTGTTTTTTTGTTTTTGTTTGGGTTTGGCCCTGTTTTGCAGCATTTTACTTAACTTTATACCCTATTCTTCCTTATTTTTTTAATTCAATGAATGTTAAAAAAAAAAAAAAAAAAAAAAAAACACGACGCACTGAAGCCGCATGAATTGAAGCGCGAAGTAGCGAGGGATCCCTGTATATTAATTTTTACAAATACAGTGATGTATCTTATCATTGTGATTTTATAAGAAAGACTAATTTACTTCCACACATAGCATGAATCCTTGTGGTTTGGAGAAGTGATTTTAGAGGGAGGCATGAAGGGGAAGAATTTTTTCAATTAGATATTCTCCAGCTTACTCTTGCTGGTCTTCTACAGTGTTCCCCACCCTTCATTTAATAGCTTTTATTTTCATAGCTTTTATTTTCATCCCCTACAAAAACCTCTGTCTATAGTCGATGTATTCCATGAATTTATAAATAATTATATAGTTGTGATAAATAGACAACAGACTCCATTGTATATCACAGGTGTCAAACTCAAGGCCCATGAGCCAAATCCTGCCTGCCGACTCATTTTATGTGGCCTGTGAGGGCTTTCAAACAGTATGATTACAGTACAAACTTTAAATCAACCATTAGCATGAAACCCAGTTCATCATCCTTCCACTGGGGGGCAGCAACATAGCTATTCATGGCTCAAAAAAGGCTGCACGCTAGCTTGTCCCTGCCAAGTGTTGTCAGAGAAAACAAGTGAATAAAGGTAAAGAGGAGAAATGCCAAAAGGAATTATTCTGTCATGGTTACCATTTTTAAAATCAGCATTCAATGATTATTCTTCAGTGAAAATGAGTTCAACACTCTTGTTGTATGCATTTTTAAATTACCATAAAAAATAAAACGTTAAAGGCCACCCCAAAAAATAAAAACCCAGTGCCTTGTTATGAATATATGTTAGAGTTTAGTTTGCATTACATGTATGGATACTTGATACAATCGTATTCAGTTCACACACTAATTTACGAGTTTAGTTTTAGATCCGTAGTAATATAAATAATTTGTCGAGCCTAAGGAACACCAGGAAATATTTTTTGTTGGGTTCAATTATATTGGTGCTTGAAGTTGTCGCCATCTTCTGGCTCTACATGCAATTACAGATAAAATTGTTTATTCAGGATCAGGTAAGGCCCGTTCAGCAGTACAGTGGTTAGGACTGTTCCCTCACAGCAAGAATATGCTGGGTTCGAACCTAAAAGCTGGGGACATGCAAGGGCATGCAGAGTAGGCCAACTGGCTTCTGTAAATTGCCATGTGTGTGAATATAAATGAAGGAATATATGTGATAGTTAATCATACACTAATCGGCCATAAAATTATCACCACCTGACTTGTCTGCAGCTAGGCAAATACAGCAACCTGCAATGCATTGACTATTCTGAAGCCTTTTTTATATTAGCCAGCATTAACAGTGTCAGATGCTTGTGCTACAGTAGCTAATAGTAGGATTTTGCAGTTCAGAAAATGAGTAACTGAAATGAAAGATTATACAGTGGTAACTTGACTTACGAGTGTCTTTAATAACGAATTTTACATGACACGAGCTTCGATCCCACCAAAAATCGGCCCTAACCAATGAGCAAATTTTTGATTTACAAGCTCTGCTGGGGAAATGGCTTTTCTGGGCCAGTTAGCCTCGTATTCTGCCGCTTGTATTCTTCCACGTTCCCAGGATGCCTTGTCACAAGGCCCTTGTAGAAGCTCACCTCAAGCCTTTCCTCGCTGGCATTCAAGGCGTGCACATGCAAAATTTCTCCTCCTCTGTTTACTCATCACCTCATGTCTTTCCACGTGACATCTTTGCCCATGTGACATCTTTGATCAGTCAGATTGCAGATGATTGGAAGGGTTAGTTGACTTATTGTTTATTCTTGTTTTATTATTAATAATTGTTAATGTACATATATTCAGTCAAATATACATGTTTGTGTCAGGTTATATGAGTTTGGGAGGGGGTTGGAACGGATTAATTAGTTTTCTATTATTTCCTATGGGAATTTTTGTTTTATCTAACGAACATTTTGACTTACGAGCTCGGCCTGGGAACAGATTAATTTTGCAAGTCAAGGTAGCACCGTATTGTTTGTTTGTTTGTTTTTTTTATTTTAATTTTTCTACCTTCAGCAGTCCAGTTTTATGCCTCCTAAAACGTAGAATTTTAAGATATACAACTTAATTACGCTCTCTACTATTTTAAAGGGAATTAAAAGGAAATTAAACCTAAACTTAAAAAAGTTTCCATACATAGTTTATATCTGTTTCTGTTAAGTTGTCCTGTTTCATGAAGTTTAGTGTGGCTCTGTGTGGAGTTTGCTTGGGTTTACTCTGAGGTTTACTTTCCTCCTACAGTCCAAATCATGTACAGTAATGGGTGTGTGTGTGTGTGTATATATATATATATATATATATATATATATATATACAGTCGGCCCCCTACGTACGAAGACCCCTGGGTACAAAATCCCCGGGTTACGAAGATCATTTTCCTAAGTTTCCGTCCCCGGGATACGAAAACAACCCCCTCTTACGAAAAGAAATTCAAACGCGCCAATCAAAATTTTACACGATGCACGAGTTGCTCTCTCATTGACTGTCTCTCAACAACCCGCCCCACTGGCCTCCCAGATAGAGACAGAAGGAAGCTTAACTCTTTAGTTTAGTTTTTTAAGTTGTTTAATTCAGTAAATGTTTAATAAATGTGGGCACATTTGAGCTCATCTGGAATTCCGATCCCAGAGAGACAGATATATAGCGAGACAGTGTTTTGTGTGTGTGTGTGTGTGTGTGTGTGTGTGTGTGTGTGTGTGAATAAAAAATGTTTAATAATGGTTTATTTAATAAATATGTTAATAAAATGGTTTAATATGTTAATAAAATGTTTAAATGGTTTAATAAACAAAGTAAAATTTTCTTTTACTTTTAACACATATTTCATACAAAATTGGTGTACTTTTATCATTTTTAAAGGGTTTATGGGGTTTAACCAACCCAAAGACTGGAGCCTTGGAACGAATTTAATACGACCCCTACTGATGAAATCCCCGCGTTACGAAAAAGGCTCTGGAACGGGTTAATTTCGTAGGTAGGGGGCCGACTGTGTATATACACAGTGGTACCTTACCTTACGAAAGTCTCACCGAACGAAAAATTCAGGTACGAAAAGTATTTACCTAAAGTTTTTGTCTCAGGATACAAAACAAGTTCACGTTCCAAAAGCGGCATCTTAAAAATTCAAACGTGCCCTGTCCAAGATGGCGTCAGATGGACCTGTCCAAGATGGCGCTTGAGTGAAGGCGACATTAAAACGCACCATTCAAACAATGCACGAGCTGCTCTCCCATCAACGACGTTCAAACATCCCACCCCGCTGGCCTCCCATTGGCTAACAACTAAGCTGTCATTCATGTCGCCTTCACTCAAGCGCCATCTTGGACAGGTCCACCTGACGCCATCTTGGACAGGGACGCCATCTTGACCTGACGCCATCTTGCACATCATTGCCTAGGAGGAATGATGCATCTACATCCCACTGCCTATTATAGAGCTGAACCCACCATGATGCTTTTCGTGTAAAGGACAGAGTTACTGTTGTTTTCTGCTTCATTTCTTGACTCAGGCTTTTAACCTTCCATAAACATTTGTAAGATTATATCTCTGCTAAGAAGACATGGTGAACACACGCATGCACACATGTGTGCGCACGCACACACACACACACACACACACAGTGAGAAGAAGAAACGGGCTCAAGTGAGATCACAAAGGAATATGGCCAAACCCATCTACCATCAGTACGATATTGAAGCAGATCTTAAAAGGTATGCTTTTATAATTTTTAAAGGGTTCATGGGGTAGTATTGGGAGCCTTGGAACGAATCATGCGTTTTACCAAGAATCCCTCTCTCAAAAATTAGCATATTTCATCCGACCAATAAAAAAAGTGTTTTTAATTAAAAA
>CM045738.1:36717296-36844796 GCA_024760905.1 Plotosus lineatus | reverse complement strand
TTGTATGCAAAGGAGGAAAAAAGAGGCATACACATCATCTGCAACCAATCAGCAGGAGGGAGAAACAAAAGCTCTCAGCCATTGGCTAAATTTTAATCACGTGCCAGTAACTTCTGGGTTTGTCGTGAATCCGAGAGTATAATAATAACAATTTAACTGTAACTAACGATGTCAAAGCAGACAAAATTAACTGGCTTTGTAAACGATAAAAAACTGACCAAAGTGACGCTAGACCAAGTAGCACGAATGTCAGAGATTATAAAGATTATGAAAAGAATCGACGTCCAAAGAGGACTTTTCAGGACCAATGACTCCACCCTCACTTTGAAAGTTTGAGTTACCGCACCACTTTAATGTTACTTAAAGCTAACTATGTAGAAAAAGCATTTACACTATGCTCCAGTAAAATTCTTAGGGGTCCTGCAGATTTTTTCTTCTGCCCCCCCCCCCACCACCACCACCACCACCACCACCACACACACACACCCCGTGTCTGATGGAAATTTTTCTTAATTCTGTGCCCTGCATAGCTGTGATAAGCTCTGTATAACACCCCAAGCACACACACACACACACACACACACTTACTGTAGACACAGTCATTTTGTTAAATGTTTATACAAGCATCCAGGCCATTACCTTTGTTTACATGTGCAGCTTTTAACTCACCTCTTCAACAACATGATGAGCATCACCATGTGCCTCTTTTCCATGCACTACACTGTACACCAGGGATCACCAACGTGGTGCCCGTGGGCACCAGGTAGCCCGCAAGGACACTATAAGTTGCCCGCGGACCTGTTCACTGCTAGTTTTAGGACAGGCCCACAGCTCCATAGCGCCACTCTCCATTGAGCTGCATCTAATTTTTTTGAATATATTTTAAATCAAATCAATATCTTCACATAGATAAATATCATTAATTATTAATGATAACATATAATTAAAGGTAAATTGAGCAAATTTGTAATTTCAGAGGTGTGTTTTGACCTGGTAGCCCTTCGCATTAATTGGTACCCAAGAAGTAGCTCTCGGTTTCAAAAAGGTCGGTGACCCCTGCTGTACACTATAGTCCACTAATGCACTTCTAATGGCTTAACATGTTTACAATTAAAAGTGGGAAAATGCTGTTATATAATGTTTTTTGAAAGCCTGATACAGAATCAAATTCAGGTGTTCGAGAAGACACTTAATAGACTGCAAGTTGTACAACATATTAAATTCTCTTAAAAATGAAAAATGGAAATTCCCATGTTTGTTTTACCCACACCAGGAAGCTGTTCTTTTATTCAATATTGACACACCTGCTTTGGAAAACCTGATCATGCGTGAGCATGTTGGATATGATATTTACAGACACATTTACGCAATGCTTCAGTTCAGATGATCGCCACTAAAGCTATCTGTAAAGTCTTTTTGATGACACGGTCTAGCTGTGTAACATAAAAAACTTTCTTCTTTTCCTTTCAGTTATTCCCTTCATGGGTCGCCACAGCGAATCATCTGCCTCCATCTCACCCTATCCTCTGCATCTTTTTCTCTTACAACAACTGCCTTCATGTCCTCCTTCACCACATCCATGAATCGTCACTTTGGTCTTCCTCTAGGCCTTCTGCCTAGTAGTTCCAACCTCAACATCCTACTAACAATATACTCACTATCCCTCCTCTGTACATGTCCAAACCATCTCAATCTAGCCTCTCTGACTTTGTCTCCAAAACATCTTACATGGGCTGTCCCTCTGATGTACTCATTTCTGATCCTATCCATCCTCGTTACTCCCAGAGAGAACCTCAACATTTTCATCTCTGCTACCTCCAGCTCTGCCTCCGAAACCATACAACATCACTGGCCTCAACACCATCTTGTACACTTTTCCTTTCATTCTTGCTGATACTCTCCTATCACACATCACACCGGACACTTTTCTCCAACTATTCCAACCTGCCTGCACACGCTTCTTCACCTCTTTTCCACACTCTCCATTGCTCTGGATTGTTGAGCCTAAGTACTTAAAATCGTCCACCTTCCTCACCCTGCTCCCTGTAACCTCACCGTTCCTCTTGGGTTCTTGTTATTCACACACATGTATTCTGACTTACTGAGGCTAACCTTCATTCCTCTCCTTTCCAGGGCATGTCTCCACCTCTCTAGATTTTCCTCCACTTGGTCTCTGCTCTCACTACAGATCACAATGTCATCTGCAAACATCATAGTTCATGGAGATTCTTGTCTAACCTCGTCTGTCAGCCTGTCCATCACCATTGCAAACAAGAAGGGGCTCAGAGCTGATCATTGATGCAGTCCCACCTCCACCTTGAATTCTTCAGTCACGCCGACAGCACACCTCACCACTGTCTTACATCTCTCATACATGTCCTGCGCACTCTAACACACTTCTCTGCCACTCCAGACTTTCTCATGCAATACCAAAGTTCTTCTCTTGGCACCCTGTCATATGCTTTCTCCAGATCCACAAAGACACAATGCATCTCGCTCTGACCTTCTCTGTACGTTTTTATTAACATCCTCAAAGAAAACACTGCATCTGTGGTGCTCTTTCTTGGCATGAAACCAAAGTGTTGTTCACAAATGCTGACCTCTGCCCTTAGTCTAGCTTTCACTATTCTTTCCCAGAACTTCATCATATGGCTCATCAACTTCATCCTTCTGTATTTGTCACAATTCTGCATGTCTCCCTTGTTCTTAAAAATGGGCACCAGCACACTTCTTCTCCATTCCTCCGGCATCTGCTCACTCTCTAAGACCGTGTTGAATATTCTTGTCAGAAAATCTACTGCTACCTCTCCTAGACACTTCCATACCTCCACAGGTATATCATCAGGACCAACTGCCTTTCCACTCTTCATCTTCTTCAGTACCCTCCTCACTTCACCCTTACTGATCTTTGCTACTTCCTGCTCCTCACTGGTCACCTCTTCTACTCTTTTTTTCTCTCTCATTTTCCTCATTCATCAGCTCTTCAAGGTACTCTTTCCATCTTCCCAGCACACTTCTGTCATCAGTCATTACATTTCCCTCTCTCTCCTTTATCACTCTAACTTGCTGCACGTCCTTCCCATCTCTATCTACAGGAAGGGCATGCAAATTCCACACAGAAACAAGTGAACCTGGGACTCAAACCCAGGACCTTCTTGCTGTGAGGCAGACATACTGACAATTACAAGACTGCCCTGCTCCCAGAAATCAGCAACTTCTAAAAAATACTCAAACCTACATTTTGCATTTTGGTATTTAGTACATACAGAAGGCAACAACTTAAAAGAATATATATATATATATATATATATATATATATATATATATATATATATAATATATATATATATAATTTTCCTTTCAGCTGTTCCCTTTTTCTCAATGGTCACCACAGCAAATCTGTAATTCGTATGTTTGATTTGGCATAGGTTTTTAACGTCGGATACCCTTCCTGACACGGTACCTCAAGTTACAAAATTAATCCAATCCAGAGCCTTTTTCTTAACCTGGATTTTTCGTAAATTGAACCGCATTTTACATGTAAAACGTATGATTCGTTCCAAGGCCCCCAATACTACCCCCTAAACCCTTTAAAAATTATAAAAGCATACCTTTTAAGACCTCCTTTTGCTTCAATATCGTACCGATGGTAGACGGGTTTGGCCATATTCCTTTGCGGGTGTGCGGACATTTGCTCACAAGACAAGTGCTCACAGGACAAATGCTCACAAGACAGATACTCACAACCTTAATGAAAAAACACACATTTGCTCACATCTTTTTTCTTTGTTCTAATAAATGCATAATACAAAAAGATCACAATGTGTTGTAAAAATACTTTATTCTTATAAATACATAATGCTAAATTAACTCATTATACATTAGGGTTAGGGTTTAGGGTTAGGATTTAGGGTTTGGGTTTAAGGTCAAAATTGAACAAATTTTTTTTTTTGTGAGCAAATGTCCGGTTTTTTCATTAAGGTTGTGGGCATTTGACCTGTGAGCATTTGTCCTGTGAGCTTCTTCTTTTCACTCGCACTGGAAATCACATGTATGTGTGTGTTTGTGCGCATGTGTAGACCATATCTGCTTAGCAAACTTATCATCTTACAAATGTTTATGGAAGGTTAAAAGCCCGAGTCAAAAAATAAAGTTGCAATGGACACACTCAAAAAACTCATGAAACAACAGTAACTCTGTCCTTTACACGAAAAGCATTATAGGAGCTGCAGCTCCATAATAGCCAATGGGAGGGAGCTGCGTCATCCCTCGTGCATTGTGTGAATGTTTGAATGGCACGTTTTAATGTTTGAATGGCGCGTTTGGTGCGTTTCGTAAAGAGAACTTGTTTCGTATACAGAGACAAAAAATTTTGGAAAATGTCTTCGTAACCTGGATTTTTCATTTGATGGAACTATGGTAAGGTGAGGTACCACTGTATATTGTTGTTGGCATCCATCTGTCTCGGGAGACAATGGAGTCTGCACCGATTGAAATTCGGTCAGTTTGTTGTTGAGCTGCAGCGCCTGTTGTGGCTGTAAAACCCGATGCGGGAGCTGCGGCTCCTATTGCACTTGCTGCAGATGAAGCTGACAGTGGTGACATTGGAGGCAGCATAGGCAGACTGAAGTCCTGCTGCTGATGGGTCTTCTTTTCCTGCCGATACCTCTTTCTTTTTTCCTCAACCGGTCTGACACCGGCTTTGACGCTTTGACGCCAACTAGAGCAGTCCAAGGTCGCTTCCTTAAGATCTGCAGGGTTGATGCTGCACAACTTCAGATCCCTCTTGCAGGCATCCTTGTGGCGCAGGGTGGGGTCGTACAGTTGGCCGTGTGCCTGTGGCTAGCTCGCCATAGAGGATATCCTTTGGGAAGTGACCAACATCCATCCTGCACACGTGGCCTAACCAGCGCAGGAGCCTTTGGGTGAGAATGGCAAACACATGCCTGCCTTGGCCAAGACGGAGACACGTGTTGGAGACACGGCAGTGTTGGAGACACGGTCCTGCCAGGTGACGTCGAGAAGTCGCCCGAGATTGCCAATATGGAAGGTGTTCAGCCTTCGCTTTTGCTGCAAGTACAGGGTCCAGGCCTCACTGCCATACAGAAGGGTGCTCAGCACACATGCTTGGTACACTTTCATCTTTGTGTTGAGAGTCAGCATGTTGTTGTCCCACACTCTCTTTGCCAAGCAAGCCATGGTGGTTGCTGCTTTGCCTATCCTCACATTAAGCTCAGCATCTAGGGATTGGTCATTGCAGATGGTAGATCTGAGGTAAGTAATCTTCTCGACCACCTCCAAAGTGTGGCCACCAATGTTGATTGTGGGAGTGGTACTGACATCCTGATCCATGGATATTGGTTTTCTTCAGGCTGATAATGAGGTCAAACTCCGTACAGACCTCTGCAAAGAGAGTGATGAGTCGCTAAAGGGCAGCTTCAGTGTGTGCCGTTTGGGCAGCGTCATCAGCAAAAAGCATCTCCCGAATTAAGACCTTGCGTACTTTGGTCTTTGCTCTGAGGCGGGCGAGATTGAAGAGGTTTCTCTGACTCCTGGTGTGGAGGAAGATGCCCTCTTCAGATTCGTGAAATGTGTAGTGCAGGAGCAGGGAGAAGAATGTGCCAAAGAGTGCCAGGGCCAGGACACACCGCTGTTTCATGCCGCCCTTGATTGGGAAAGGGGCCGAAGATGATCCATCATACTGGACTGTGCCAGTCATGTCGTCATAAAATGACTGAATTATGTCCAGGAGCTTGGGAAGACATCCAATCTTGAGCAGAAGGGTGAAGATGCCAGAATGGCTGACTAAGTCAAATGCCTTGGTCAAGTCTATAAAGGCAAAGTACAGAAGACATCTCGATGTCCCTGACACTTTTCTTGCAGCTGTCTGAGTGAGAACACCATGTCAGCAAAAACCACACTGATTCAGGGTAAACTCTGTCAGCAAGTATTGCAGGCGGTTAAGGACTACACTGGCAAAGGCTTTTCCCACAATGCTGAGAAGATCGATACCACGATAATTGTTGCAATCACTGCGGTTACTCTTGTTCGTATAAAACGTGATGATCCTTGCATAAGCAAAAACTCATGGAGGTGTCTAAGGAGGGAGCTCTCTTTCGCCACCTTTACAACTTCTGGTGGAATTCTGTTACTGCCAAAAGCTTTCCAACATAACAGAGAGTCAATGGCTTTACAGAGCTCCTCGATGGTGGGAGGCGTATATTTTATATATATATATATATATATATATATATAAACACATACAGTGGCACACAGGCACACAGATGGCCTGGTGGTAAAAATTTTGTGATTTTAACATATTTTAACAAAATTTAGCTGGAGGAATCAACAATGTATAAAATGAGGGGCCATTATTGTTTCTTTTTTTATTCATCTTTATACCTACATGTAATGTTACAAAATATCCGTCAGTTTCTGTTATTAATTCCATTCCAGCAGCTACAATCATTCCCCGGATGTGCTACGAGCCATAGATTCATTTTCTCGATGCAATCTTATTCTGGCCACAAGAGGGCGCTCTTACACAAACTTCACAGCTGCATTTTTTTTTCCTGTCACATTGAAATGATTATTTAAAAATGAAAGAGGGTGTTTTTTTCCCCCTTGGTGACTATTACAGACAACAAAAAGCATTTTTTTAACCTGCAAAAGAAAACTGCTTCTGTGCAATGATCATGAATCAAAAGCTCTGTTTGCACAGACAAAACTGCCTGCCAGCTTTTTCTTTGCTCAACAGCTGGTAAGAGCATTAAACAGGAAGTCACCAGAGAGGAGAAGTAACCTGGAGGGATAAGTGTTTCCTACATCATGTAGAGCTTAGGGCTTCCCCCAGGGGGGGCACTTGCCTCAGTGGAGGAGGGGGGGTGTGTGAAGTGAGCAATTTTGTTGCTAACCCCAGGGCCTGTTTCCAATCCAAGGCCAGAAAAAAAATCCCCTAATGACTTTTATTGCTACCTTCCACTATGAAAAAATGTATGATCATGATCAGGGAGAAAAAAAATTAGCTTACGTTTCCCCAGATTGAGGAACACCAGGTACAATATGAAGTGGGTTTCTCTAACAAAAGTGAAAAGTGAGGTTTATTATAGATTCATTCATCTTTTTATAATTGTTTTATCCAAGTGAGAGTTCTGGTGGATATGGAACCTGTCCGAGAACAGTGGGTGTGACAGTGGAACACACCCTGAATGAAAAAATAAACAATTATCTGTAGGCTTGAGCAAATCTGACTATTCTCTGCTGATTCATCAACAGTTATAAAAGTTCAGTGCTGAACACAAGTTTCCAGTGAAGCATTAAATGAAATATACTTATATTACATTTGAAGCATTTGGCACTCATCCAGAGCAACTTACATTTATCATTTATATACACCTGACCATTTGAGGAGTAAAGACAGTGGTGGCTTGGTAGTACTGGGGCTCGAACCCCTGACCTTCAGGTAGCTATCCCACAGCCTTACCTACTCTGCCACCACTGCCTAAATATTGCCTATATATATATATAGGCAATATTTAGGCAGTGGTGGCAGAGTAGGTAAGGCTGTGGGATAGCTACCTGAAGGTCAGGGGTTCGAGCCTATATATATGACATCATGGTCACTGATTCTGAAATCCTACAAAATGCCATCCTAAGAAATACACAAAAAACCTTATGATGTGGCCTTCATGTTTTAAAAGTACTAAAGATCAGTTAGGAAAAACTGAATGAATAAAGATACCAGTGTCTGGAAACTCTTCCAGGCCCGTGAGTGCATTTCTGTCAAAACCTAAATCTTACAGTTTGCTGTGTACTCGGTGTGTGGTTCATACAGCGGGCAAATTTCGATGGCGCCCGTGAGGGGACACAGAAGAAAAAAGTACATATACTAGTATATTTTGGTTTCTCGTGCACATGAGATAGACCATTCAATGCATTTCAATAAGCTATGTATATAAATGGAATATATTTTATATACATGACTTAACTGAGATAAACGTAAACTGTTACGTTATCTCTAAATGACACTTAGCGTGCTTTTTGAAGCCTTCTGGTCTGTTTCGGTGCAGGGGATTTGTGAGCTACTCCACCGAAAGTAGGCTCTTGAGTCCAAAAATGAAAAATGAGATTTTTTACTCAGTCAGATAGAGGAGACCCAAAGCTGCAAAATTCAGCAAAAAGTTTGTCAATGCCTTGAAAACTTACCGAGCTATGCCATTTCTTGTGTCAGCATTCAACTAAAAATTTCAAAAGACATTTTAGAGAAAAATGAGCACAAAGATTGCACTTCTTCCAAAATCATTAGTCCTTAGCAACCAAACATTTTTATGCACCTCAGCCATATAAACTTTTAGAAAACATGTCTATGAAGAGTCTAAGGAAGAGATGATAAGAAATCATCCTCATTTTAATCTGGCAGGCCCTTTTGTAACCCATCAGTCACCGTGGTAACCCCCAAAAAATTAACAAAAAAAATACTATTTTTTGTTTATTCCAATAAGATCAGTATGTATCTTTTTGACCATTATATAAAGGTTCAAATGCCTTCAAATGATATTGATTGAAAAAAAAACACTGTCAGGTTCAAACATTCACACTGAAATTAAGAAAACTATATATAAGAAAACTATATAACAAAACTCTCTGATCTCTTTATACAAGTAAGCTTTATCAACTCTGTCCTCATCATTATCATCTTAATCTATATCCTGTTCAGCAGATAAGATCACATCTTCTTCATAAACACCACTCATGCACACTTTTATTAACAGATACCTCTTCTTCATCAACATCAAAATCTTAATCAACACAGCTGGCATCATCAACTCTGCCCTCAATATTTATCATCTTAATCTATATCCTCACCACCACCACAACTCATGCACACTTTTATTAACAGATGCCTCTTCTTTATAAACATCAAAATCAACTTCATCAACACAGCTGGCATCATCATCATCATCATCAGTTTGTTCATCTGTAAAAGGAATGAAACATTTAAGTATTTTTCAGGTCTTGACCAATTTTCATACAAAAATAAACAACTCACGATCCAGCATGTCCAGTCCAGACAAGTTTACACACAAATCAAATAATCAAAAAATTCCACAATAGAATTTTGCATGCAGAGAAAAATACTCACCGGCGAAATAATCTTCAAGAACGCCAAGCATTCCAGCATCTTCAAAGCCCAATTCTCACGTCTAATTTAACAACTATACTAATGCTGTTAAGACATCACAGATGACATTTCACTCTCCTTTTCCAGAAATTACGTGTATTCACAATCTTATAAATAAACTTAATGACTGTTATTGAAGAGAAAAATGGAGATAAATTCAGCATGCAGTTAAACCAGAAGCAGGAAGTAAAAACCGGAAGTTAACATATGACAGGCACTGCGCATGTGCAAGCCCGAGCTGACCAATCAGTGTGCTCATTTCAGATCTTCCTAAGCAACTAGCCTGCATTGTTTACAAACATATCGTCTTCATAACCTTTATTTTATTTGCTGAAACGGCATTTTAATATCAAAACAGTATCCAAAATAGAGAGACTACTTAACGGCCGTTCTTCTGGTGTAGAGATTATAGTGTGTCTTGTACCGAACTCGGTGAATAATTGCAACGAAGACCAGTAAGTTTGCTACTGTTTTTATCTAGTTTTATGAGGGTACTCACCAGAAAAATGGGGGAAAAAAATTTTTTTTGTGAGTTTTAGTCGATTTCACATGAGCAAGTGATAGTTTAATACCTGTTTTAATAGTTTATGCAAAAATCCGAATTTCGATAAAAATGCACCATTTTTAACTTTTCTGGCCTTTATCTCAAAACTGGTCTGTGTGACAAGCGCCTACTTTCGGTGAAACGCCTCACATATACCAGCCTTGCTCAGTTACCTGATCAACTAATAACATACCAGTGAGCCAAACAAGCAAAGCTGCAATATCTTTATAAGCAAGTCCAGGGTAACAATACAGCTCAATTAAGTCACATACAGTGGTACCTCATCTAACGAGTGGCCCTTATAACGATTTTTCCATGATACGAGCTTTGAACCCACCAAAAGCCTGCTCCAAGCAAAGAGCAAAGATTCACTTTACAAGCTCACCTTGAAATGGCTTTTTCAGGCCAAGTAGGCTTGTATTCTTCCGCGTGTATTCCTCCACGCTCCGAAAATGCCTTGTGCAGTGCTTCTCAATTATTTTCTGCGATGCCCCCTCAAGAAAAAAATAAATAAAAAATTCACACCTCTATAAATATATAGTGCAACTATAAATATGTTTACTGCACTTCATATTGTTTGCTCGGGACTTTTTCCCTATACCATAGTGCAACAATGAGAACGCCACTGCCAACTACTGTAGTGGATGCACAATTACACTTAATTCAAGTCTTGTTTTATTATTTATTATTAGTTATTATTAATGTTAACGTACATGCTTTATTATTATGAGTTTTATTATGAGAGTTTGGGAGGGGGTTGGAATGTATATTAATTGGTTTTCTGTTATTTCTTATGGGAATAATTGTTTAATCTAATGAACTTTTCGGCTTACGAGCTTGCCCTCGGAACAGATTAAATTCGTTATCTGAGGTATCACAGTATTTCCATTTATATATACATATCTGACTGAAATGCCAGGAATACATACACATGAGAAACCAATATTATTTATTTATTTTTCTTTGTCTCCTTATATGCTCTGTAAAAAAATCTTAAAGAATAGTTACCTTTATACAATGAAGCCAGAGCGGAGTTGACGATGGCCAAACAAGTCTCGTAACATCAGCGCCACCACTTTTCATTTCTTTAGAGGAAAACGAACTGATTTGTAAACGCATTAAGCAGGTCTGAGCAAAAAATCAACCAACAATCTGTTTCAACCCCCTGATCCACAAAGCCGTAGAAAGCTCATAGAAACCCCGCGAACTGAATTAAATTCAATCTAACCGGTTTGTTTAATGATGTTGTTGCAACGCAGCTTTATAGAGAAAACACACTTCATTTTTAAATTAAATCTATGATTTTAGACGCATCTCTGAGTCCTCAGTCACACAGCCATTCACACTCACATCTAGAGGAAATTTGAAAACGCCAATTAACCGCTTGTGCACATCTTTGGACTGTTGGAGGAAACCAAAGTGCCTAGAAAATCCCAAGCAAGCATGGCGAGAACAGGCAAAGTCTACACAGAAATGCTCAAGACGAGGACTTGAACCCAGGACCTTCTTGCTGTGAGGCAGATGTCTTAACCACTACACCACCGTGCCACCTCGATGAGGCCTGTATGTCCCTAATGAGCAGGTCTGTGGCAACGGTGGCAAGGAAAACCTTCCCACTAAACAAACAGCAGTAAGATTGCTCTGCTTTCTTTGCATTCCTGTCATACACATATGTACACGGAGTTCACCTGTGACTGTCATGATTATTATAACATAAAAAAAAAAAAATCTTGTTTTACATATTTATTCACCTCAGGCTTGGTGGATGCTGTCTCATGTTTCCGTCATGGGGATTAATTATACAGTGATATCCACCTCACCTTCAGAGCATGATTGCTAATTATTCACTTCACCTCTTGATGGTCATAATGATTAGAATATTATGGCTGATCAGTATATACACATGCAAATACATAACTAGAGAATTAGATAGCATCATATCACCGATAAAATAATGACTGAATTATTAATATAATAAGGAACATTTAGAAATTCTCTGGACAAAGCAGCTTAGTGCTCCACAAGGACATGGAAGTGAGCTGAAGTGCATTCCAGATCTCAATCAGCTCATTCAGATCCCTCAGCAGACTGTAATGGAAGTCGAGCAGCCTCTCCATATTAAAAACAGACGCTTCCTCTCCGGCATCATCCCCCTGCTCACAGAAGACTGGTTCAGATTGGACTCATCTCTGAAAGGGGGGGACGGGGGACGTGGGGGTAGTTTCTGTTCTGTGTGCTTGACAGATCCGCTATACTGAGCCTGTGAAAAGCCCCTCATCTCAGGGATTTAGAGAAACATCTGATTACTGCCATGTTGAACTTGTAATCCCACAGTGTAGTAATTAGACCAGAATACTGCCTCACAGCACAGAGCACACGAATTCTTAAGGTATTGTGAAACCCTGCAATACATGTAGCTAATATTTCAAGAAGACTGCGATTACATGCTGAAGGCAATTCTTCTGAATTGCACTTGATGTCTTGGTCTTGGCGAGAAAATGAAGTGGCTTTATGAGTGTGTTATGGACACGTGCATCCGCGATCTTATCCAGGCAGAACCCGCAGACGAGAGATTTTGGTGTCTCTGAGGCGTAAATGATTTTAAATACACAAATTAGTACATTAACTACAACGATTATAACGTAGTGATGGAATCCAAACTGTATTCACTGTTAGCTTTAAAATTTGATTAAAATGAAGACATCAGCCGATTAGCCATATTTACAGTTCCAAAGTGATCGGAACGCGAACATTTTTTCGTAAAGATAACTGTATAACACAATGATTACTGATTCAACTGTTCAGTTCAGTTCATTTTCTGTAACCGCTTAATCCTAATTAGGGTTTCAGGGAGGCTGGCGCCCATCCTAGCCGACTCCGGGCGAGGGCAGAGTACACCCTGGACAGCTCGCCAGGCCATCGCAGGGCAGAAACTACTCTTGTCGGAAGTCAGCAATGGTTCTTTTACATGAATCTCTCACCATAGACAGTGAGAGACATGGCTCGTCTTTGATAACACAGTTAGCTGCACTGAGGAGACAGTGATAACCTTGTGGAGAGTGGGACTCAAACCCCTAACCTTAGGATCAGCGATCCAGCGCCCTTTTACCACTATACCACTAAGCCACCACTGCCCTCCTGATTCAACTGTTTGCAAGCAATTATAAACTAACACATAATTTGAGAAATATCTTTTATATGCATGTTTCGAGGGCAGCACTGTGGTAAATGCAGGGATGACAACAGCAAAATATATTTTCAGCTGAACTCTAGCCGGGGATGGGGATGGGGGGAGGGGGGGGGGTTCCTGGGGCGGAGTCCAGGACGAAGCCTGTTTGCTATCTGCAGTTGGGCAACGTAACATCTAATGCATAGACTAATTAGAATATAATTTTATTTTTAAACATATATGTATTTGTAATATAATATATACACAGAATTGAGAAACAGGTCGACCATGGCTCTATGTTTTGTGTTGTATAAATGAAAGATGAAAAAATACACAAATATTTCCTGTAAACCATTTCATAAATTTATGAAACATTTTCAACTAACTGTCCCAGCCTGCTAGTTACTGATTAATGTTGAGATACTACTCAGGTAAATAACAACAGTGTATTAATTTATATCATAACCATCACCAATGTATTGAGTATTTTCAAATTGAACATGAATTACTTACGTATGGCTGCAAATAAAAAAAAAAACTATGAATAAAATGAAAAAATTCCAAGTAAGTTTATCACACAATGATTTTACCAATACAGATTACTTTTATTAAGTTACATTTCAATGGGATTTCACGTAATCTAAATAAAATTTACCACTGAGTGCGCTTGTCTGTCAGCCATAAGTGCAATACAGTCGGCCCCCTTCTTACGAAAACCCCTGAATACGAAAAATCCAGGATACGAAAAACATTTTCTTCAATTTTTGTCCTCTGTATACGAAACAAACTCTTCTTACGAAAAGCGCCAACCGCACCATTCAAACATTCAAACGCACCATTCAAACATTCAAACAATGTGCGAGTTGCTCTCTCATTGGCTGTCTCCCAACATCCCACCCCGCTGGCCTCCCACTGGCTAAGAGGGATGACGTAGCTCCCTCCCATTGGCTATCTCTCGACATTCCGCCCCGCTGGCCTCCCATTGGCTAGGAGGGATAACGCTATCGTTCCAACTTTGTTCAAGTTGGTGTGAACCGCGTTCATGTTTGTGTGTCATTCCAACTGTATTTTATGGCTCAGGATTTTAACCTTCCATAAACATTTGTAAGATTATAACTCTTCTAAGAAGACATGGTCAACACACGCGTGCGCGTGCATGCACGTACACACACACACACACACACACACACACACACACACACACACACACACACACACGTGTGATTCCCGGTTAAAGTGATTCCCGGTACCATGGTCATAACTCTGCTAAGAAGACATGGTCAAAACACACACACACACATACACACACATACACACACACACACACACACACACACACACATACACACACACACACAAGTGATTCCCGGTGCCATGGGCATTGTAAGATTATAACTCTGCTAAGAAGACATGGTCAACATGAAGTAAGTACCTTAAAAGCTATGCTTTTATAATTTTTAAAGGGTAGTCTTGGGAGCCTTGCAACGAATCACGCGTTTTACATGTAAAATGCACCTCTACTTACAAAAACTCCAGGTTCTGAAAAAGGCGCTGGAACGAATTAATTTCGTAAGAAGGGGGCCGAGAGTACATACACGAGATCCATAATTGATCAGGTCGTTGCAATAAACACACAAAGCCTTGTCGGCGATGTCAGATTTCTTTATGAAACTCGCCAAAGGTTCTGATATGTTCTGAGTCTGTTTGCCGATTTTCACCTCAAATTTCGCAATCTTCTCTAGCCATTCCCACTTAAACTTATTCTTAACATCCTTATCTATTTCTGACACGATTGATTCCTCTTCTTTCATTAAAGTTCGCACCATTTTCTAAACAGACATTCTCTTCGCAAAAACACAACACGCTGCCATTTGCACAGAGCCGAGTCACTTTACATTAAGCTTAAAACAGCCAATCAACGAGCGGCTTACAATATGTAAGGCGCTACAAAAAGTAGGCACTTGTTGCAAGTTCACTTGCTTGTGCTTGAGACAAAGCACGGCTTATCCGGACTTCCGATCTTTCAAGGGAGCAAGTGTGCCGTTGAATACTTGTTTAATACTCAACCTTCACTTGCTCACTTGAAAGATCGGAAGTCCGGATAAGCCGCACTTTGTCTGACAAGCGCCATACGTCACTTGCGTCAAGCACCTACTTTCGATGGCCCTATACCCCCCTAAAATTTTCTCCCCGGATTTAGGCGATTCATAGAAATGACCAATTTGGGATAAAAACCGCGGAATTCCACGGAAAACTGTCATACCTATAAATGACACCTAAACTCCACAAGTAAGAGAATAGATATAGTATACGTACGATACAGAACCATTTAAAATATCATTACTGTATCTATTTCTACATTAAAACCGAATGAAAACTAGTGTTCTAAAATAAAAGAGGTTTTACACACACACACACACACACACACACACACACACACACACACACACACACACACCTTCAGAACAAAATGGCTCTGGATGGATTTGTGGTCCACAACCCTTCCAGGTTTGTTAGACTTTACATAAAAGCACCATGTTCTCTGGAGGCTTCACCAAATATTTGTTTAAGAGGTGCTCATGATTCTGAAAGTAATGTTTGACAGAAAGGAATGTAAAGCTGATGGTGGACAAGTTGGTTTTAAACTATTGTGTTACAACCATTGATTTCATTCATTAAACAGAAAGTATCAACTGTATTTTTTACTGCTTTTTAAAATAATTTCATAAAATCGCGCGTGCACACAAACACACATTTACATTTACAGAATTCAGCAGATGCTATTATTCAGACTTACAGAGGTGCTTTAAAGTCTCTATCAGTGAATATAGTCTTGTACTGGTTGGTTAGAACACAGACTAAGTATACCATCAGTCAAAGTCAGGTTGTAGGTGTTGAGTGGGTTTTGTTTTGTTGGGGTTTTTTTTTGGCGGTGTGTGTTTATATACAGCATAGTGTTTAATCTAAGTACTGCTGAAAAATGTAAGTTTTCAGCCATAGTTTGAAGATACCCAGGACTCAGCTGTCCGGTTGGCCAGAGGAAGTTCATTCCACCACATTGGGGCCAGAACAAATAAGAGTTTAGATGCATTTTTCCCTTGTCCATTGCTGGAGGGAGGGATCAGTCTCGCAGTTCTAAAGGATTTGAGAGAACCTGACACAGTGTGAGGTGTGATAAGTGCTTGGAGGTAGGAAGGTGCAGCTTCATTTTTTGCTTTATAGGCAAGCGTTGATGTTTTAAATCGAATGCAAGCAGCTACAGGAAGCCAGTAGATATATTTTAGCAGTGGTGTAAGAAAATTTGGGAAGGTTGAAAACAAGCCAGGCAGCTGCATTCTGGATCATTTGCAGAGGTCGAATAGAGCTCAAAGGTAGACCTGCCAGGAGTAAGTTGCAGTAATCTAGTCTTTAGATGACAAGGCATTAAATAAGTATCTGAGTGGCTTTACTGGAATATAAATGAACGAATACTTCGGATATTAAAGAGAAGAAATCGACATGATCGAGAAAGATTAGTGATATGAGAAAAGAAGGACAGGCACTTATGTATGGTTACTACAAGACATTGTGCAGTGCCTGAAGGAGAAGCCACAGCATTGTTCAAGGAGATTGCAAGATCTTGATGTAGGGATGAGTCAGCTGGGATGAACAGCAATTCAGTCTTGGTGGGAGTAAGCATCAGCCGGCGAGCTGCCAGCCATGAGGAGATACTTGCCAGACATATAGAGATCTGGGCAGAAACATCAGTATCTGAGGGAGGAAAAGACAGAACAAGTTGAGTGTCATCTTCATAGCAGTGGTATAAGAACCCATGTAAGGATTTGACATTACTATAATATAAACTTAGTATAAACTCAGACTTAGTACAAAGAAAAAAAGAGAAGTGGCCCAAGAACTGAGCCCTGGGAAACACCGGTGAAAATCCGCATGGAGAGGATGTGGATGCCCTCCATGTAACCTCATATGAGTGACCTTCCAGATAGGAAGCAAACCACTGCCATGCTACACCACAAATTAATAGACTCCTAGGTGTGGACAAGAGAGTCTTGTGGTTGACCTTGTCAAATGCTGCTGAAAGGTTGAGGAGGATGAGGACTGATGTCATTTTGGCAGATCTTGCAGCATGTAGCTCTCTGTAACAGCCAAGAGTGCAGTCTCTGTGGAACGTGCTGCTTTGAAGCCAGACTGACACACACGCGCACACACACACACACACACACACACACACACACACACTAAATTAAATGAACAAATACAGCTATATGCATTTCTTTATTTTTCCACAGTTGTAAATGTATGCCGTTTGCTAAATATTCAGAGCCTGATGATCATCCAGCAGAACCTTACAATATATTTCTATTCCAATGACAAGACGCTAGCTAGTGGTAAATACGTCCACCCAGAGCAAGTACGTCATGGGTTTAAATCCCAGGCTTGGATGTTTCTGTGAAGAGCAACACCGGAACACCTCAAAGAAACCCATGCAAGAAGGAAAACACGCACGGAACCTTCTTGGTGTGAGACAGACATACTTACCACCATGGCACTCTGGTGTACACTGTACATTTTATAATTAATGCTAAAAAAATGGTGACATCAAGTGCTAGCCGCTCCACTTTCAGTCTGTTTTCTTCTATAAAATCTTTGTTTATTTAGGGGTAAAGGACCCAAAAACATGTTATCCTCATGCTTGGATTTCATCCAGATACTCTGGTGTCCTCCCACAGTTTATAAACATGCACAGTAGACTGACTGGCTTAAGACTGACTAATTTCTACATACTTTTATCAACAATATGAAGTACTTTTTCCTTTGATGTTTTTCAATCCAGATTCAGATTTACTGAAACACAATGTGATTAATTTTCATTGGCTGACATGTTCCTTAGTGTACTATGTGTTCTGGAAGCGACAATATCCTGCAATAAATACAGTGGTACCTCACCTTACGAAAGACCCAGCAAACGAAAAATCCAAGTTATGAAACGCATTTACCTAAAATTTCCGTCTCTGGACACAAAAAAATTCACGTTACGAAACACGACATCTCAAAAATTCAAACAATGCGTGCTCAGCTTTTGTTTTGAAATCGGCACGATAGTGTTCCTCTCCCATTGGCCATCTCCCAACACCCACCCTGCTGGCCTCCCATTGGCTAGGAGGGAGCTGCATCTCCATGATACCCATGATACTTTTCGTGTGCCTTCGACCCATTGTTTGTCACGGAGTTCTAACATGCGTAAAGGACAGAGTTACTGTTGTTTTATGGGTTTTTTGAGTGTGTTCATTGCAACTTTATTTTTTGTCATTCATCATGGGCCCCAAGAAAGTGATTCCCGGTGCGAGTGAAAAGAAGAAGCGGGCTCGTGGCATGCGGTTGAGCAATATCGCAAAGGAATATGGCCGAAACCCGTCTACCATTGGTACGATATTGAAGCAAAAGGAGACTTTAAAAGGTATACTTTTATAATTTTTAAAGGGTTTAGGGAGTAGTATTAGGGGCCTTGGAACGAAATCAGGCCTTTTACATGTAAAATGCGATTCAACTTACGAAAAAAATCAGGTTACGAAACCACTTCTGTGTTAATTTCGTAAGGTGAGGTACCACTGTATATTACATACATCCAAAAACAAACACTGTAATCAGCTTTGTGGGAGGAGATTCCTGCAGAGTGCGAGGCGATTCCTGCAGAGATTTTGTCACATATTCATTTGTGATGGATCATGTACGGTTTGTTCTTTCACGTATTATTTTAAAACAAACAAACAAACAAACAAACAATAAAACAACTATGTCAGCATTTTAAAGGATGTTCTACCTAGGCTGGGACATTTGCCAACACGCACCAGTAAACTTCTCACTCTCAGGTGTAATGATGTGATTATTCTGACATGTAAATGCTTTTCTTGACTGAGCTTGAACACTTCTATTAGAAAACTGGACACAGTGGTGTACTGACTAGCAGATCTGACTTACAGCAACTAGGTCCTGAGCTCGGCAAAGGTGGAGTTTCTGTTTGGAGTTTGCATGTTATGTTTGAGGGTTTCCTCTGGGTATTGCGGTTTCTTCCCACATTCCCAATTCATGCAAAAATAAACTAATTGATACATAAATCTAAAATGGTTTGTTAGTCTTTATTATACAAATAAGACTTGTGCGAAACTCATTAATTTTCTAAACCCCCTGATCCTAATTAGGGTCATTGGAGAGGTTAGTGCCTATCTCAGCTGACTTTGAGCAAGGGTGGGGTACACCCTGAACAACTTGTCAGGTTACTGCACGGCCAACATACATGTACAATCATTCACAATTACACTCTCACACCTAGGGGTAATTTGGAACAACCAATTAGCCTACTCTGCATGTTTTTGGACTGAGAGAGGAAACCAGAGCGCCTGGAGGGAACCCATACAAGCATGGGGAAAATATACAAACTCCACACAGAAACACTTTGAAAGCAGACCTTCTTGCAGTGAGGTGGACATGCTAACCACTGCGACGCCATGCCTCCCACCATGCTAAACTATGGGATTAAAATGTACTTGCATCAAAGCTCTAAGAGAAGAATTCATCATGTCAGTTGATGGGTGGAGATCATTGTAACGCAAAAGCGAAAAACTCAAAACACAATACAATTTGGACAAGGATAACATCACCACTTCGGTATGTAGTTGAATAGATCATGTAGGTTCTAAAGTATTCCATCTTATAACAGTATGAATTGTGATGTCAATCTTTGGAACGCTTTTATATCAAAGCCATATTGTTTCTAGAGTACATAAATTACTGTTTACTAATGGTTACTGACCCCGTGCTTGACTTGTAAGGTGTTCAGGGTGTAGCTCACATCTTATCCAAAATCAGCTGACATGTTCGACCGACTTGCTGCTTGGTGTGTTTGGTAAAATGGAAACATTTTGCTCCAACGTTCTCTATGGAGGCTTTATAGGTTTCCCCAGAGGGCCATAACAAAAAAGGAGGCTGGAGCCTATCTCAGCCAACACTTGGAAAACAACTTAAACAGCTCACCAGACCATTGCAGGGTAACACACTCACACACACAAAACTATTCACACTCACATTCAGACCTAGGGTCAATTTGAAACAGCCTGTTAGCATAATGTACACGTCTTTGAAGTGTGGGAGGTAACCGAAGTATCCAGAGGAAATCCATGAATGTATATTTTTTTGTGTGCCAATTCCACACAAAAAAGCCCAAGCTGGGACTCGAATCTCAGACCATGCTGCTGTAAGGTGGACATGTTAACCACTACGGTATCATAACCCATAAGATGGCCCATCGAACCCAATCTCAAAAATTTAAGATACTTGTTTAAATAAAATATGGGAACTCAATACAAATTTACTGATAAACTTGTCCATCCTTTGAAATATTCTTTATAGCTACAGCGGTTGCCACATTTTATTTACTTTTTTAATCATGACTGCCTTTCTTGCAGTAAAACTATCACGGAGCCTTTTCTTATTTGCGAGTACATGCCACAGCAGTATGAAGAATGATTGACTAACTGTAATAAAGGAAGATCTCCGAGACTTCAGCACAGCTTCTGCTTTATGTTACACAACCCACAGAACAGAGCCTTAAGTAGGAGTGACTGAGTAGTTGTGAGGAAATTGGGAGGTGGAATGTAAGGAAATGAAAGGGAGAGATGGGTATTTATAAGAATCCTGTTCAGAGGACATGCTTCAGGCAGGATTATTCATCCTGGAGGTTTTTTTGTTTGGGCCTTTTGTTTTTATCCAACAACAGGCGGTTTCCATTTAGGAAAAAAATTGCCAGTCGAAATTCTTTATAGAGGACATCATCCCTTGAAAGAACCCTTGAGAACCTTTTATTAAGGAAGGCAGGAACTGAAATGAACAACTTTATCAACATTTTAGATGCGACCATAAAAATTATACAAGTCAATTATATATACAAGATGTATTAAAGTTTAAGGTAATGAAATGTATCACATGACATGTTAATAAATAGCATTTTAACCCTCTTGGGTTGGACATATTGCCTAATGGAAAGGAATGTTGCATTTTATTCTTTCAACTTTTAGCAACAAACCAACAAATCAAACCAGAATTTAGCATTTCATGTGGTTACTGTTTGAAAAGTTTCATACTGAGATGGATTGCACCTCGGGATCCAGGGATAAATAATACATTTTGTTATGCTATCCAAGGTGAATGAGGCCCCAATGGCTAGGCTTTGAAACATCTTTTTTTTTTTTTTTTCAGTTGCTGTCTGAGGCAGTGATTCTCAGGCAGGCCGGAAGCATTTACCTATGGCGTGTGAGTTTATCACCTGCCGGACCAAGCTGTGTCGGCCAGCTTGGAGGTATTTCAGAGGATGGACTAAGGGAAGATTAATTTTGTGGTGAAGGTGCAAGGAAAAATAAAGACCAATCTATCTGCGTCTGGGAAGTCAGACAATCTCACAAAAAGGCGAGCGAGCAGGATGGCATGGCTATCTATCACAAAATGCTCATTAAACACAAGGTCAAGTTGCTCTCTGGCTCCAGGCCCCAGGACGACATAAAACCCCTGCAGAATGATTCAGCCACCAGGCCCAGTGGGTGTGCAAAGTAATACACAGTGGCCCCCAAACATTTCACACTCATGGGAAGCTTTGATTTGCTTAAAGTAAATGGAGGGTAGATTCTCACATTGCACATGAACATCTGGATTTTTTTTTTTAATTATTATTAATAGCTGGTTTACTTTTATTTACATGTTGAAGTTGAAATCTGACACAATCTGATAGTTTGCATTAGTTTCAAAAGGCTGCTGTTTCACCCTCTTGAGAGTGCAAAATCTGGAGAATAGGAGGTGAAAGCACAGTTCATAAACGATAAGTTAATAACATAATCCATTAAAATAGTTAATAATGAAACGCGGTCGAAAGTGTCATGGGCCCACAGACACCACTCCTTGCCACCATAAAGCAACACAAGATGGCGTAGTTTGGCCATCTCGCTCTGCATGACAGCCTCTGGATATCCATCAAGCAAAAAACGATTGAGGCTGGACGAGGGCAGGGACGGAAACGCAACAGCTTGTTTGACAACCTAAAAGAATGGCCGACATGACCATGCCAGAGCTCCTGACAGCCGCTGCCAACAGACTAGTCTGGAAGAGTGCATTTGCTTCTTCAGCACTTGGATCCCTCAATGACTTCCAAAGTCAAGGGTTATGAGAGAGAAGAAGCGATAGAAAGAATGGCAATAATAGCAGTATACAAATATTAAACTAACAAATTATAAACTAGTGAACTTCTAAATAAAATTGACTTTTCACTTCTTTTCGTATTACAGTGTCACCATGGGTTACCGCGCCCGTGGGTTACCATGTGAGTTTTTGCTTTTTTTATACACTACATTAAAAAAAATAAAAAGTTTGTGAAACATTAATTCATTTTCTTGGGTCACTGGGAAGCTGGTGCCTATTTCAGCCCACTATGGGTGAAGGTGAGGTAAGCCTGAACAGCTTGCCAGGCCATTGCAGAGCCAAAACACACACAACCACCTACATTCTCTCTCACCCCTAGGGGCAAGTTTGGAACAGCCAATCAGCCTAGTGTACATGTGTTTGGACTGATGATGGAAATTGGAGTATTCAGAGGAAACACGTGGAAGCACAAGGAGAACATGCAAACTCCACATAGAAATTCCGTGAACCCAAGAATCGAACCCGAGACCTTGAGAAAAACATGCTAACCACTGTGCTAACCACACAGCGGACGGAAAACGAAAAGAGGATGCGCCAGAGGGACATGGCGATGCTCCATTGAGAAAGAAATTAAATTCAGGGATCCCAGTGAGATTTAGAAATAAATAGAAGAAACAGGTTTAGAAATAGAGGAAATGAAATATTTCAGCTGGGGGTCAAGGGGGCAGAGCATGTCATGTAAAAATTCATGCAAACAAGTTAATCATTGTTTTGTAACATGCATAAACACTAAACAAAACAGCTTAAATAATGTCAAAATACTAAAAGGTTATTTCAGTGTAGATAAACACATAATTCAAGTAGCTTAGTCCTATGGCTCGTCATTCATGTGTAACACAATTATGAAATAATTATCAACTCATTTGTAGAATGATCACATGACACATATGAATGGAATGACAATGGGACAGCATCACAGCTATTGCCCAAGATCGAGCGAGATGGCAAACTCGAGTGGATGCCCTATGTGCCACAATGATTCTGAAAATGCCAAATGAAAAAGAAAGCTGGAGCTCTAAAAACATCCCTATATTTTGAATTCAACACTGATTCTCTGTAATAGGTGATAAAACATGTTAGCACTGCTTAAAGGGTCAGGATTCCACCATGTATCAATAATAATAAACTGACTGTAATCAAATCCTGGGGTGTGAATTGTGTTTTTTGGTCAACTGACTCTACAGTTTCCTTTTCCCAATATAAAAGCATGTCATAACTCAGTGATGCCTTTCTAATATTAGTTATTGCCATTTTACTATTAACAGAAATGAGGTCATCAACTTTACCATAAAAGAGGCATCATTAAATAAACTCAGAAACTGAACAATTTGATCATATGGCAGGCTGTCAAAGGGAGAATATGTAAAATAGTGCTTTCACATATCTCTGCGGATAACAACACAATATAGCAGGAAGGCAACCAGCATTGTAAAGAAAAAGACAGGACTGTGGGTGAGAAGGTGGGGTGTTGGTGTGGAGTCAATGCGGAATGCAAAATTCTGGCCAAATGCAGATCTCTCTAGTGTTGTGGAACAAAAGAGCGAATAGTGACCTGCTATGGCAGGAATGTGAGAATAGGATATCATTAGAGGCTGAAGGCAGCTCTCCTGTTTACACACAAGTCTGCTAACACCGGAGGGACACACAACAGCTGTCTAATAACATGGACATACTGCACAGTTACCACACCGGAGAGCACCATCTACTTCAGCCATGCTTCCTCTTGCCCAGAGAGACAGAGCAAGACAGATTGGAAATATTATTGAGTTGAGGAGTTTCTCTTCACTACAAGATGGCAGTCATAAACAGATGTAACAATATAACTACGCAGTGCTAGGGGCATGTTCGCTTCACTCTACAAGAAGAACGAGCTGCATTTCTTTTCATCACGAAAACAGATCGGTCTTCATTTTAAATATGAACCTTCCATAACCATGACCTCTGTACTGCAAAGTCATCATGATAAAAGAAGTCAAAAATGGGCCAACGCATTTACACACTTTATCCAGCCATACCAAGACTAATAATAGACCACGATTTATCTACGAGATCATCCAGTCTGCCAAGTGCACTCTTTAAAATACAGATACTTCCATAGTAAGGTGAGATAGAGAGCACGATTGTTTTTTATTTTGTTACTGTTGCAATAGAGTGGTGACCCGTTTAAGCTATACTCCGCCTCTTGTTTAAAGTCAGCCGGGATTGGTGCCAACTTCCCTCACAAATCACAAGCCCATAGATTCCATTAATTTTCTTGACAGAATCATGCCTCACAGTGAGAGATTGAATTCCCAGTGAATTCCCAGAATTTTCTGCTGCCGTTATGTACTGTAGATGATGAGATATTCAAAATATTCACCATTGTACATTGAAGAACATGATTAAACAATTTGCATACACAGTTTTTTTTGTTTTTCTTTTTGGCTGATTGGTAAACCGCTGGTTGGGGACCCCTGCCGTAGGTCTGCAAATTCATTGAAAAATTATTGAATACAGTACACTATAATAAAACCACAGTACAGTTAAAGCATAAGAACAATAAAGATAAGAATTTTTACCTTTGTTTTGTTGAGCAGTTGGCATACGTGAATGTTGGAGAGGGAGAGAGGAGGAGGATCCCCGCCATAACAGCGTCAGGTAAATCAGCCAAAGGTGTTTTTTCTCTTGCTACTCGCTTTGGCGTCGATGACTCTTCTTCAGGATGTTCCTTTCTTTTCTTCAAGAACATTTCTAACGTGGCTTGTTTCTGCCTTCTTTTCAAAACCTTATGGAAGTGTCTCATGACCTCATCATTAAAGGTGTTCACAGCACTGCTAGCTTTAGCTTTATCAGAGTGATACAGCTCAACAACTTCCGGACTTCCCGGAAAGCGTACATTTCCCCTCCCTATTGGTCTCGTTTTTTTCCCCCCTTTTTTTCTTGTTCATTCTCATTTTTTCTTGTGCTTTTTTTGTTCGGCTTCCGGATTTTGCTTGACTTCCGGGACAAAAAAAATCCCGAATTTTTTGGTCGAATTCCGATTTGTTCGACCTCTAAAGCGTTCGAGAACCGAGGTAACACTGTACATGGTATACAATGTGTGGGTGTAGATAATAGTTTATGAATGGATGCGTGACACTGTGGCATAAAGCTTCGGATCTCTGCCGCAACAGCAAAACGGTCCTAGGTTTGAACATTTCTGTGTGGAGTTGCATGTTCTCTCGTACTTACATGGGTTTCCTCCAGGTACTCCTGTTTACTCTCATCATCCAAAGACAGGCTAAATGCCTGTTCCTCAGTGTGTGTGTGCTGGCGCTGCAATGGTCTGGCAAGCTGTTCAGGGCATACCCTTCTTTTGCCCAGTGTCGACTGACATAGGCTCTGGTCTTCCTGCAACCCTAGAAGGATTAAGCGATTTGGCAAATGAGTAAGTGAATAGATGGAAGGAAGGATAGATACTTACCGGTAGTAATAAAAGCTTAATAATTATCATGGCCAGCTGCACACTTTTTAATAGTATACATGCAGACGAAAGTAATGCAGCTGAAAATGAAGTCACATAAAAAAAAAATCTTGACTTTTCCAGAACTGCTTATCAGATTGCTCATACAGTCGGCCCTCTACTTACGAAAACCTCTGAATACGAAAAATCCAGGTTACGCAAAACATTTTCCTAAATTTTCTCCCTCTGTATACGAAACATTCTCTTCTTACGAAAAGCACCAAACACACCATTCAAAAATTCAAACGAGCCATTCAAAAATTCAAACAATGCGCGAGTTGCTCTATCATTGGCTGTCTCTCAACATCCTGCCCTGCTGGCCTCCCATTGGCCAGAAGGGAGCTGAATCTCCATAGTACTGTAACCATAAGCTTGTTTGTCACACGCATAAAGGAGAAATGTACTGTTGGTTCGTGAGTTTTTTGAGAGTACTCATTGCAGCTTATTTGAGGAGGTCCAGATGAGCCGCGCCCCGTCTCAAAAGTTCCGCATTGGACCACTAAGCATTTTTGTGCACGGAAGTGGGCGGCACCACAAATGTTCGTGCACAGAATGCTCCGTGGGACAAAAGACCCCTGATCTCGTAAGGAAGCAAGTTAATATTGAATCTGGACCTCTGATCTCTCGAGGAATCCAGTTAATATTGAATTCGGACTTCAAATCTTTCAAACAGGTAATTCCGCTTTAAATACAACACCCCGTCACAAAATCTCCGTCGGCTACGTGCTGCGTGTGGGCAAAACCCGCATTTGGCAGAGCACGCCACTCAAAGAAAGAGCGAGAGAGAGAGAGAGAAAGAGAAAGAAAGAGAGAGTTTTGTGTGTGTGTGAGAGAGAGAGAGAGAGACAGAGAGAGAGAGACAGTGTTTTGTGTGTGTGTGTGTGTGTGTGTGTGTGTGTGTGCGATAATAAAAAAAATGTTTAATAATGGTTTAACTAATAAATATGTTAATAAAATGGTTTAATATGTTAATAAAATGTTTAAATGGTTTAATAAATAATTTTCTTTTACTTTTAACACATATTTCATACAAAATTGGTATACTTTTATCATTTTTAAAGGGTTTATGGGGTAGTCTTGGGCGCTTTGGAACAAATCACACGTTTTACATGGAAAATGCGCTTCTACTTACATAAATTCCAGATTCCGAAAAAGACTGGAACGGATTAATTTCGTAAGTAGAGGGCCGACCGTACTTCATTTAAGCAGGTACGCAGACAGAGCGTAGATACGATTTAATCAATTAATTGGGTTCCCAATTTATAACAAAAATGCCAATATTTATCTAGAAAGCTCTTTAAAAAAAAAAATCAAAGCTAAGATGATACACCACTGTTTGGAATTTAATATCATTAGCAACCACTACAGTATACACTGTAACTCAATTGTCTTCATCACTGACTCAATTTTACATGTTTTACAACATGAAAACGATCCACAGAAAGAGGTATTTGTATCTGTTTACTTCAATAGCTGTAATTAAAGTGGAAAAAAAAAGACTTTCTGCAGTCTGCATTTCATTTTTACCTTTTCTTTCTTACTGTCTCTGATGCAGCAGCTCATTCTATGCAGTAGTTGATTATCTCAGGGAGGCTGTTTTCTGTTTACAAAATTCAGAGAACTCATAGTCAGAATTTTTGGCATAATTCTACTTCCACAGTAACAAGGATATTATAAAATATTATTTTTATTCTTCAAATGATGAGAAGTTCATTCCCATTTCTATCATACACGACCTAGCCCAAAATAAATAAATAAAATTAAACTATTTTGTTGGACCGCCTTTGCCTTAATTGCAATGCATTACTGTAGCCGTAGGCAGCAATAATGGGGCAACTGTGGCCTAATGGATAGAGAAGCAGGTCTGGGACCTAAAGGCCGGAAGTTCGATTCCTAAGCCAGCAGGATCAATGTGTGGCGGGTTGGGATTTGAGCTGCACCTTCCCTTCCTCCACTTTTATGGCTGAAGTGGGATGGATTAAATGTATAGCCAAAATTTTGCTTGTGAATTCAATACAGTAACAATTAAAAAAAAAAGTAAAAAAAGTAAAAATTATTTAGTTGGTCAGGTCGAGGCTCAGCATCAATATGTGACAATAAAATGATATCAGTTGATAAGCTAAATGTACCGAATTTCTTTTTCTTCCCTGATAGTACAAATATAAAACTGGGCTCAAATAGTGGAAAAACCCAGCTTTGGATAGAGCTAAACGTTGTGATGTTAAGTTTTGTTACCTAAAAAAAAACAAGCTGCTACAATTCCAGTACTCAAGGCTGAAAATAGTCCATCAAAATATTACTGTGTGAATTTGTTTTGAATGGCGTGTGTGTGTGTGTGTGTGTGTGTGTGTGTGTGTGTGTGTGTGTGTGTGTGTGTGTGTGTGTGTGTTTGTGTGTTTGAGATGAGGGCGGTATAAAAGCATCATTACATAGAATTACATTCACTGCATACAATTTTTTCAAGGCTGAGCCTGAGCTGATGTACCTTCACCCAGAGTGAGTCATGTCGCTGTCAATCCAATATCTTTCTGAGCAACTTGAGAAGTTGATAGAAGAAAAGTCACTGGCTTAAAGGCGATGAGCCATGAAACCCGATTAACATAAACAGAAGAGTGGACAAAGAACCAACCCCTGAGGCACTTTCATAGTAAAGCTTTGAGGTGATAAAAAAATCTCGCCATACTGTGCAGCATCATCAATACTGTAGAACCAGGCTTGATATAGCTTTTATTCTCCTCTCATTTTATTCATAATCCCTGTGCAATTTATTAATGATAATCTTCCTGGAACTAGTACGTACGAACTAGCATGTTGAACCTAACTCTTCTAGAATATCATACTGGATGTGTTTTCTTTAGCTGGGAGATCTCAGCATGTCATCCAAAAATTTCTTTAGCAGTGGCTCAGAGCTTCATATAGGAGACCTAAAGCCTGACGGCCACCTTGGTGAATGAGCAGCTCTACCACAGCACTGCTGTCTGATGTTTTTGAAACATGATAATGAAGCTCAGAGCCTTCTAATCTGATTGTGCTTCAGTCATACCAGGAGTGCAGCCTCAGAGCTAATAAGACCTCCTATGTTATAACTCGGTAGAAGCTGAGATCTCAACTTGTGAAATTCATTCCCCCACTTGATCTGTCACTGGTTTAGATAGTGCTTCTAATGTATAAAAAAAAGTATAGGTATATTAAAATAGATACCCATTCCAACCATGAGGGTTACATGCACACTGAAGGGATGCTTACATAACGGTTTACGTCAGATAGTGCTGTCGCCATTTGCAGCTTAATTATGTCCATGTATTAGGAATAATAGATAAAATTTGTAAACAGACAATAGAGGCTAGATAATGTAGGAAACGTCAAACTCTTGATACAAATGCAATAGACCATGCTGTCCACTCCTGATAGACTTCTGCTCTACTCCGTTTTTACTGCCGTTTTACACCTACATGGAGATCCAAAATACCCCCAATATCGTCTATGTATTAGAATACTGTTGTTTCTGAAAACTGCTGCTCATCAACCCCCAAACTCATTTGCTTAGATCAGGGGTGTCAAACTCATTTTAGTTCAGGGGCCGCATACAACCTAATTTGATGCCACGTGGGCCGGACCATTAAAATCATAGCACAGCTTATCACAGCTATAAATAACAATAAACTCATGCTTTCCTCTTTGTTTTAGTGGAAAGAAGTACAATCACATTAGGATATTTTTCATTTAATGAACTGTGCTTTTACAACTTCAGATTTCTCAAAAAAAAAAGCGCAATTTGCTTCAGTTTATCATTTACATGTGTGCATTACAACTGATCACAGTGTTTGTACAAAGGCACAAATCTTTAAGTCACAGTTATTTAGAACTGAAAAATATGGTAGCCTATTGCACTTTAAGATTAAATCAACTTATTCAGATACAGTATAGGAATTATTTTTACTCCATTTCCACATGTGTAATACAGGGATCCCTCACTTTCCGCAGTTAATGGGGACCGAGACCCCCCCCCCTCATGACCGCCAATTTCCGCCAAGTAGGATCGAACCCCCTGACTGACGTATAGTACGTACATGTAGGTGTATATAATATCAATAAATACATATTCAACGCTAAATGCTTATAATAACAATTAAACATACTAAAATAATGCATAAGATGTAAATAAAATATAAATACACACACATACAGACATGCGCGCACACACCCAGACGCGCACCTTACATAAAAATGTAAGTAGGTTTTTTTTTTGTCTTTTTTTTTTTTTTGGGTGGGGGGGCAGATTTAAATCAGGCATGAGATTGCCATGGATGGAAAATTTTGAAAAAAATGGAACCCTAAATGGTGGTGTTACATGCATTTAAAAATAAGCTTTGGAACATTTATAATGGTATTGAATAATTCACTTTTTTTTTTTTAATGAATCACATCAAAATATCTTAAGAATTGTAAGTACCCACTGATGTAATGATATTCTACACGTGTATTCTTCATTCTTGTACTCTTCCACAATTTTAGTGTTGAAATGAAGTTAATAGTTAATTATTTCTACAATAATTAAAGTAATAATAAAAAGAACCTAGCAATATCTAATTATCTTAATTATCTCTCCAAAAGATGAGTAATTTCATAACTTTTGGAGGATTAGAAATGAAAGGTTAAAGTACTTGAAAAAGGAATGGTATTATTGTATCACATATATGTAGAAAAAGCAGATATGCATATGACGTTACATGTTCCTACAGTGTTTTTAAAGGCATACAATAGAATCTATTGAATAGATTATATGCATTTATCACAAAAATTCAATCATCTTACCTTCTAAACTTTCAAGATGAAGGGCCCACTCTTAAAATTTGTGTCTTTGAGTAAAACAGTTTATTTACACTAACTCAGTGGTTCTTAACCTTGTTGGTGGTACTGAACCCCACCATTTTCATACGCTTATTCACCGAACCCTCCTTTATTGAAAAATAAAATGTGATATTTTTTTTTCAAATTCAAGATATAGGTATATGTTTTTACTGGGGCACCAAAATGAACTGTGCATTAACATCACTGTGTTCAAATAACACAACCAATACAATGCATGAACTCCCCCATCACAACTACAGTCGGCCCCCTACCTACGAAATTAACCTGTCCCAGAGCCTTTTCCGTATTGCGGGGCTTTCGTAAGTAGGGGTTGCATCTTGCATGTTAAACGCCTAATTCGTTCCAAGGCTCCAGTCTTTGGACTGGATAAACCCCATAAACCCTTTAAAAATGATAAAAGTACACCAATTTTGTAGGAAATATGTGTTAAAGTAAAAGAAAATTATTTATTAAACAATTTAAACATTTTATTAACATATTAAACAATTTTATTAATATATTTATTAATTTAACCATTATTAAACATTTTTTATTAACACACACAGACACACACACCTGTTTCTCTCTCTTCCTCTCTCTCTCTCTCTCTCTCTCTCTCTCTCTCTCTCTCTCGTGCGCGCGCTGCGGGCCACGCCCACAGGACATGGAATTCAAAACGCATTCCCTGCTTGACAAACTCAACTTTAATTTGATTCTTTGAGGGATCGAAAAATGTGTAAAGGTCCACTGAGACAAATTTGTATCGCATTGCAAATCAATTAGTGTGGTACCTCATCTAACGAGTGTCCCCTATAATGATTTTTCTATGATGCAAGTTTCGAACCCACCAAAAATCTGCTCCATCCAACAAGCAAAAATTCACTTTATGAGCTCCCACGCACAACTAAAAACGGTGTTTACTGCACTTCATATTGTTTATTCACCATAGCACGTCAATGAGAGCGCCACTGCCAACTACTGTAGTGGATGCACAATTACACTTAATTCTAGTAAAGTATGGCAAAAAAGCATGTTCCCCAGGGTCATACATGCCCCCCGGCATCACACCATCACACCGTGCGCCCCACTATTTGAGAAGCACTGGCCTTGTGGGAGCTCACAATAAGCCTTTCCTCGATGGCATTCATAGCATGCGCACACACAAAATACTCCTCTTCTGGTACACACAACCTCATGCCTGCCCACGTGACATCTTCACCACAGTCGATGATCGGAAGAGTGAGTCAACTTGTTTATTCTTGTTTTATTATTATTAATGTTAATACACATGTATAATTATTATAAAAATATTTATTGCTTCAACATGTTTATCTTTAATATATTAGGTCAAATATACATGTTTGTGGCAGGTTATATGAGTTTGGGAGAGAGTTGGAATGGATTAATTGGTTTTCTGTTATTTCTTACGGGAATAATTGTTTAATCTAACAAACTTTTCAGTTTACGAGCTTGATTAAAGTCATTAGCTGAGCCATCACTGTATTTCTAATTGGATGTCAACGAGCACATCAGAAGCTTTGACTGTGAAGGGTGAGCGAAAAACTGCAAATTCTGTCTCAAGTTCAATAAGACCTGAAACTGTTCTCAAACTCTCACTGCAATCCTAAAATGTTGCCTTTGTTCCGTTTCATGTCTGCATTGACAGTCGCACTGACATGATGATACAGCTTTGATGCTAATGCTAGGTAAGGTAAAGTATGTTGGGCTTTTTACACCCGAGCCTAGTGGCTCATCAGGCCGGTGCTTATTCCCGGTTTCTCGAGCAGCAGTTGGCCATGGGGAACATGCTTTTCTGGAATTGTGTACGAGAATTAAGTGTAATTACACCTCCGCTCCACTAGTTGGCAGTGATGCTCTCATTGTCACGTTATGGTGTAGCGGTTTTTCACAGGCACGAACATGAAGTACAGTAAACAACCCAATGATGTAGAGAAAAATTAGACTGCGCACAGGCCCCTTTCGCGTGGTAATTCGGCTTCAACTTCCAGTTAGGGCAAAACATACTATTCAATTGAAAGTTGACATCTTTTGGCGTCCTTATAATTGTATGTTATGAAACATAACAACATCAAATTTAATTGAAATACGTTAGGTTTAACTTGTTTTGTGTAAATATGGTTAATTCTTGCTGCACTGTTGGCTGTCACAACCGTGCAGGCGATCGCAAAGAAGTAACATTTCACTGGTAAGTGTGTTTCAGTTTAACCTTCATTAGGCCGTAGGCTTGAAGCGTAAGTAACATTACTTAACCTAAAATTTATGAATGACTACTTTTTATTATTATCCCCAGTGTAACAAGCATGTATGTAACTGGTCTTTTATTGTGTATACTGTATCTGTAATCCATACAAAATGTATCATGTTGCTACTGCTCATTTATATGATGTAATATTACATGTGTAGCTTAACTGTAAGTGTTTTTGGTTATAAATGTATACAGTAGTGCCGTTTTGTATATTTTCATCTCTCAAGTTCTGGGGGCAAGCTACAGGTTATGATTCCTCTTGGGAGATCTTTGTTCTAACATTATAAATAAAATTATACGTACATGCCTCAAATGATTGATTTCTGAACCTGAGAGCGATACTTGTGTGGAATATATTGATAACATTTCTGAGATTGTTCATACTCTTGTACAAAAAGTGTCCAAAAAATTTCTTATAATTTGTGGAATTTCTCAATTGAAATCCCTGCTATACTATACCAAGGCATGAGGGGTGGGCGTGGCAGTTGACAGGATTGGCATGGGGAATATTATTAAGGAATGCACCTCCTATTATGTGTCGATGTATCTTCCAAACCTTCCTGGGCAAGCTGCAAATGTTTAGATTATATTCTCTCTATATATATCTATTATATAGACTATCTATTATAGTCTCTAGGAATCCAAAACATCCTAAGTATTTAGATGTATCGCATCGTTTTCCATATCAATGTGAGTATGTTTACCATGCTTTTTGCCCTAACCGGAAGTCAGAGCCTATTGACCACAGCGGCATACATAATATATGCAGAGTGCGCAGTTTTTCTTCTACGTCATTGAAACAAGCCCTCAAGACGCAACACAGGAAAATTTTTTAAAGGAATCGAAGAGAAAGGTAGAGAGAGACGGAGATATTTAGACATAAATAAGTTGATTGAGTTTAAATAAGGATGCATTTTTTTTTTATTTCAGGCACATTGTTGCACTTTTAATCTTTTCCGTTACAGATTAAAAAACAACATCAATTAACTTTTTCTTTACTGTAAGGTGAACTATATTTCTTTATATTTAATGTTAATAAGGATACAATGTTATGCAGAGGGGTACTAATAACAATTTTATAGACAAAAGACGCTTCCTGAATTATGTTCATCTGTTTTATGGTTTTTTTTTCCAAAAAAAGTCAAATTTTGAGTTTAGACGTACCTACGTAGTACGCTGACGTAATGATACTGCGTCCATTGTTTACAAACGACAGACTGAACGTGCCCCTCCTTCTTACCAGTTCAGTTTTATATATATATATATATATATATATATATATATATATATATATATATATATATATCAGTTATATAGCGTGTTACCCTTGTGTTAAGACACGCACTTTTGTAACCCTCAGCAAATATGGTTGGTGATTCACATCAGTGCAGGCTGTGTTCTAACCGAGTTCAACGGCACCCTTGTGCACTTAAAAGACCGGAAGTCCGTATAACCCACAGCAAAAATATACTACTTTCGGCTGTTTTGAGCTTCATGTAAAGTGACTCGGTATAAATAAGTGACTTATTTGAAATTAATGTTGATATTTTTTTATATTATTTTACAATGTTATGTTTATAATAATCATCTCTTGTTACTTCGCGATTTGAGCATCGCGGTCTTGGTACATCAAGGTATTTTAATAAAACTCGCATGTACGCAAACGGAATGCAGGGACCAAAGGCAGGCTGTGTCCATTGTTTCCAAAGGACAGACTGAAGTGCCCTTCCTTCCCAGTTCAGGCAAGGACCGCCCACTCAACTCAATCTCGCAAGCTGATTGGCTTAGACACGTGACGCTGCTGTCTCGCACATTCCCGCGGGATTTTTTGTGATCTTAGTGTTTGTGAACGTCCTGCACCAAAGAACAACTATTGTCAGAGATGAGTACAGTACTTAAAGTATTTATATATAAATTCTATTTAAATATTAATACATTACAGTATTTACATATGCACATAACTGTGCAACGTTTAATATACACTTCTTGATATTATAGACGTGAAAACATATATAAATAAGACAACATGGTAGAAATGTGAGGGGCGTTCCGACTTAGTGGTTTTTCGAATATCGCAGCCAAGTGCTGTCTGGAACCAATTACAAACGTAAGTCGAAGAGCATCTGGAATACTATTTATAGTCGATTGGGGGCGCTTAGGTAACAGAGAATAATTGAGAAGCACTGCCCAAGCGTCAAGCGACCAGAGTTCACTGCACCACTGATGCTAGCTCGTTAGCAATTATGTAGCTTTACTGCTGTGCACTGACCTGTCTACTCAGAGTTGAAAACAGACTGCTGTTTCTTCAGACCCACCAGCAACTCATTTATCTTCTCTCGTCTCAGTTGTCCTTGCAGTCTGTCGTATTTTTCGAGTCTCATAGTGGCGCCGAATATTATATATTCCTTTACACATCGAGCACACAGATTTCCCATTCACCTCTGTAAATAAATTGGAAGCTGTCCATTTTTCTTGGAAAACTCTACACTCAGTATCCACTTTTTTCCTTTTTGACAAAGACATTTTAGCTAATAAGGGTGTAAGGGCGAGTACAAAAGTAAGTATATGTATCGTAGTAATCAATGAAAATTAGCTGTGTTTATCTCAGCATTGTTTTTGTCTTTTTCTTCTTCTTCTGCTTTCAGCTGCTCCATGTCTAAAACAGTGCGCACCTGGTGGGCAATTTAGGAACAGCAGTCTATTTTTAAAATTCTCGCTCATGTCTCATTGCATTTTTTTCACTTTCAGATTTATCCTGGGGGCCGCATTGAACCCCTTACGTTTGATAACTGGCTTAGGATGCTGAATTGTACTCATGGTTCCCACACATTGGGCCAAATGTCATTCATACACTTTTCAAGGAACAAATTTTCATATACAATACTGTTTAAAACAAAAATACAAGATATACTGTTTCTGACTTTCAAAGAATGTACTACAATAATTGTAATATACTGTAAATTAATATGGAAGAATACAAATATTCTTAAAATGTCAACTACTACATTTTCAATGATGTCTTTAGATTGTGGGAGGAAACTGGAGCACCCAGAGGAAACCCATGCAAGCACAGGAAGAACAGGTAAACTCGACACAGAAACGCTCGCCCAAGCTTGGGACTCAAACACAGGACCTTTTTGAAATGAGGCCATAGTACTAACTAGAACGCCAACCGTGCAGCCCAAAACCTGAAGATGTAATCATCTAGTCCGAGGTCTCTACACGCATCCTTTCAATATGCTTGTAAAATTAGCTCAGGGGTGTCAAACTCCAAAGGGCCATGCAGGGTTTTTTTTCAACCAAGCAGCAGCACACCTGACTTTCTTAATTTAAACAAACAGCTCAGACTTCAGGTAGTTGACTGGTCAATCTGTGTGCTCTGTACAGAGACTGACCAATCAACTGCCTGATGACTCAGATCAATTGTTTAAATAAGGCAAGTCAAGTGTGCTGCTGCATAGTTGGGGGAAAAAACAAAAACACCCTGGCCCTTTGTGGCATGAGTTTGACACCTGTGGGTTAGCTGGTGAAGAATAATAATTTATAACAACATAAAATGTGGGTTGGTTACCTTTTGAGTTCATTTATGCTCAAGGTTACTTCCTTTTGCTGCCTTCAGGGCTATATCTTCAGCAGTCTCACCTGTGGCTTTCATATCTACTGGCAAATGTGCTCTAGAAATATAATCACATCAGTGCACGCATCGCACACATGATCACTTTATTACTGTAAGAGTCCTTTTACCCACTGGAAAAATCCAAGAATGTCAAATATACACACTGACCAACCAAAACATAAACATGAGCTCACAGGAGAAAGTGAACAACATTGACGCTCGTGAAACAGTGGCACCTGCTATTGAGTGAGCAGTATTAGGCAGGAAGTGAATCAGTTATCAAGGTTGAGGTGTTGAATGCAGGAAAAATAAGCAAGCATGAGGATCCGGGTACCTTTTTAATAAGGCAGATTGTGATAGATAAACGATTGGGGACTATTTATCTTCAAAGCGCCAGGTCTTGTTGGTGCTCCGTATATACAGTGGTAAGCAACCACCGAATGTGATCCAAGGAAGGACAATTTAACTGATCAGTCATGAATGTTGAGAAAACAAATGATGCAGATGGGGAGCAGAGGGTCATATGTGAGGTCTGAACTCACAGATGAGTTACAGGAGCAAACCGCTGAAGCTACTAAGGCCAACTATGGAGGAAAGGTTTCAGAGTAGTGCATCGGCGCATGCTGTGCTTGAGGCTGCCTAGCCATAGACCAATCAGGTGGTGATAACATTATGTCTGATAAGTGTATAAACACAAAAGGTGAGAACAGGTGAGCCATGCATGTACTGACCCATAGAGATCACAAAAGATGCCTGTAAAAAAAAAAATACTGCAAAATGTAAAAAAGGGAGAAACAGTTATTTTGTAAAATTGAGTATTATGTCAGGCCATGCAACAATATATATATATATATATATATATATGTGTGTATATATATGTGTGTGTGTGTGTATATATATATATATATATATATATATATATATATATATATATGTGTATATATAATAATTAGAAATAAAGTATTCTTGTGGTAACTTAGTTTTATTTTAATTTCACAAAATTTTCAAAAAAATTACAAAATACTTAAATGGGCAGAACACAGGACTCACAATTTTTGTTTTAATTATTTCTACTTTTGTTTACATTTGTGTCATCCCATGGCGACTACTAATATATACAATAAGCTTCAAAATACCAGTATATATAAATCTTAGCAGTCAGAATTTACATTCTGCTATTGCTGCTTTGAAACAAGAAGCTAAACCATTGACAACACAACATCGAAGGTTTAAGACACAGAAAATAGGACAAAAATTGAACAAATGCTGGAAACAAAATTAGAATGTTTTATATGTTGAAGAGACAGAGACAAGATGGCAGAGTCCAACTCAAAACGGAAAAAAACAATTGCTGATGATGGAGGTCGGGCTACGGCCGACACGTGCGAGTGCTTCACCAATGGAGGGGGAAAAAATACAAAACCCCAAACAAACTGTCTTCTACAACAGCACTGATTATCAAGTATCCTTCCAATTCTCAAACACAAAAATACCTTCTGGCATTAAGAGTATCAATGAGTGTAAGATGACGGTCATGAGTATGTGATGCACGGAAAGGGTGAAATACTGCATGTAACAGTAGACGATGGCGATCAGACGGACCATGGGAAGTGCAGTGTCAGGAATGCAGAGAAAAAGCTGCAGTGGTAACATGTTCTTCTCCACTACTATAAACATGCACACATGAAATACACATTCTTGTTCAAAGCTCTTAAATCCATCTTTTATGGGGAACCACGGCTTTCGAGTATCACAGTGAGGTTGACTGAGCGAGAAGCCTCGCACCTGGAGGCAAAGCGACTTGAGGAGTGGAGCTGGGGGAACTGCACTGTCATTAGCACCAAACAGTACAGAGCTGGTTTAAAAATCATTAAAAGCACTGGTGGGGTGTGGGGGAGAGATATCAGGCCATTCCCATCAACACAAACATGAGAATCAGAAGCTTTATCAAACCAATTATATCACTTTGGTGCACAGAACAAAGTAGCTCATTTTTAAATGCACTCATTCACGTCGTCAGTGTACTTAAAGCCAATTAGATCAGAAGTTCATTTAAAAATATTTAGTGCAATTTTTGTAATCTCGCATTCACATCCTTGGAGCCATCACACTTCAAAGAAATGAATATGGTAATGACATCACAAATGGGTCTGTATGTGTATCTGTGGCTAACAATCCATAGAATGAAAAGGAGCTCAACTTGAGCATTTACCTTGGATGTGTGTTTGTGTGGATAAAAATCTTGTACAAGCATTTCTCTATGAAACCGTCTTATGGGCCGCAACCATGTGACATGGCTTCTTACTCAAATAATGCCATCTGACTCCCCTCTGAAACAAGGGATGATACTTCAGAACTATTATACTGGAGGTCTACAAATCGGTCAGGAATCCACACCTAATAATAATAAGAATAACAATAATGATTTTATTATTATTATTATTATTATTATTGTAATCATCGTGTGTGTGTATATATATATATATATATATATATATTTATATATATATTTATTTATTTATATTTATATATACTATTTACAGACTCAAAAAAGTCATGCTGCAGCTTTTCTTAAAATTAAAAACCCTCCTACAATGTATTAAAATAAACATTGAATTTAAGATAGCACTTTTCAGATATAATGGCCTGACTTTGTTTTTCGTTTTTTTTTTTTTTCTTTTTTTTTGGAATAAGCACAGTGACAAAGTGTCTTGTATTCTAGCACCTATAAAAATGTCAGGGAAGCTTCTCAGAGGATGTTCATGCAGGAAAATCACAATCAGTCTTGAGGATGTTGTCACTACTCGAATGCTATATACCAAAAAAAAAAAAAAAAAAAATTTCTACTTCTTCAAAAAAAGTCCATATGAGTAAAGAAAACTGACAACAGAACAAAAAAAACATTATCAGATTATCCTTGTCACTTTTTTTTTTTTTTTAATGTCTCAAGGGCACAAAAGGTCCTGTCTGACATTTCTGGTGTGACCTCCTGTGTCCTGCTGACCTCCTTGATATCACATCCCTTTAAACGATCACAGCTGCTTATCGCTCTCCTTCTTTAACCGGCTGTGAAGAGAAGACAAACAGCACGAGTCAAGAACATGTCTTACACTCAGCAATCACATCAATAAGCTTGGAGATCCAGTTGTACTCTAGTCAGTAAATGCTTATGTCGTCATAAGACACAGCATTTCAGAGAGCTCGCAATACAAGTCTTTCATTACTTGGTGTGACTCATTGACCTGTAGTAGTCCTCCTGGCCAGGCAGAGGGCCTCCATGCATGTGGTGATGGCCGTGAAGCCACTGCTGCTCCATGGCTAGTCTCTGTAGTTCTGCAGACTGAGCGTGCATAGCCTGCAGCTGATGCGCTGCTGACATAGGCGGAGGCAAACCTGCAGGCAGTTCTCTGGGGTATGAAGTACCTATAGCATTAACACACAGGGTACTGTAAGACAGGGTAAGCTCCAAGTAAGCGTTATATAACAGTATAGTAGCGTAGTACAGTAATCTGAGTCAGAGTATGACTAATTTTAGATTGTGCTCTGATCCGGGTGGCAGAACTCGTACCGAATACAGGGTGCCGCAGCATCTCGTGCTCGTGGGGGTGCTGGCCAAGTAGTGGGTTTGGGATGGCGCCGGGTGGGTAAGGAAAGCGGGTCAGATGAGGTCCAGCAGCCAGAGGGTCAACAAGGGGATGGGCTCCAGAGCCTGGTGGACACACAAGACATTCACCACCACCTACTCCGTGTCAGCAGCAATTTGTCAGGGTACAAAGTCATTACAACAGTACAGACACAAGTACATGCTCACCATTCAGCGACATGCAACATTGCTTAAATACAGGCCAAGCAAAGTGGGTGCTGCATGCATGTTCACACACACTCTACAGAAAAATGTAACAAACTATTGTGTTTTTAGTGACTGCAGTGAACAAAGAAAATTCCTCACCTTGGTGCAGTGGGTCCTGCTGGTGCAAGTGGAGGTGCGAGTGGATGTGCGAGTGCTGGTGATGGTGCGGCGTGACGTTGAACATTTGCAACCGGGCGATAGGGTCGTTGGCTAATCTCTCTGCATGCAGCCGCTCGGCAGCCAGACGCTCTGGGTAAGACATCTCCGGCCGCAATTGGGGGTTGGCCAGAGCCAGGCGTTCGCGCTCCAGAGGATTCAGTCCTGGGTGGAAAGAGGCAAATGGGTGGCCTGCCATGTGGGGTAATCCAATTGGGCCATGACGGGCAAAATGCTCCATAGGGTTGGCAGAGGGGTGCAGGTTGTCCAGGTCAGCTGGTTTGACCTCAAAGCCTGGTTTCATCCTTAGTTCTCTTTCACGGATCTCACGTTCACGGATTTCGCGTTCTCTCAGCTCACGTTCACGCATTGCAGGGTCAGCGTTATACAATCCCGGCATGTGGTAAGCCAACAGAGGCTCAGCTGGATTTAGAGGCATAAAGAATGGGTGGTTGCGGTTGGTGGGTGACATGACATGGGGTCGAGCATACTCGCTAAGCGTGCGCAGGGCTGGTGTGTCTGGACCAATATATGGTGGCACAGTAGCAATGGTGGCTGGAGTTGTGTCGAAGGGTGGTCGCATGTGAACTGGACCAGCAATTGGAGGTTCACCCAGTCTGCCTTCATGAGAAGAACTGGCTGCTTTCTGTAAAGTCAAATAAGATCACCATTCAGTATATTAGCAATTGCACATATTTAATTGATAGAAGACGACAAAATGCAATCGAACCTACCGCAGCTCGTTCTGCTTCTTTCTCCCGTTCACGTTCACGTTCCCGCTCTTTTTCTCGCTCCCTCTCTTTTTCCTTCTCTTCCCGTGCCCTCTGCTCTGCTTCCCTCTTAGCTTTTTCCAGTGCTTCCTCGCGTTTCTTAGCCAGCTTGGATGATGGCAGTGGAGTAAAGTAGATATCAGTTCTAGCACACGTGTTGTACCCTCGATCAAGGTACTTGTAGAACCTGAAACGAAAGGACAGAAAAAATATCATTAAAATGTTTGTAATCTGACTTTACTTTTGTTTTTTTTCCCATCGACACAGTGAATCATCTGATTCGCATGTTTGATTTGGCATAGGGTTTTATGTCGGATGCCCTTCATGACTCAACCCTTTAGTTGGGGGTGGGGTTGGGGGGGGGGGCAGAAACACGCGGACTGCTATGCAGCTACGCTTGTCGAAAGTCAGCAATGGTTCTTTTACATGAACCTCTCACCATAGACAGTGAGAGACATGGCCTGCCTTTGATAACCCAGTGAGCTGCACTGGGGGGACAGTGACAACCTTGTGGACAGTGGGACTCAAACCCCCAACCTTAGGATCAGCGATCCAGCACCCTTTACCACCAGGCCATCACTGCCCTTATTAAAATGTTTGTAATAATTTGAGTAAACCTGTTTGCACGTCGATGGGCTGTGGCCATTGGAAAAGCACATATTTTGCGCCAAATAAATGACCCTGGCTTGTCAGCTCATTATTCGTGAGTAAAACAAATCAATCTCTTCAGTGTTGCGGGCAGAATGAGCTACATCCTGGATGCATTAGCGGCCTCGTTGCCATTCGCTGCTGGTGTGTATGTGGAACACTCGTGAGGCAGCACCATAACAATGTGAACAAGATATTTATTTACTGAGGCATCCTTTTACATTAATAGCATGGTAATTAGATTCTCTTCCCGCTTTTATGGTAGGTCAGCTATGAGTAGGTTGAGAAAAGATAACTTTTAAACATTTACAACATAATATTCATAATAGTGAGTGGTTATAAGTAATCTGGGACATGAGATTATAAGAATGTTTGCTGTACCGTGCAGACTGGCTGGCATGACTAGGTGTGTTGACCATGGTGGGCTCTGGTGATGGACTCCTCTGTGGAGGTGGTGGGCTCTCAGGTTCCTCGGTCTCATCCAGAGGCTCCTCTTTAATCTGCACAGCGGGCATGGTGGAAGGACCTGAGCAGGGTGCACTGATGGAAGCGGGTAAGGGCATGGATATGGACGACGGAGGCTGCTGCAACGCAGCCAGGGGTCCTGCCACTGAAGACGGAACAGAGGAAGGAGGAATAGCAGCTGAGGCTCCGGGGATGAACGGATGAGGAGGGAAGGGTGGCTGTGAGGGTGCAGTGTTGGAGGGAGCGGTCGAGGATGAAGGGAGCGGAGGAGCCGAAGGAGGCACGTGGTTTTGGGATTGTGTGAGTATGGGAGGCTGGGCTGGAGGCTGAGGCATAGGTTGTAATGGGGGTGGATGAGCAGAGGGCGGATGGTGTGTAGGGAGGGAACTTAGAGGCTTCAGAGCAGGCAGAGGGGGCAAGTTGGGTGGCTTTTGGGGAAACTGTGGAGCTGACAGGTGAGGCGGATGTTTGTGTGTCGGAAGGTTTTGCATTTGTGGGATGGGAGTTGTGGGTGGAGGCTTTATGTGAGGCATGGACATAGGTGCAGGAGGTAAGGGCTGCTCTCGTGGAGGCTGAGTGCCACTCTGGGAAGATGACGATTGTATTGGAGAAGTGTGAGATGGTGGTTGCTGCTGTTGTTGGGATAGTGAAGGGGCCTGTGCTTGTGCTGACATGGGGGGAGGGGGGACCTGAGACTGAGTGAGAGGAAAATTCTGTGGCGGTAAGGAAGCATGAGGATGAGGCATGTGAGGCCCTGTCTGTAGTGGATGCCCCATAGAAGGAATAGGGCCATGCAGCTGAGGCTGTAGAGACTGTGAGCCACTCTGAGAGGACACAGAAGGTTGAGGGATGGCCTGTAAGGGCGAGTGAGGAGAAGGCAACCGTGGAGGATGAAGTGCTGCTCCAGACTGAATGTGAGAAAGTGGGCCCGCTGAAGCTATTTGCTGTGGAGGGATAGGGGTAGTGGGCACAGATGGAGACACCTGTGAAGGGAGTGGTGTTGCACTTGACGTTGAGGGTGTAGAAGCTGTGGCGGTGGAGGATGGTGGTACAGAGGGCAAAGTGCCCGTCTGACACTGGATTACTGGAGGGTGCTGACCCTGGAGGATCTGTTGTGCTGATGAATCAGAGTCACTCTCATTATCACGTGGACTTGGAATGCTGGGAGACGAGCTGCGGTTGTCCTGGTCAATGTCCTTGGGGTCGCTGCCGTCGTCATTGACGCTGCGGCCATCCGAGCTTTCTATCTCCCCCTCTCCCTCACATTCTGAGGGTGAGTCAGGCCGATTCAACTCCTAAAAGAAACAAATGAACAAAGTGAGGAAAGAGTAAAATCAGTTGCGGCACTGCTGCATTGCCTATGGACCATGAAGGTAAATCATAATTGACGTATAGTGAAGTATTTTCAAAAGCTAGGTAAAATGGGACCGTTCTGTAAAAGAATCAGACCTGGGTCTTTGACTTCTTAGCACTGGTCCTTTCAGGCTCCTCTGTGTCTGAGGATCCCTTCTCTCTCTGGCGTTTGGAACTCTTCATCGGTGATGGTGCCTCCTCCTTTGTCTTCTGTTGTTGAAAAGATACACGTGTAAGGTTGTTTGATCAACAGACAAAAGACGTATGCTGAGCTGATACAGGATGTCATAAGGAGGCGATACCTTGCTGGGTTTTTTCACCGTCTCCATCTTGCTGTCAGTACTGGACGTGCTGGCTGCACTGGGAGAGGTACGGCCACTCGAACGTAGGTCCTCATTGGTTGGTGAGGCTCTGCCATCAGGGCTGGCTGTCTGCTTCTTCCGGCCACTTCGTAGTGTCGACATCTGGATATAAACACTTAATTGTCTTCATAGTAATAGCATACCGGTATATAAGCACAAAAGAAAAAGCTTATAAAATGTTAATAAACGCTATTTTTCCCTGTGAATGGGACTCACCGGCCCACGGTTCCGTCGGGTCCTCATGCTATGCTTCCCGCTGAGCCCATCCTCATCCTCTTTGACGGGTTTGAACATAAACGGTGGTGGGTCCACAGGCTTCTCTATTGGGGGTAGCTCACCGTACTTCTTGAAATGAATGCGGCAGTCGGTGCACAGTAGGATATTGTCACGGCCCCCGTGGTGCCAGTCCTTGGAAGCTGCAAACACATTTCCGACTTTTTATGAGCGTTGCTTTTCACTCACTGGGTAAACGTACACATGGACTAGCCTTGTTCCTGACTCACACCCTTACATCACACAAAGATCTGAAATCCTCACACTCAGGCTTGCCACATTGTATTACGCAGTGCTGCTCGTAGCTCGTACCATATGGGAGTACTGTGAGCGCCAACTGCACCCAACAAGTCAGAGAGTTTAATGAGGCAAGGAACAAATGAGTAACTGTCAGGTAGGATGAAATTAGCAGCAACATCCTCCAAGGTCCATCTGCCAGCGGAGAGATTGGGTGAGCAGCACGGCTCCCTCAAACAGAGCGTAATTACAGCCCTGCTGTGGGGATTATTAAGGGCCTGACACGCCTGCGATGCTAGCACTGTTGTATGAACGCCACCTGTCTCCCTGTGTTACTACTAAAATCTAACACTGTGATCAGTGCACCTGGGGAGCGACCGATTACTGTCTGTGAAAAGCTCATATTTCACTGAATTTGGGTGCATATCGGATCATTAATGTGAATTATGCTAAATGATGGGCTACAAAATATCTATGTGCAAATACACAAGCCTGCCCTAGGCACTAGCAGAACGGAGCAATATTTGGAACACCGGTTTATCATAGTAATCGGAGATCTATCTTACTTGTGGTAAAACAGTGGCGGCAAGCGTATCCTTTCAGCTCCTGTTCACTGTCTTCGCTATCAAAGTCATCCTCACTGGCGGAGCTCAGGTCCACTGTAGGAGACAAACAGAGTTAGACATCACAGCAACTTAAACCCACGAGAGGAAAAACCCTATTGTAAATCTACATTTAGCAGAAAGCATCCTGTATGGGGTCTGTGGGCAAAAATATCATGAATGAATTTACTATGTTATACTAAAGGGCCAAGGTCTACGGTGCATTTATTTTTGTATTCAAACTCCCTGCATAGCAATGTCTGCTCTCTGTCTCTAAGGAATGAAGAGCACTTACAGAACTCGCTGGAAGGCGGTCGAGAGGGAGTGCTGACAGGCGTGGTTGCTGTGCGGGTCTTGATCCGACGGAAAATAGGCTGCCTCCGGTGTCGGCGGTGCGCTCTGGAGCTGGCAGCCTCCGGAGTCTTCTTCCAGTAATAGTAAAAAGTTATCAACTCTCCCTATAAACAGAGAATTATTATAAAATTAGAAGTCAAAAGATGTTCTTTTTTGGTGCATACTGGGGGGGAAAAATGAACAAAAAACAAACAACCTTGTTTGGTTTATGTTCACCTCTTAATGTGATCAAAAACAACCCACTGCTGTAACAAATCAAGAGGTAACAAATTTATGCTGATCTCTCAGTCCAAAATAAACAGAGCTGCTAACCATGGTTTTTGGAAAAAAAAAAAAAGGCCCTGAAATGTCAAACTGATAAGAGCATACAAACAGAGGCTTATTTTCAGAAGGTGGCGGTGAAAAAAGGTTTACTGCTGAGGTCAGCTAGTGAGCAACAGAACATGGGTACTGGACAGGAGACTCCATGTCGAGTTTTGTAGCTCACCGGTATGTCGTGTAGCTGGCTGTCTCTGTTCCAGGATTAGAGAACGAAGCTCTCTGAATGCCTGGATATTAGGATCAGTACATTTGGTGGCTGCCTGGGTGGCAGCCGCTTGAATAGGAACAAAAGAACATGTCGGGGAGAGCTCTGGCGCTACAAATAGGTGGTGAAACAGCTCCGAGTCCCTTCGTTGCAAGAGTCAATTGAACTTTAATCAAACATTCAGGGTGTGCTTGCCAGGGAGCAGAGCGTATAAATCCAGCACACAAAAGCCAGCCGGCAAATCAATACCCTACTGAAACATTAACACATGCAATCATGCATCAGAAGAAGCTTTGCTGAGACAGCCTGCACAAATTAACTGGTGCTTTCCGGCAGCTTTCAAAATAATACACACACCCTGAAAGTATGGTCAGGCGAAGGAAGCAATTATCTAGTACTCCGCCTATGGTGACTTATAACATTTCTACCTTTCCTGTAGCATATTCATTCTTCAACAGTAAATTAGTCTCATACCAGTTGCTTTACTTTAAACAAGCCTTACCCTTAAGGGATTGATGGAGATCAAGCACTGGGTATGGCACCTCTGTTAAACTTGGCATAAACTGGATTTAGATATCATTAAAATTTATTAATTGCTTTCTATTTTTTGCTTCAGCTGTTCTTTTAAACGTAAATTGGTCATGACAACAGTGTACCCAATAACCTACCAATTACACTGTTTTCTTGGCAAGAAAGGCAAACAACACACTTTTTAATTAGCCCAAAAGCTAATTTAACCTGATGCTCTATTATTTTTAAATATACACGCACAATTTATACAGGGAAAAGTAGTAAAACTGTTTGTTTGTTTTTTTATTTGGGAGGAAATATATACAAATACAGAAAAACAAATAAGAGAAAACAATAGCCTCACAGAGAAACATAAACAGTACACAAGTTGCACTTAAGTAAACACCAGAATAAAAGACCTTTTAAAATATATGTATATTCTACATGGTTTTTGAGCAATATAGAAAAAAAGTAAAAAGAAAGGCAGTTAAAGGGTTAGGTCACAGGTTCCACACTCATCCCACCCACCAACTCACTTTGAGCAAAACCTTATAAATAGGAATATCATACATTCTTTGCATCAACCATTACAATAAAACCTAATTCATCATCCTTCCACTGGGTGGCAGCAGCCTGTTTCAAATAAACAGCTACTCATTTATGACTTAAAGATTACATGCCAACTTGTTCAGCGTTGTCAGAAAATTCAAGCGAATAAAGGAAAGAAGGGAAAATACCAAAAGGAATAATTTTGGAACACAGATTTCATTGTTGCTTTTACAAAATATATATTTTTGGTTCAGTGATTGTTGTTGTTCATCATTCGAGGTCAAAGATGAACATTACTTCATATCAGATCGATGATCTGCGGTATGGGTGAAGTCGTGACTTTGAATTAAGTGAGGAAGAGTTGCGCAGCTCGTCAGCCTCACTGTCTCGTCTCGGTCCACCTGAGTCCAGTGGCACGACATAGTCAGGATGCAGTGGGTGTTCAGCAGTGTCCTGTGTATCTTACTGTGCCCTGGTTGCGTGTTGCTGTTGTCCGCCAAACAAATGTGGTGGTTTCTCCGCACAATCAGCCGAACCCAGTCTTTGCATGCGTAGGTAGACAGGTCCTATTCTTACCGACTGTCTTGTGGCATGCACACATGACAGTGGAAACTCGTGGTGACTGGAACACCTAACCCCATCACAGGTCCAAAAGACCTGCCACTGCCCTGGTTCAGTGATTATACGGCCTTTGACCACATTTTAATTTAGAGATGTGGCCCTCGGTGAAAATGAGTTTGACCACCTCGTTAACTTGTTACTTTATGCATCATAATCCTTTTTGCTTTCAATAGTAGAACTTGTATAGAAATGGCATACTGTTTATTACAAGCTCGAGATGTGTGTGCAATAAGAAGGGAAAAGTGGGTTAGTCTTTAATAAAATAACAGCAATAAAATTAAATGAAAGAAACTCTCTTATCGCTTTCTGCTAGTGACCACTACAGAAGTAAAGACTTCCGCAGAGTGTCTGCTTTCTGAAAATGTTTCCCACATGCTCCTGGCTTAATGCACCAGCACTGGAACACGCAGTACATCTCCCTCTCGCCCTCCCCCTTCGGCACTCGCTAGCGGACACGAGTAGGTGAAATATCAATTATCACAATTACATCAATTATTTGTGGGTGGTTGAGACGTTAGCCAAATGAAAAACACAAGGGTGACAAATTGTCTTCTCTGACTTGAAGGTTTCCACCCACCTTAGCCTCTCAACAGACATTAAAAACAAACATGAAGAGAAGAAGAGACCTGTATTCCAGCATTGTTTCCACTGGCTAGGACGACAGGCTCATGTGAATGTGTGATAAGGATGTGATTAGTGAATCTCCTTTGGGTAATTTCACTGTGATATGATGTTGGGAGGAATAATGGGCTGTGTAAGCACGTGGGGTGCGAATGTGTGTTGGAAAGAGTGTCTTTGGCGGGGATGAACAAGGCGCAGGTGCAGGCCATCCTTCCTGATGTGAAATCTAATTGAAATGTGCAGATCAAAACTGCTCAAGAGAACCAAGGGCAGGCTTTCTTTACTCGGTAACACACCCCTACATTCCAAACTTCCCATCTAGTCTTTCTGGAGCTGGATTTGGGCCCAGACTTATGAAAAGAAATGGGGGTGAAAAATAATAAAAAAAATTTGCAGGGGATAAAGATCATCAAAAAAAGACAATACTCATTCAAAAGATTTATATTTATAATAATAAAAAAACATCAACAGCAAAAATGCCACGCCATATGATCCGCCTAGCAATAACATTCGGCGGATCGGAGATGAGGCTGTACTGACTTGATGAAATGTTCCGAGTTGATCATATTCAGCGATGACAAATATCCTTGGGAGATGCAGCCGTCTAGAAAACACCCTTTCAGGTCATGAGAGAGGAAATATGATTTGAAAGGAAGCACTGAGAGAGTCTTCACTAAGCCACACTTCCCATCTCTATTCCTCATCTTCCTTCCTCTTTACTGTCACCCATTCTTCTCTAGCACAGTCAGAAAAGCAAAACAAAACCTGCTTGTACAGTGCCAAATTGTAGAGGGAGTATAGCACAGGACCCACACATTCACACTGCTGAAGTCACTTTTGTGAAAATCAAAATGTCAGACTGTCCTCTGGTATGTGGAGACATTTGAGGATGGGATGTTTTTATTCTGATAAACAGAATGTGTGTGTGTGTGTGTGTGTGTGTGTGTGTGTGTGTCTCTCTCACACACACACACAGTGATACCTCGAGATACAAAATTAATTTGTTCCGGAGGGGCTTTCGTATCTTGATTTTTTTTTTTTCCCCCCTTCAGATAATGGGACATGTTTTACATGTAAACAGCAAAGTCCGTTCCAGCCCACCCCCGAAAATAGCCCTATAAATTTTAAATATTTTAAAAACCTGAAAAGAAATAAAGTATGATAATTAAATACAATCATTTAAATAAATGAGAAAATATCAATGAAAAATAATAGTGATGTTAGGAATTTGTGGAACCTTAACTTTTGAGTCAGGCAAAGGAGGCAAACAGAGTTTTCACAAATGGCAGAAATCTTATGTAACTTTATGAGGCTAAATTTACATGAATTAACCTACATAATTACAACTGTACACTAAACACTGAATTTTTTCTAATTTTAATTTCTTTTGTTGCACATTTTGTTTTGCATGTCACGTTGCTGTGATGAAGCGTCATGCGGATTCTGGGGGCATCAGCTGGTTGGGAGATAACCAATGGGAAAGCAGGTTGTATGGCAGTAAATTTAAAAACATGTTCACGTGATGCCCTTCGTCGACCTTGTGATTAAATTTTTTTTTTTTTTTTTTTAAGATACTGTATTCTTATTTTTACTTTCGTATCCTGAATGTTTTTCCCCGTAAAATGGGGCAGAAAAATCTTCGTGGTCCGTTTCGTATCTTGAATTTTTCGTATATAGAAGTTTTCGTATACCGAGTTATCACCGTGTATACCAGTGGTGCTCAAATTGTGGGGCGTGCCCCTGTGACCCCAGGGAATATGCTGCGGGTTTTTTTTTTTTTGCCGTATTAGGATAAAGTGTAATTTTATATCCACTACAGCAGGTGGCAGTGGCTTCCTCACTGTCAGTGTTTGCCCAGTGATAAAATAAGAAGCTAAGTTAATAAACCCACCATGGAAATTTTTAACAGAGATGGAAAGAGATGCGGAGAGAGACTGAGACAGTGAGAGAAACGAGTCTCCAGAAAGTTAAGTCGAGGAGGTGTGATGAAGCGGATGTAGCACTCGGCTTCACTGTGCTGCGGTGAGAAACGAGGAAAGACCACTGTGTTTACTTTGTCTGAAAACATTGGCAGCGGACAGCATGAAGCCAAATAAATTCAGGCGTCACTTAAAGTCATCACACCCTGATCACGTGATGAGTCGCATGAGGGTTTTTTTTTTCAGCGAAAATGTGCCAAGTATTGCCAACAACCATCCCGCTTTGTGAATGATATTCCAGCAAACCAAGCTCTGTTAGCATCAGATATGGTAGAGTTCCAAACTGCTCAATGTAGAAAACCCCACAGCACAGAAGAGGAACTGATCCTACCTGCAGCAGACATGGTCTTGGTCATGCTGGATGGCGTCACTGCTGTGAAAATAACTCCAGGTCCCAGTTCAGCATTGAGCAGGAGCTGAGAGTTCAATATCGTGCTTTAAGCCCGACTTCGAAAAGCTTGCACTGCGAAACGTGCTCATTATTACCATTAATCTAGACGTAATCATTTTGAAAATAATAATAATACAAATCCTTATTTTTGTTTTGTGGGTTAGTGTTATATATTTTGCTCCTGGGTTAATATTGCTGATCAATTTGAATTTATTATTTATAGATTTTATTTAATTTTATTTTTCAGTATGAAATGGTTCAAATTGTTGGTCAAAAAATAATGACAGTTTAAATAGGGATACTTTTTTCTTTAAAATTGATGCACTTTAACAATTTTTTAGTCTTTAAACAAAAAGATTTAAAGTTATTATTTGATGGAAGTTGATCTGTATTTCGTTTTATGTATTCCATAATGATACGGATTTATGTGAATAAGGATACAGTGTATGCAGAGGATTACTTATAACCATTTTTAGACAAATAACACTATATGGGGGCAAAATGTTTTCCTCTTCCTGGGGGGGCACAGAAAATACAGACGCTCCCCGACTTACGTTCATCTGTTTTCCCAAAAAAAAGTCAAATTTTGAGTTTCGACATACCTACGTACTACGCTGACGTAATGATGCTGCGTCCATTGTTTACAAACGACAGACTGAACGTGCCCCTCCTTCTTCCCAGTTCAGTTATATATACACATCGCTTTATATATCAGTTACATAGCGTGTGACCCTTATGTTAGGACATCGTCTGTGATGTTCGTGTTTACACTGTTTTTTCAGACTTTTGTAACCCTAAGCAAATATGGTTGGTCAGAAGCGTAAGCCTACAAGCATGGGTGCAAGTCTCATACACAGAGGTGAATTAACTATCTGCTTGGATCGGCGCAATCTACCATGCATACTCAGTTAAGCAAAGAGTTGTAAAATGAATGAAAACCCAAATCCAGAAAAGAAAGAACTCTGCTCTGCTGGTGATTCAGATTAGTGCAGTACTGAATACTAAACCAGTATTCAATGGTGCCCTTGCTCACTTGAAAGACCGGGAGTCCGTTTAACTTACGCTTTGTCTCAAGCACGAAAAAGAAAACTACTTTCAGTGTTGAGCCCCTCACATATTGTAATTGTTGATTGGCTGTTTTAAGCTTCATGTAAAGTGACCATCGGAACCATTTACAAGATGAAAGATCGCATCATAGAGAATGTTAAAGGTTATACTTGATACTATATTTGATGAGTGAATTTGATGTTAAAGGTTATACTTGATACTGTATTTGATTAAAATTTATCTATTTGAAATTATTTTGCTTGAATTTAATTTATTTGAAATTAATGTTGATATTATTTTACAATGTTATGTTTATAATAATTGATTTAGGATATTTTATGAGATACGGTAATGGTATTTATGGATGTATAGTATGAACGTCATACATCACTGTCACAACTTGCGTTCGGCCGTCCGGAACCAATTAAAAACGTAAGTCGAGAAGCACTGGTATAAACAGATCCCCCCCCCCCCAAAGGTTTTTGATCTTACGTCTAATAACCACCCATGTATACTGGGAGCAAAATGGTAGATCAAACTTACCAAATCTATTCGATCAGTCTCTGGAACGGTAAAATGAGGCGTTCACTGCATGTAAAAGTGAGTTTACACGGGAATGTCTATAATGTTCATCAGTAACAACACATTTGATTGTTCCGCCGTGCTTTAAAAAACAGGAAAATATTTTGCTGTGTTCTCTTGGTAAATGTACAACAACAGATGAACCATTAGAAACTGCTACAGCAAAACTATGGGATGCTCTGAATGAATGGAGCGATGAGCCAGATATGGACCTATCAGAAAGTGATGAGTATTTTTCACCCGATTCTCCTGCTCACTAATTTCATAAATTTAAAGACGTTCCTTTTTTGATTGGCTCGATTTTACTTCCGGGGAAAATGTTTAAAGGAACAGCACCAAGAGGGAAAAGGAAGGGATATTTTTAAAAAATGTATGCCGTTTTCTGTTTATTTTCAGCTTTCATGTAAGTAGTTTGGTTGATACCATAAAAGGAATAACACAAATACCAGTAAAACTCTTTTATTGTTCTGTTATTATTCATGTTTTCCACCTCGATGGTAATCAGCACTTACCGTTCCACTCCGCTGGTAACGTTTTAATAAGCGCCCACCCACTCCAATTTTTAAAGCGCCCTGGGCGCTTATCATGTTGAATACTGTGCGTGTATTTCTACACACACACACACATACCATACTGCCTCTCCCCCCCATGAATAATCATATCACAATATATTAAAATTTATTTGGTTAGGATGGTCAAAATGAGGATTAAAAACTCCAAAAAACCCATTTTGAAACACAGTGTGCGTTTAATAATATCTAAAGCAGTCTCCATTTTCATGTTTCCTCATGTTAGCAGTGCACATACAAACACATGTACATGCTGGTGAAAAAAAAAAACAAAGACAAAAAAAAAAAAACAAAACAAAATCCCAGACCTGATAACTCAAGTACTGAATTACAGACTCTTTCAGAATGCTTCCATCTGCAGGATATTTCTGTGGGGTGGATTATGCGACAAGGAAGAGGCTTAAACTCCCATCACCACACTAAGGGATTTTTTTTTTTTTTTTTGTCCCCATCACATTTCTGCCCCAAGTAAGTGTTGATGTGGGTGTTTGAGTGTAGGTTGGTGTGTGAACTACAATTTCCAAGAGATCATGCCTTGTTCACTGTGATTTAGAAACAGCTCTGGCATAGTGTTAGGGAAAATTGGGCCATTTGCTGGACACTTCTAGTTGTATATGTTTGCGCGCGTGTGCGCAGTATGAGCGTGAAGGCTAAACTCCTGTATTTATACACTCATCCGTGCTCAAGCCCAGGCTTGAACAGATGGTTTCTGTTTTTCCTGGCAGATTTGTGATGAAGCCACAAAAGGCCCCTGCTTTGACAGGGCGCCAAACGGTTAAGGCTGGAGCTGGCAAAAGCAAGGGAAGGCGAGCAGGGAGAATGCGAGGGGAGGGCAGTGAGGGGGGGGGAAAGAGCGCTGAAGGGAGTGAGAAGAGGGAGAAAATGGAAGATAACAATGGACAATCAACCTTGCGCAGAGAAAATGTCTCCAGAGCACGCTCGCTCGAGCCAAATGCGTTGGAGGCTAAAAAAGAACATGTGGTGATTGGGTGCAAGCAGTCAATCTGCAGCTGTAAACATCCATTAGCTGAGTTTGGACTGTGCTTTCCTGTCCCTCTGCTGGGCAAAAAGTGCCCGAGCAGGGTGGGGGGAGGGGGGGGGGGGTTAGCTGGAATGTAATTCTAGCCTTGATAGCAGAAGTGAGCCAGGATTTTGATTCAGAGTTTCTGCAGTAAACTACACAGACGACCTCAGAACATTTGATAATTATTATTTTTATTTTTTTTGAGAACAAATATAATAGTAGCCTGTCTTTCTGGAATGTTAAAAATATCGCTTTTCAAATTGAATGCACGTCTGGAGGATCTGAAAGCGATCTAACATTGGCATTCTGGTAATATTTTTTGCACCCAGTTATTCTGATTTATTTTAAAGCCTTAAACTTTTAAATATTTTAGAGACAGTAAGTGGAATCAAGGTGTTGTTCAAATGGTTGGGGGGAAAAAAACAAACAAAAAAAAAAAAAAAACAGGGAAACTATCCTAAAGAGATATCAACAGGCAGGTTAGGCATTAATCTATCCTTGCCTCAAGGTCAATGAAGCAAACCTCAGAACCACCCTGTTGAAACCTGGTTCTGTTTTAATATGGACACCCACTGTCAAGGTTAAACCAAGCAATCTGGAGAGAAACTGAGTGGCCTTGGCTGGTGCAACACAGAGAAAAAGGATGTTAGCTGGTTAATCCCCTGCTGCACCCCGAGTTGCTGTTGGAATAGAATGTATAAAGCTCTGCTTTCACAGGTCAAAGATTCACAAGCGCAAGAATCAGCACTTGTATTTCCCTGCTGTAAGCGGTTTTGCCGATGGAAAAAAATATACAGCTACAGCGCGACTTTTTCGTCAAGGACCGTTCACTCTAATCCCAAAGATCAACATGAATAGCCATGGTTTTATCCACAAACCTGCACTAAATGAGCCAGAAGCAGTCGTATTAAAAAAAAAAAAGGTCCGGGCTCTAGACCACGTATTTGTTCTTCAAAAGCGAGACAAAGACAAGAATTAGCAGAATTACTGGCCACTGAACAAATACAAAAGATCTTCAGTAGAATGACATGTGACACAAACAACAACCTTTTGCCAAAAAACAAACACGCTATTTTGTCACAGACAGCTGCTTCAAACTGGGCTAACAGTTTTTAACCTTTTTAAAATTAGAGCTCAATCCTTAGTGTGTAATTATACAAAGTTCTCCAGGGCCAAGCCAACTGGGTGACAGCGCTGAGATGAATTTAATTTGATGTGTATAAAGATCAGACATCTGCTACAAGGTTGAACCAATAAAAATAATTTTGGTCATGTTGAACATTATAGATCCTGAGGCTGTGTACCGCTTATGCTACTGGATGCTCTTCAGTTTCACGGCACTGAATAAGGGGGGGGGGTTTGACCGAGAAGGAAACATTCCTTTTACCTTCAGTATTTCTCACTTCCCCCGTTTGTACATCAACTACATTGGATTTAACCAGGACAGTTTGGTTTCCTCCAAACAAGCTATAAAATGCATTCGGAGGCCGAGATGCATCTTAACTGCAAAACTATCTTTACGTTTATAAGCAACTACAAATGCTATGTCCTCTTTTCTTCATGGCTAAAACAGGATCATACAATAGAGGATTCATCACTCACTTGAAGTATCTATACAGATGATAAACAACGCAGACAGAATTAACTCTCCAGTAAGTGTGATAACACAACACAGTGCCGGAGATGAAAAGATGTGTGCCAATATCACTCAGACCTGAATCGATAAAAGCAGAGTTGAGTAACAGTGGCAGCGAGACATGATTCTCCCACAAGGCCTCAGGGGAGGGGTTGTGTTGGAAAAACAAAATGCAATAGGAATTATCTGCTATCTGTACACCAAGCACAAGGTGGGGATGTTTAGGGACATTTGTAACGCTTGTAAACAAATGATTCCATGACGTCCTCTTTTGAGCAGAGGAAATGGTGGCGGTGAAAAGAACAGCGACGGTCAGGCAATACACACCCACTTCCCCAGCTTCCCCTTTTATTGCCTTCAATATAAAGCATTCCTGAAAGCTAGTCAGGCCTGGTGTGTTTGCACAGCAGTGGGCGCTTACTCTTGGCACCAGCGCTTTATGAGAAACGCAGCTAATAAGAGCTGAAGGGAGAGGCAGAGACAGATGCACCGCACTGTATCGCCCTCTGTAGTCCTGGCTGTAGGCCCAGCATTTTAACAAGCTGTATACAAGTCGGGAACTGTAGAACAACTGCGAGGGAAGGTGAGTGTTTAGCAGCAAAAAAAACAAACAAAGAAAAAAAAACAAAAACACAAAAACAATCATTATGCGACAAGCTGGCGTTGAGAACACAAAAAAAGGGAAGGGAAGAAAACACATAGCGTGCAAGACTAGCTTAAAGGGTTTGAAGATCAACATGTACGACTCTGGGTAAACATTTGCAACCTTGGACTTAAAGAGTCACCTATAAACAAAAAAAATGAGATGTGAGACAGAGAGGGAGAAGGGACTGCTGGGAAAATAAATCAAGACTCTCCTCGAGGCATTGACTGGCACCGGCACAGAGGACTGACTTTCAACACAAAAGTAACTTCATGCTTAAGTAAAGAAAGATTTTAGCTGCCAGACAGCATTGGCTTTTCCCTCGGTGTCCATGTTGAACTAACCTCACAACCCTGCACTTGAATCCGTCCGCCTCTGTCTCTGCCACTCCTCCCCCCAGACTTACTTTATTATTGTTATTATTATTCTAGCCACCTTACTCAAAGGTTGGGTAAATCACGCTAAGGAATAACATGAGCAGCAACAACCATAACAAATCCTCTAATGTGTTGGGTATCCATGATCTACTGAGAATCTTAATACAGCAGTGTTCAGTTAATGACCTTTTAATCCTAAATCTATGATTATCAGACTTTAATTACAGGAAAGTGTTTTCTTTGTGCCACACTGAGCGAATTAAACACAGCAATAACGAGTAATGACTCTGAACATGAAGTGAACGCCTACTCTAGTCAAACACATATTCGCTTGTGTCAACACTCCCTTGGTTAATATTTGTTTGCTCTGAATTTGACATCTAAGCACTGGTTCCCTTTGTCCTCGGGATTTTCTTTAATGCCTAATCACCCTTATTAAATCAACAGACTGAGTCAGGTTTTAGATTCTCTAGTGTTACTCAGGATCCAGGAAAAATGTAAGACAAAGAAGTAAACCAGCTGACCTTTAAATGACAAGCATGGTTTATGTCAGCGCCAACATGGATTTTTCTCAAAACATGCTACAGGCATTAGGGCTAATCAAAATGACGTATATCTAGAAATGCCGTCTGCCATCTGGCTTGCTAAGTGACCATGCTGTATTTGAAATTATACATTAAGATTATATACAGTATTAAGTAAACTCAAAATAACATAAGACTCAACAGCTTATATTCACCAAATCACACTTAAGAGTGCAGGATTGCGTCTGTCAATCGGCGAATTAGTGAAACTGACATGCCAAACAAACACAAGCTACGATTTACATCGGTGATGCGACTGAAGATCAAGTCTACCGTCAACCACAACACATTCCTCGGGTTCAACATCTCAGTGTCTAAATCTTCTGTAAGCCCAGTGGTATTAAAGTTGTAGTAGCTCCTCACAATAAAAAAGTGAACAGAAAATAAATTAATAAAATTTTCAAAAGTTCAAAACTTGAATAATTGCAATTTCTTTAAAACTTTTGAAGCTACTCCAGAACCGAGTTCAACTTGTTTTAAGTATGCAAATTGACTAATGCTGACGAGATACCAGCACTCGGAAAATGTAAACGAGCACTACTTTAATATTTTACTAAGCACAGCATTCGGGTAAATACAGCTTTCAGATGTACGACATCCACATTACTTTATACAAATCGAACAGTTAAACTTTGCATCTTGATTTTTATGCAATAGAGATAACTGGCATCTATTTTTAAAATAGTAATTAACTGTGCAGAACTGTGAAGTTATCAGTTGTGAGGCAGATAAAGAGCACCGTCCACTGCAACGCTGGGTAAACAGTCACCGTACTGTTTTGGTTGCAAACACAGTGTGTTCACTGTTCTCGGAAATCCATCCAACAACCTAATATGCTTACTGTTAAATCTAATATCCATGCACCATGCCCATCTGCCAGCTACTTGTATCTCATTTCTTTCACTAACCCAGGTTCAGCGTCATCTGACTTCAGTGTGTTTGTTATAAATATTGAAAGGAGGAGGGAAAAAAAAAAAAAAAAGACAACGACAGCAAACATGACTTCATTTAAAGGGCTTGGGGGGGGGGACAAAAAAAAAAAATTAAACTCAAGGGAAAAATCACTTACCGTTTCCTTGTTTGGTAGCAGCTCTTTCCGAATTCTGAAGAAGTTTTTGCCGTACTGTCTCAGTCCCTTTACAAACCGCTTCTGTTGATAAAAAGCACACAAAAAATGTGAAGGAGGAATCAGATAGCCATTTATGCATGCGCACAAATACCTCATGTAAATAGAAGAAAACATTTTGCGAGCAACATTTTTAGTGGTTAGCATGGGGAGTAGGACAGCAGAAGCAAGAACGAGAGCTAGAATTAACAAACAATATCAAGCAACCGTGAACAAAATTTCATCAGTAACAGAATGAAAAGCTGCTAACTGCACATTGGAGGCGTCTGAAGTTCAAATGTACACTGCAGTGAGTTACGGAGAATCTCAACACGCCTTTCCTGATTGAGCATTCTCATACTTGCACTTCAAAAGATGAGTTCAGATTTGGTCCGAAGTTATATATATATATATATACATATATATATTATTTTTTTTTTTTTTTAAAGGAGAATGAAGAGAAAATCTGAATCAAAATACTTTGAACAGGTTTAAAAACTAAAAAAACCCAAAACAAACAAAAACTTACAGTAGTTACAGTGCTGGCTAACAAATGTCACTCTGTTATTATAACCATTCCAGAAATACAAAATAAATATATATTTTTTTAAAATAGAGACTCTCTTTGGGTTAAATACATTTCTATTCCTTTAAAAGCCACAGACGGTGAGCCGTAAAATGAGGAGACAGAAAACATTCATAAGCAACGAACCAGACAAGCAGCAGATTTACTTTCTTGTTCCAGACATGAGCCCCGCTCCACAGTAATCTCAGCCAATGCTTCCCACCAACTAATTCCACCAAATAAAACCCCACTCAAGTCCGCTCAGAGCACGCTCCAGTTCACCAAGTCCACTCGCAGGTAGAGCAAAATCTGAAGGCACAGATCCGCAAAGTCCCCAAAGGTGCTACGCTTTTTTATGAGAAAGAAATAGCTTGTCACTCTCTGCTCCTCCACTACAAAGGGGAAGGCTTTACATGTGATCTTTCTGCTAGGGAGCCTCTGTTTGCTGGCAGTGTATAAAACCTGGAGTGGAGCTCGGAGCTGCATGGTGGCTCTGTGTCACTCAAGCGTGCTCTAAGCGCAATCGCACTGCCTTAGCGTGTACGTCTGGGCATGTGTGTAAGCCCTGCAGTTTCACATCTGTCTTTCTCATTACTATCCCAACCCCCTCAATGTTGCCGTTTGGGTGGGGGGGGGGGACTTGATGGTTTATTCAATTTAGTTGAAGTAAGAAAGACTAAGAAACCACCTGAGAAAAAAAAAAAAAATAGTGCAAGGAAGGAAGAAGACTGGAGCAATGTTTGCGTGTGCACAGAGAAAGGTCCGGGAGATTAAACGGAGACAAGCCACTGAGAAAACCAGACATGGAGCTCATATTGCCTGTTAACACATACAGCCTGTGCTGGTTATGTAACTAAGGAAGTGTTTACACAAGGCTTTTAAAAGAACAATCTGTGCAGGGTGGGGGCATTTCATCCCTACAAGTAACACTTTTTTACAACATTTCCCCCCCTTTAAACTATTAAAACACCTCAGCAGACTGCCTGTCTGAGATGATAAAAAAAGCTAATTAAGCAAATTAAAAATACAAGTGGCATCATATCTGCTTTTTCTTCACCTTGGCATTTGTACAAACAGAAACAGATTATCATGCTCAAACTCAAACGCGAGTGAGGAAAATCAGTGCCAGAAAGTAAATATTTAATTGATGTGATGTGGAAGGAGGTGCAGTGGATAAACCAGCAGGTGGAGCCGTGTTCAAAACCTATGGTTCGAATTCAGCTTGGGATCACCGTTAAAGTGGTTTCTTCATTTCTCATGGCTAGACATGTTAAAAAATGGTAAGTCAGACATGTCAGCATCGTCTCACAGTAACAGCAAGTCCTACAAATTTCTCCACAACAACAACAAAAAAAAGGAAGTGATATTAAGTATGCGGCTTCCCAGGTGTACTGCTCCATTGTGCCTTCTCTACACTAACAAAGATTAACATCTGGCAATCAGAGCAGGACCAATAGCAGCACGATAAACAGCACTTCTACTTGTAGGTGCCTGATGTCCTCATGCGTTAATGAGGCCCAAAAACAGCGGTGTGCAGGTCACAGGTCGGTCCCTTGGTATTTTGTTAAACACATTAACAGAGAATCTACTAACGTCATCCGGGTTCTCAGTTCCTGACCGGTGAGCCAAAACCAATTACACCTGCCAGACCTGCACATATGTGTTGTTGCTGGCCTGATTGTGTCGGCATAATTATGTTATGCCTACTGTAACATTTACTCCACTCTATGTGTCTACGGGAGTTGTGCGTGCCACTTCATCATTTTCTTGCTCTCAATGTCTCGAGGTCTGAGCACCGTGCTCTGCACGTCGGCTCCTTTTTAAGGCTCCATTTCAGCTGCCTGGGCTCGCTGCTCCCTGAGCCCAGCTAATAAATCATCCTCCAATCTGCTCGCTGAATCGCTCTGGCCCTGCCACGATTGCTCCAGCCCTGGGTTGCTAGGCGACTGTTCAGAGAGAAGGCGGGGCTGTGTGAGAGAGAGAGAGAGAGAGAGAGAGCTGGCAGGAATTAGGGAGGGAGAGTAAAAGGAGCTGGAGAAGGAGGTGGGTTACCAAATCGCCAGGCGAGCATTCTGCTGAAACAACAGGCTTTTTTTTAAAGAAATTGTTCCAGCGAGCTGGCTCTTTTCCCTGGTTTTAGCTTCACACACCCTCCCTTTCTCATGCTGCTTAACAGTACACTACTGTATTGTAAAAGAAACATTACAGACAGAAGAAAAAAGTGAAAAGGCCATTGTGACTTGAACACACTTCCGGCTTAAACAATAATTGTTGGAAGCTGAAAAACTGGTTTATACGAGTGTTTACAAGGAGATAATGTTAGACAAAGATGAAAGTACTTCAAATAGTGCGGCGGCAGTGATGGTCTAAAGGGTTTCAAAGAAATGCCTCTAAGTGAGCTTTGTCTAAATACACAACAGGCTTGTGAAATCACTACATAACCTTTTGCGAAGGCTGACCTATTATTCTGAGATGGAAAGTCTGCAGGATAAATTTAGTCACATCAACTTGTAGTGTCATGACAGAACACCCCCCCAAAAAAAAAACAAACAAAAAAAAATGACGACATCTGCGTGCGCACAACAACCACAAAAGCAAACATAAGACAGCCCACATCCTGCCTGTATGAACTTTATATAATAAACAAACCACAACAGAGAAGGGGTGCAACTTGCTAAACCAACTGAATAATAATAATAATAATAGTAATTAGGTCGTGTATGACACCGGGTTGGAGTTGAAACGCCATCACAGTACACGTAGTGGCAAGAACTCAGAACCAGCTACTGTGTAAAAAGTAAAGTGACAGGAAACATGGTAGCATGCTTTTCCTGCCCTGCCTGACTCAAAGTGCTATTTAAAAACACTCTAAATCTGATCTATCATATCATAAACAAAAAGCGCCTTGTGGGAGTGAGGGAGAAAAAGCACCTTTTACAAAACGGCAGAATAACTTCAGAGTGGGTGGCTGCTTTTACAGGTCATAGCAGAATGTAGTGTTGTGCGTGTGACCCTTTTCTCCATTCTATCAACAGACACTGGGGTGGAGTTTGGGGCTTTTGGTAAGCAGGATGTGCAGATCCATGCTCTTGCCACAGGGAGGCCATGATGACGGCATTGCCTACCGCCTCACAGGACACTTGAGCTATCTAAGACCTCACACTGCCATTCATCAGCACCTGACAAGCAGCGTGATAATACACAGCAGGACTATGGAGTGGGCAGAGGCTCAGATTTCAGACTGAATACAACAGGATGGTAGCTGTGCCAGATTGTATACTTCCTCCAGAAAATTCCACCATGTTGGTTACGTTAATAATGACTAATGACTTGGAGTGAGAGAGAAGAGGGAAAAAAAAAAAAAAAAAAAAAAACAATGCATGTGTGAGCATTAGAGAAAACAGTTCATGAAATAATGATGAGTAAACTTGAAGTTTAAAGAAGTGCCATCTGGTGAAATATTTAACTTTGCTTACAGAGGGATAATGGAGAATGACAACCAAGGCTCAGCCATGGGAAGGAAGAAAAAAAAAAAAAAAAAAAAAAACCAGAAGAGGGGCAGAGTGGAGAGAAATGGTTGCTACTCTCATGCTCAAGAGGGTGGGGGAGTGAGAGAGGAGAGGGGTGACCCTGAAGATGGGGCAATTCTGTCATTTCAGAGCCAGTCACTGTCACTTTTATTCGCATTTCAAAAAGGAATGGTGGAATAATGAGGCCTGGGTCCTGAGATAGATATGAAGAGAATGTGTGTGTGTGCGCGCGAGAGAGAGAGTGCAAGACACAGCAAATTCATGAAAGAGAGCTGGAGAAGGAAGAGAAAGCGGGGGCTGATGATAAATAAATGAGGAGCAGCAGGCAGGGCTGGTATGAGCGCCAAGGTCAGGGCTACATTTACACCTGTCCCTCCAGGCTCTCGGAGCTGCAAAGGCACAACTTGAAATCAGATCAGTAGGAGTGATGTCCTTGGCTTTGCGGCAGCGGGGAGGTGGTGTACGTGAACGCGACGTGGCTCTAGCCTCCTGTCTCCAACCCCCTCCGGCAGCATGCACACACAAACATGCATGCACGCACGCACACACGACCAAGAGTGAAGTAATCGAGGCCACTTCTCATACACTATTCATCACCTCCCTGTATTATTCATCTGAGACAGACTCTTACACACTTCGCTTCACACAAACTCCACACTACATAGATCCTGAAAATGACTTACCAATCAGCACAGAAACGGTGCAAAGATGCTGCTTCTTTTAAAAGATCTTGCATCTTTGCACACTGCCCAGTGAGTTATGTAATCTAATCCCATCAAAAGGGTTTAAGCACAAATTCCTAATGTGTGTAATCTGAAAGTTAAGAGTTTTAGCAACCAGAGGGTCAACTCTACCAATTTAGTCATATCCAATTCCCACCTATTTAGTGTTGTACGACCACATGCCCCTTTACGAACTTTTACTGAAATCGATACCACCACCCACCCACCCTCTTGTACAAATGAGCTCAGAGACCATCATGATTGGCTGGTGATCATTGTAAGTGACATCCTTCTCTCCTCTGAGAGTTCAGTAAATTTACTCCCATCAACTGCGGGTCACAGAAGGCTGTGGCATGAGCCTGGATTCGAACCCGTGATCTCCTGGTTGACACACCATTCCAGAGCCTGAAAAAGCTTGTGAAAGTTCTGCTTGCAGTGGATTTATTTAAACGTCTCCATAAATGTTTAATCAGCAACCTTATTACCTCACTTCCATTATAGCTTGCTTGTGAATAAAACCCATGTCTTAAGCAGCCTGATTCTAAATCCATACTCAGTGACAAAACATTTTAGGTACTTTCCCTGAATGGAAAACCACAGAATTTTAATCAGATCCTCCAACTATACTCTCACAAGCAGTGAGGGAGAGAAAGGGGGAGAAGGAAAGAGGTGTGTGTTTCAGGCCTTCTTTATGAATGAAGTGACTTTGTAAGATTGGGTGTGTACGCAGAACCACATGTCACAGAGCCTTTAAAAAACACAAAGCTGGAGTCACTTCAAAAATCTATCAAGTCTCAAATCATCAAGAAATCATTACCAGCCATAAGAAATGCCTTAAAGCAAAATATATATATTTTTTGCTTTAAGGCATTTCTTATGGCTGGTAATGATTTCTTGATGATTATATATATATATATATATATATCTTTCCAACCCTTAGCCTCCTTAGCATTGACAACCATAATTTCAAGTCGCTCATTGCTTTCTCAGATCACTGTTCTCGGTTCGATATCCTCGTGAATCTTTATTCTGATTACCACAAACAGGATGCAGCTGCCATGTTCTAAGGGACGTCATTGCTGGGCCATTTGGGCAAAACACCGTCCTTTAAAAACAAACTTGTCACTTACCACTTCGTCCTCGGACCAGCACTTCTCGATTAGCTTGGGGACGGGCTTCTTCACTAGACGCTGCAGTGCCTTCCCGGCATCGTAGCTGCTCTCATGAAGCTGCAAAAAAAAAAAAAAAAGAGGCACTAATTAGAATTTTAAATCAAGGGCGAGTCAATTTCAAGAGACCACCTTAATCCTTTGCAGAGTGCTGAATGTAAGAAATAGTGGAATGTCATTCCATAAGTGTGTGTAGTTGGCGACCGATGGAGTTTGGACAGGGAAAAGAAAATACAAAAGCCTTAAACTAATGAACAGGACACATCCCAGCCCAAGAAACTGAAGTATACAATAAACTGAGAAGACAAAAAGGTTAAATTGAACAATTTCAGTTTGAATTTAAGCAGCTTATTTCATCACTGCCTTCCTCATCATCAGGGTTCTCCACATATAGACTGTTTGTGCTGGTGGAACTTTGTTCTTCGTACTCATTTGCTCAAACATACTGTTTAAATAACTGCGCGGTCATGGGATATAGACCACACAGCACACCACTGGCATGAAGACGCACATTACCATGTGTGTGATCGATATTACAATGTGACAGCATGGACTTTATAAACACAGACACATTCAGTCTTTTAACTAGAAATGCATTCTTGTTACAAAGCACGAGTTATATGTCCCACATCGTCAATTGCAGCCTGTAGATTGTTAAGAGGCATTTTTGATGAATTGCCTTCGAGATGGTCCAGGTTCAAAAGGCTTGTCGGACGTGCTATAGGGATCATTCAACATAGATATAAAACAAAATCTATAAAGAACAGGTACTGATGGCGTTAACAGGAAGTGCCCGCTGTGGTGGCACATGTAAACAGCACATGAAAACATATCACCTAAGATGAGTTTGGTGGAGTGAGGGACAATAATGCAAAATTAAGGTGACAGATTAAGAACATTAACAGCCCTGTGTATATTTGCTCATTCTATTTAAAGCTACTGGCAAATAAAATACAAACTCAAGTCTGTGATCATCTCAAATCATGATTCACTGAGCATTGTTTATTAAGTCACATGTCACTGGAAGCATTCTCTATTGGAACAGGGAATGATGGGCTGCTTTTGAGTCAGAGAGAGCCGATTTGTTCAGAATTCCTGTCCTTGGTGTACTTCAAGTTTACCTTTAATGCATTTAAGCAAAACTGTTAAATATTCCACCAAACTTTTTTTTCTGAAATTAAAGTGTACCTGTGGTGAATTTGTATTACTGGCTCTTTAATACAATCACGTATGTCATCAGTGGTTCTGACAAGCAGTCAGTCCTTGCTTCTTGGTGATGTCAGTGCTGCTACACTACAATTAATACTAGGCATGCAGCAGACACCAGACTAAGATAACATTATCTGCCAATGCTGAGCTGGGTATCGCCAGGAAATTTGTGGCCTGCAAAGCATACGACTGGACAAACAACAAGCGCAGAAATTGTGAAAAATATAACGTAACGACAGCACAAGCCGTACACAGAAAACGTTTCCTTCTGGATACAATTCAGTAGTCTGCAAACACCTTCACGCTAACCTGCTGTCAGCATGACCTCCAGGTAAAATTACCCGTCACAAAAACCCAAGCTTTAACGTCTAAACCGGGTGCAGTTCCTACGAAATTCCTTAATGAAAAGTAGAACGATGACAATGGAAGATAGCAGCGCCTCGCCAAAATGAACCAGTAAAAGATAAGAGCCTTTAGAATGCAAGGAGTTTTATCACCGAGAATGTTTCTCACTGCTTGTTTACTTGCAGTGGCTAAAGCAACTCAACAAGTTCACCGCACGTCAGGGAAAATTTTTTATTCTGCATTGGTTCAGTCGCCACTTAACATACGGGATAAAATTGCCCAGTGTAGTACGTTTATATATTCCTTTTTATGTTAAAGTCCTGTATAAATTAAATGTATTACATTAGACAGACATTTTGCTGTAAGCATGACCAATAACTGTGCCTTGATATGGTTTTATTCCCAAAGCTTAATCCTTAACTAGCTTCTCTCTCTCAAGACTCTCTTCTTTTCCTTTTGGCTTTTTCCCTTTTTCAGGGGTCACCACAGTGAATCATCTGATTCACATGTTTGATTTGGCATAGATTTTTATGTCGAATACCCTTCCTGACACAACCCTTTAGCAAGGGGCAGAAACATGCTGATGGCTATGCAGCTACTCTTCATGAAAGTGAGCAATGGTTGTTTTATATGAACCTCATACCATAGACCAGGGGTCACCAACCTTTTTGAAACTGAGAGCTACTTCTTGGGTACCAATTAATGCGAAGGGCTACCAGGTTGATACACACTTGTGACATAAATTTGCTCAATTTACCTTTAATTATGTTATTATTAATAATTAAATGATATTCATCCCTGTCGGGGGTCAGGAACCTTTTTGACTGAGAGAGCCAAAAAAAAAAAAATAATAATAATAATAATATCTAATCCTCTGAGAGCCAAATATATTTTTTTAATACTGAGACCAACAATTTTAGAGTATAATATGATGCTGAATTTATTTTAATCAACATTGTTATAACGAAGTTATTTATTAATAAGAAAGGTACTTCTTACTATTATTGCGACTTCTGGTGCTGCTGATGGCTTTGTAGTCTGGTTGATACGTGCTGAGGTTCAGCTTCACGCGGGCATTTAGGCTTCCATCTATTACACGTGACTGCAGGTTGGTCTTGATGTGTTTCAGGTGTGAGAAGGACTGCTTGCGTGCGCATGTGGAGCCAACCATGGGCTAGGACTCATGATAAGACCCACACTGCAGTGTTTATGTGACAGGAAGGGTGTCCCAAAGCAATTTTTTCATGTCTGTCCATTTGTGTTTTGCTTGCAAGCTCTGCTTGGCTTCGTGCACATGAGCTGATCAAAACGAGGGAAATTTACCTCTTTACCCAAAAACAACTCATGCAGGCTGGTGCATATAATCCAATAAAATCAGAGTTTCAAGGTTTCGGCCCTGCTTACACACTGGAGTCCAGAAAGGATCGACTCTCACAATTTCCATCATCACATTGCCATTACCAATGCACAAACCTGAAGCCAAAATCAAAAATTATTACACGCGATGCCGAAACAAAAAAACCCATCAAAGCAGGCAGGTATCAGGCTGAGAGATGTCTTTCTAAAAACACTTTGGAATTGTCAATGAGGGGGGGGGGGGGGGTCAAGAAACAGTGAACCGCAGACAGCATTAATTCTCTGCTCTCCCCTCCTTGGTCCAAATGGAAATGCCATGTTTATTGCATTTTGAGTTCTTCGGTTTACGCCCTTCTCGGTGTTCTGTTGTGTTCGCAAAGAAGAGGACCTGCCATCATCATGATTCGTGACGCATGTGAAAGTAACATTAGCTACCAGTTGTTCAGAGCTATTACAATCCCACTACAGCTGAAGTGTGTGTGTTCATTTGACGTTACAGTGAGCTCATTCCACACTGAGCAAGTGGGTCTTTCCAAAGGCAGAATCGTGCCCCATGTGCTCGTCAGCCTGTGGGCGTTTCTGGAAAAAGTGAGCAAATGTGGGAAACAGCAGAGGGATTTTCTACAATTTGTCTTCATCTGCTATTACACAGAAGGTTGCCAGGGACACCTCATTTCACTGTCTCTGCTAGTGGACTCCTAATTGTCCAGGACAAATAATTTCGCTCTTTTTCTTTTTTTTTTTTTAAACTGGTAAAGCCCAGCTGTGGAAAGTCAGCATAAGGATTGGGGGGGGGATGAAGTGGAATTAAATAAGCGAACATTTTTGAAGTCACTACAAACAGCAGAAAGTTCTCCGAGTCAATGACTGGTTTATTACCAAATAAAAAAAAGTAAAAAGGCAGACTTTGATTATTCCAGACCACAATATGTAATTGTACATGAGATGGAATAACGAGCGGGATGTAAGCCATTACCATTAACGATTAGCCTCAGTAAGCAAAATACTGTGCAGTAATTACTCCAGTTTGGATGCAGTCCTGTTAACACCATGTTCTTAAACACTTCCCTCTCAAAAGGTTAACGACAAAGAGAACGACTCTTCCCGATGTCTGTAGTCTTCTTCCCCATGACACCGCTGATGGATACATTATGGCTTTCCTAACCCACACTAATTGGACTGGCCTAAATGTTGCCTTTGGGTATTTCTGGATAATTTCTCCCCTCTGTCAAATTATAAGAAACACTGAAATGGTAATAAAATAATATGTAAGAGCTAATTTAAAAGATTAAACTGACCATGAGAAAGAAATTGCAGCCTATAAGTAATTGCTGGATCCAATTCCAAAACAGATCCAAGTCTGCTGGTACAAATTTGTTATTGTATGTTTACTACATCATATAACGTAGCTTCATAAAGGATATAAAGTTGAGTTATATAGAGTGGCAAGTCCTTAGTTTTAGGTCGCTCATATGGGGTTACATGGAGGGGATCCACATCCTCTCCATGCCAAATTTCCACTGGTGTTCCCCAGAGCTCAGTTCTTGATCCATTTCTCTTCTCTCTTTATATAAATCCCTTGGTGATGGCATATCCTCACATGGGTTCTCATACCACTGCTATGAAGATGGCAACTTATTCTCGCTACTCCTCCCTCAGATACTAATATTTCTGCCTGGCTCTCTGCATGCCTGGCAAGTATCTCCTCATGGATGGCAGCTCACCAGCTGATGCTTAATCCCAACAACACTGAATTGCTGTTAATCCCAGCTGACTCTTCCCCACACCAAGATCTTGCAATCTTCTTGGACAATACTGTGATCGCTCCTTCAGGCACTGCACGAAGTCTTGGAGTAACCAAGATCAGTGTCTGTCCTTCTCTTCTCATGTCATTAATCTTTCTCGATCACGTTGATTTCTTCTCTTTAATATCAGAAGGATAATTCCAGGAAGGTAACTCAGACACTGGTTCAATCCCTTTTCATCTCAAGACTAGATTACTCCAACTCACTCCTGGCAGGTTTACATTTGAGCTCTACTCAACCTCTGCAACTGATCCAGAATGCAGCTGCACGGCTTGTTTTCAACCTTCACAAAATTTCCCCCAACACACCACTGCTACAATCTCTCCACTGGCTTCCTGTAGCTGCTCACATTCATTTAAGTCACTAATGCTTGCCTACAAAGCTAAAAATGAACCTGCACCTTCCTACCTCAAAGCACTTGCCACACCTCACACTACACCACGTTCTCTCAGATCCTCTAGAACTGAGAGACGGATCCCTCCATCTACCAAGGGATGGACGGACGGACGGGGGGGGATGCATCTAAACTTTCTGTTCTGGCTCCAAGGTGATGGAATGAACTTCCGCTGAACATCTGGGCAGCTGAATCACTGGGTATCTTCAAATGACAGCTGAAAACATACTGTTTAATCTAAGTACTGCTGTAAAAAGGTATGCTGTATACAAACACACACACACAGGACCTCACCCCCCCACACACACACCACCTACCATCTAACTTTGACTGATGCTATACTTAGTCTGTGTTCTGACAAACCAGTACAAGAATATATTCATTGATCGAGGCTTTAAAGCACTTCTGTAAGTCACTCTGGATAAGAGCGTCTGCTGAATGCTGTGAATGGAAATGTCACCAGAATTCCTGTTTGTGGTAGCTTCATGGCTTCCAAACAAACCTGAACTGCTATTTCACATCCAGAGGGTTTTTTTTGTTTGTTTGTTTCCAATGATTCAGGAACAGTATTTGCACCAAGTGCTATGTAGGGTTTAATATAAATCTAACAGAAAACTCTACAAAATGTCATCTAAGACACACAATTTTTCAACTGTAATAGTGTTAGTTTCCAGCTACGCTCCCTTGTGGACAAACGCATCAACTGCATGACCTTGTAGAGAAGGAAAGACCAGAGGAGCCCAAGTCCTGCAAAGCTGAGGACCAAACAGCCCAGTAGTTTCGACTGGTTATTTCATTCAACAGGCAATTTAATTACCATAATTAGTTTGTACCTGAGCAAAAAATTCAGCACATCATGCAGGACAGTCCTCCAGGAACACAGTTGTGTACACATTGTGTATTATAACATATTTAAAACTAAAAAAATATAAGATGCAAAATTGGAACAATTATTGCGCCTGACAAAGGAAGGCAACTTTTTTTTTCTTTTTAACTAGCATGATGAAATCTTCACCAGACTCCCAATAACACATCCACGAGGCCACGTTCAATTTTTTTCCCCCTGGATATTACCGTACAGTCAAACTGAGGCATTTGGATCAGAAGACAAAGCTCACCTTTGTTTGCACATAACTAATAGATACTTGTTGAGTAGAGCAAAGCAAAATGTATTCATCATCCATATAAACCATAAACAGGCTGAGCTGCAGTACCATCCCTAGCCATTTCACTGACAGACTACCAGTTCTGCTTTTTATACCTCATAAAATAGAAGAATATCGCTGACAGCAGATTAAATTTATGAGTGGAGAAATTCCAACACTCAGTTATGTTTAGGCTGAAATATATTAAAAACACACACTATCTGGTTTATCTTTTCATTGCTTCCAACATTCTAAAAGCAATTAGCAATAAATCCGTCTGCACTTTGCAGGAGCATTGCTAATATGCAGCATTCATTTTGCAGAAGTCAGCATTCCGATATTTATGTGTTACCATGGTTACTGATAAAAAAAAAAAAAAAGACGCAAAGTTTTATAAATTATTGCAAAACAACACTTGCAATGCTTCTCAATTATTTTCTGTGCCCCCCAAAGAAGAAAAAAAAAAAAAAAAAAAAAATTTCACCCCCCCACCACCCCGTGAGCCACTATTAATACTGTAGTATTATTTGTCTATAAAATTATTAGTACACATCTGCATAACGTTGTATCTTTAACATTAAAAAGAAATATAGTTCAACTTACAATAAAGAAAAACTTCATTAACATGGTTTTGTAACCTGTAATAGAAAAGATTTATAGTGCACCAATGTGCCTGAAATTAAAAAAAATACATCCGTATTTAAACTCATTCAATTTATTTATGTCTTAATATCTCCATCTCTCTCCACCTTTCGCTTTGTTCCTGTTAGAACTTTTTCTGTGCTGTTTGAGTGGTTGTTTACTGCACTTCATATCGTTTGCTCGTGCGGAAAAACCGCTACACCATTGTGCGATAATGAGCACCACTGCTATCTACTGGAGTGGAAGTGCAATTACACTTAATTCTAGTACACAATTCCAGAAAAGCCTTTTCCCCAGGGTCATACGCGGTGCCCCCGGCATCATATTGCACCCCCCACTATTTCAGAACACTGCTTTAAAGGCATGTGAACTTGATACACTTACTGACAAACATTTATTTTGATGCATATGAAACCATCAACTTACAGTGTTTAATGCATTAAGTGTAGTGTCATCGCGTGAGGCGGCCAGGCACCCGTCTTCTGTTGAGCCTCCATCACACATCCCTGCAAACGCTGCCATGCTCCTGCACACAGAAACGTATTAAGAACTACACACAAGCAAACATGGCTTAAAAAATACATGCATAAACACATGGCACTCCTTTGGCCCGAAAAGTAGTAGCAATATTGTTGCTGAGTACGACATGGTTGTTTGAACTCACCTAGCTGCCCGCAGGTACATGAGCAGGTCACAGTCATTGACCCCCGGCATCCAGACCAGCTCTTCGTTTTCAGTCACTTGCCCTCCAGGAGTAGGGAAAGGTTGCAGCTCTGGGAGCTTGGCCTATTAAATCATTGAGACCACATTACAAAGAAACCACAAATAGTGCAAGCAGCTAGTGTTAAAGATCAGTTTCCAAGTGTGGGCCTTATGTGGCGAGTGGATATGGCTGGAGCAGACGAGTCGTGCTGAATGATTTTAAATGCTGCCAGTGAATAATTCAGACCACACATATCAAATGTTATATGCTGTCACATACAGTACAATGTATTTAATATATGAAAAGTATTTTTCTGAAATGTACTAATACAGCCTTTTTTTTGCTTTTGCTATACTGTATTAATCCCACAAGGGAAATTATTACTTCTGCATTTAAAAATCCAACATGAGCACATACGGAGCAGTTGGGGGTTAGGGGCCTTGTACAAGGGCACTTCAGCCATGAATGTGGAGGAAGGGAAGGCGCTGCTTACTCCCCCACCGTCACAGATTTTTCTTGCTGGGAATCAAACCAGCGACCTTTCGATCCCAAAGTCACTTCTCTTACCATTAGACTACGGCTTCCCCTTTAGGGCTGCCAGAGCAGTTTTAATGCCACGGTGCATGAATTCTAAATGTCTTTGAAGCTGTACTGAAGAAATTAACAGCATTCTTCCTAAAGACAGTCCTGAAGGTCATGAAATTTGTGTTAAATGTAGAGGATGTTGCATCATAATTTAAAACCTACTAATAAATTCTTCCACTGGCTTTGATCTCATTAGTGTGAAGGCATGAGCATCTACTTTTACTTATTGAAGCATTCAGCAAGGTCTTTTGCCCTGTGCATGGGGATGGAGTCCTCCTGAAAGTGACCACACCCACCATTTAAAAATAATGAAAAGTGAACTTTGCATGAAGTGTGTGGGGGGGGGGGTTGTTGGGCAGTGATCAACATTAGACAACAATTACATGAAAAATTTTCTACCAAAAGATACACTTCATATTTTCATCTTACATAAATCAAATGGTGTAAGTTTTATGTTCTTTATTTATTTCATTTTCACTGTAAAACTGTTCATATACCAGCAACCATACTTATGAATAAACAACACTAACACAGCAGAAATTTAATCAGGATTTATTAATATACTAGCAAGTAAGCAGGGTTACTATTCCCCCTCACTTCCCTGAGCGAAGTCACAATTAAGACAATTTAAAATAGAGAAGTCTAATTTTAACAGAAGAACTTTAACATTTCAATTATTTTTTTTTTTCAACATTCCATTTATTTCCCATTGACTCAATTACTATTTGCATGATCTCATTTCCTTTCTGAAGGATACCCTAAATCGCTCTGGTTAAATGGATTGCTCTGAACTCCCGCTCCATTGCATTTCTCTCTGCTCCTTTCCTATCATGCAGTCCATTTATAGTCTTTTAAGGAGAGACACTGCTGTAATCATACCACAAGAAAACACTCTGATGCAGTATGTCAGACAGAACGCTCTATAAAAATCCATGACAGTAATTACTGGCGATACTTCATTTTTTTTAATCCACCATTTTCCCAGGAAACCTCGCTTTCTTTCAGCCTTCGATTTTAAACTATTGAAACTGCGTCCGATTTCCAACGGACACGGACTGGTCTGTGTATCCATCAAGCTCAAATGCAAGCCAGGCAGGAAGTGTGTGAAATTCATTTCTGTGCACATGAACCCACATTAACCCTTTATGGCCAGTCGTGCTACTCGATAAAGTTACCACAAACCAAGAAACATACACAAGTCTGTCTGGATGTGTATCACTGAGCCAACAGTTGGTTAGAATGGGTTAAAAGAGGACATGATTAATATTGTTTGAGTGCAGGAATTAAACAAACCTGGTGACTGGGACCTACTCGAATCTCCCCTTGGGTGCTGTTTAATCGCCTGCAAAACAAACAAAAAGAGTGCAGGCAACAATGAAAAAAAAAAAGAAAAAAAGAATGGAATAAATATCAACCTGAAGACATCATACAACTACAGTACATTTTACACATCACACATACATACAGGTTTGCATCCAAAATGCATGCATCTGATATCCATTGCATTGATAACCATATCAACGGCACACAGTTTAAAAACTCAGTCAGGTGTCTCACACCATCAAATGTCTGCAGATACAGTCAGAGAAAACTTGTCATAAAAAAAATAATAAACATGACATATGAATAAAAAGACCCCAATCAAATCACTAAAATCCATTCGATTCTCAAGACTCCTCAGCAGCAGTCATCTATTTCCACACACCCCAGTCTGCACCTTTTCATGAACAAATATAAATTCCATTTGTCCTTGTAGTAACACTGTATGCATAATATAGCAGAAGTAATAAGTCAGGACATCAAAGACTGATATTAGTGTTTCCCAAAATTACAGGAGTACATCTCAGCAACACTGTGTATTTAACTGAAAATGCTAAAAGACTGGAATATCAATAACCTCACTGCATTCAATGACCTAAAGCTAATTAAACTGATATTCCACTTTTGTGTCATCCATAACATGATGCAAGCAATACAAATGATAACAGCAAACAGCACAATGAGAAGCAACTCAAAAAGGGTGGGAAAAAAAAAAACCCTCACCGAAAATCAGCATCAGATGACTACTGAATTGATATATACAGCTGTTACAGATTAATGTAATATTGTACGACAAGGCACCATGAGGGGATGATATGGACAGGAAGCCGTGACGCCAAACAAAAGGACAAAGGCAGTGAGAAAGGCAGGGGATGATGGGCTTCATTGTTCATGCAGAGGTACAGTACAAACAGCCCCCAAAAGGCCAGAACATATGATGGGAGAGGGACCCTGAAATGAGTGCTGTTACAAAGCCCCCCCGTAACTATGGCAACCACAATTTAATAATAGTGTTCCAATCTCCAGCTGCAGTGGATTAAAGAAAATGACAAGATGTTCCTCTCAAAAAGCATTCCCCCCTTCTGTTGCCAGGGCAACGGCGCCGATTTTCATATCGCCGTCCGCAGTGCGCGCCCAGAAACTGTCAGTGTGATTTGCGTCCGGAGCGAAGCACCCTCCATCATCACTGCAAAACTGGCTGGAGCGCCAGGATGTAGTGTGTGTGTGTGTGTGTGTGTGTGTTAGGGCCTCTGGTAGCAGCTCAGGGCCTCAAATCACAGCCTTCCTTTCGCGCCTGTTTTATAAACACTCTGCAGAACTCATTCCTCCTCCAACCCCAGCCACTAAATTCTGATAAAAAACATAAGCACTGTCAACTAAAGGAACACTACACGAAAGCATATATTCTGCCGGCAGATGCAAAGAATCTACATCCTTACAAACACTCCGCGGAGGGATCAGTCCAAGGATTAAGTGTCCCTTGCCTTAAGACTCATTAAAATTAGAACCGAGTACAGAAAGCAGATCAGGACTGCAAACTTAGGGTGGAACTATTTATTTGAAACCTGCAGCTCACTTGGAGAACTCTCCAGAACATCATGCTACACCTTGGGAACTGTCGGCAGGCCTGAGCAATGCCACGCTGATCACTAAAGCAGGGGAAAGTGACCTACAGGCAGCCATGTGCCACCATACAGGAAATGCTCACACCATTCTTTTCCAATAATGATCTACAGTTCAAGTTTAAACTCAAGCTGAAGCAAATAAGCTGTAGGGGCTCGTTTAACAGCGAAGACGGCACAAAAATAATCATGGCAGTAAATCACTCCACTCCTGTGAGCAGCTGCTTGTTGCTGTGCTAACACACAACCATTAACTCACGGAATTATCAAAGTCTTGATACTGTTAATAATAATCGAAGCAGCACACTGAAAATAAATAGTTACTTTATAAATTATAAGAATAGTGTTTTTATAAAGACATACTATAAACTTGAACACACGTTTACGGCATTTTTTCCATGTTTGCCTTTTCAGCAGTGCAATATATCATTTATTGTACTGCACTGTAATCACCAATTTCTAGGATGTACTGACTACAGAAAATAATAATAAATTATTATTATTAGGCTACAATTACCAGAGTGCCAGACATCTGGACCAGTACATGAATAAACCCACTGCATTATTTACTTCCTTTTCCCATGTCCTCAAATAGGACATTTATTTATACAACCTGTACATGAGCAGGTCAGTTCTCGATCTCTCTCGATCACTCTCGCTGTGTGTCAGAAAGCTGGCTATTATTAATAATCAGAACCATGCGTGCCATTCCCTTGTAAATCTTAATACAAACAGTGTTGGTCTGGTATCAGCCGACACATGTTAACTTTGACATTTTACACAAAGCACACAGCGGATAATCGCTGCTCTCTCACAGTGGTGGATGACTACAATTACCAAGTCATTAATTATTACTTGTTCCATTTATAAGCCATCTAGACACAAACATGTCCCAGAAGATATCGCTCGGAAAATCTGCAACAAGTAAATAAATGTAAAACACAATACTACACTTCATCTACTTGATAGTACAAGTTTGCAGTAGGCTAAAACACTATCAGAATTATACTACAGATGACAGACATATTTGAGTATCAGCTTACATGGTCTACTCTAACACAGAGAAAGTGCAGGACTGCTACGAGTTTGAATTTGATATTTTACGAGTGCAATGGTGTACTTCCCACTGCAATTCCCATAGATGGCTCACAATAGCAATGATGCACATGAACTAAGGACACAAAGGCGGTCTTTTACATGCCATCATCACGTCTGTGATATTTTGCTAAAATTGGCAACAGGGGCATGCAGAGGATGGCAATATTGCCGCATGTTTAAAGCACAGATATAAGACTTGTATCTTTTGTTAAAAGTGGAAAAGATTTTTTAACCATTAATATAATATGACTATCTAAATGTCTCTGCAATAAAGAAAACTCAACTGTGCAGTCTGCAGAGCTCAAACAACCAATGTTAGTATATTAAATATGACAGCACAAAAATAAAGTAATGCAAGATAGTGTGCAAATATACAGTATACAGGCACACACACACACACACACACACAAAAGCATCAGGTTATAGTAGTGCAATATCACCAATTTAGTATGGTGCCATTTCAATATAACAGACCAAGAGATAGTGTCATGGCTGTCTAAGTGCTGTGAGGGTGTTTATTTTTAAAATACGGGTTAGTTTAATATTATAGGATATAACCTTAACCCTGGCGGTGCCAAAGCCGAAAAAAAAATCGATTTTATGTTTTTCTTTTCTTTTTTTTGGAAAAGCCTCTATATAATCTTCAATATAACATAAGGTTATGTAATGCTATTTATTAGGTAGATTCTGCATTCCATATCAAATTGGGAGGTAATTTCACAAAAAAAAAAAATGCATGGCATTTTGAGCTTTAACATTGGGCACTTCTAGGGTTAAAAAAAAACAAAACAAAAAAAAAAACCCACCACACAGGACTTGCTATGCATAAACTATATGGAAGGAGACACAGGAACTCTACCCCTGGCACATGATGAGCCACAACTTGCATCCGGCATAATTTACCTCGAGCACGAGGACAGCAATCAAGCCTTGGCCCCGCCCCTTCTATCAAGCTCATCCAATCCCTACACACCTTCAAGACGGCCATACCATAACATAACATAGCGCGAGCTTCTCAACTTTATTTACTCCATCCCTGAATGACTGGAAGCTTTCCTCACTGCTGTGAAACAGTACACTTTTGTTTCCGAATGTTCCTGCGCCATGTCACTCTGTCGCTGTCCGTAAACACACACTCAGAACCCTGCAAAATGGTCTCCAGCTCTGGGGCTGGACCTTCTTCAAATGAACGACACGTTAAGTTACAATACAGTACTTCCAACATGTGCGGAAAGAGAGGCGTCGACGGAAAGTCGGCAGTTGTCGGGCTATTCCTAATAATAAATAAATTCAGAAATAAATCAAAAGGACCGTTTGTATTTCCTCCTGTAAACAGGAGACTCGTCTGAAGCTCAGATGTGAAGGAGGTAGTAGCCTTGTGCTACATGGCAGACGGCGGATTTGACAGCAAACTGCACAGAAACAGCGACAGACACAAAGCTCGGCATTATTAAAGCACACCGCGGTGCACAAACCCAAAGCCAATAATAATAATAATAAAAACCGTCAGCAGACCTGGACTAACAAAGATTTATAGCTTACCAGATAAAGTCCGACGTGCACACCTACCTTCGGGGGCTAAACAAGTCATCCATGTCGGACATGACACGCTGACCGCGACGCACGCCGTGATACACAACTCTCCCTCTCCGCCTGTGCGCTTTAAATGCGCTCAAAATGGAGGCTCATGCGCTCGCGCTTCCACCGAGCCCGTGCCGTGTATGTGTGTGCGCGCGTGCGTGCGCGTGTGTGTGTGTGTGTGTGTGACCTCAGCTTCACACACGGCGCGCGCAGTTCCCGTTCCGACAGACGCCACTGAGCATGTGCCGCGACCTTCCACACCGACACGCGTTCAGAGCGCACTCCATCCCCGCTGCTGCTTCGGAGCGCGAGCGGAGAGTCCGCATACCAAAACGAGCGCGCGAGCAACAGAGGGAGGGAGCGAGCAGAGGGAGCGAACGTAGGGAGCCACGACCTTGGATTGGCTGCGTCCGAAACGGCATGTTGCCATCGCCGGTAACCATGGCAACCTACAGCACCGTCCGTTTCGGCGCTTACATACATATTATGCGGTTTTGGGACCGAGCCGTGGAGAACAGTTCAGATGCACAAAGTTCAGCATTTCCGTAAGGTTCGCCCTTTTTATCTTGAAGGAGGCATAAATCCTTCGTGTAACTCGTTATCCCGTCGTAATTTTATATAATTCTGTTACATTTCTCCTCTTACAAGCACAGTATCAGATGTCTGCTGTTTGTTTAGTAGGTCCCGACCAATAATAGACCAAACCCTCTATTTACTGAAATACTTAGTACTAAATGTTCAGGACTCCCCATCCCCAAATTTCACAAACAATTCAAAACTTCTACTCCCATTATATATATATATATATATATATATATATATATATATATATATATATATATATATATATATAAAATATATAATAATATATTTATATATATATATATATATATATATAAAGAGAGAGTTAACGCCTCCAGCCAGCACAGACCACAACAAAGAAGATTTATTTTATTAAACTTTATTTATTAAACTTTTTATTTTTATTTTATTTTTCTATACTTTTTTGAAAACCAACGTATAATCGAAAACGACTCAACTCAAAATGACTTAAGCCGAGGTATACCTGTATATTATATATACACAGCCTGGGTGCGGCTAGCATTGAGCTACCATAGCATATTAGTTCAGGATAGGAGTTGAAGACGCCGATCTCATAGCTGTAGTAGGGCCGACCGACGAGCATAGTGCAAAACACAAACAAACAAAACAACAAATAAAACAAATTAAAACGAACAAAGAAACAATTTGACTGAGAAATCCGTGACATCGCCATCTAGGCAGTGCCATCTTGGAGACGTCACTCCAAGTTCAATGTAAAAGAACATGAAGCGTAATGAAGTTTATCCTTTTGGTATCGTTTGTTAAACATGCTACAGAACATAAAATCTCACACACAAACATTCTAAACATTAACTTAGGTACTGTACTGGAATAATAATTGAAAAAGACTTTAATACTAGTGTTTTACAACAGTATATGCTGTGTAATGTCTATATTTTATCATCAATAAATATAACAGTAAAAGGTTTTTCTTAATCATTACTACATTTTACTACATTAATACTGTATTAATGAGTAAGACTGTCTATAGAATGTGTTTATTTTAGCGCATGTAATAGATACACAATATTTTACTTCCGGTTGCTCAATCACGCATGTAATATGATACATGTGGTTTCACTTCCGGGTACTGAACTTGCGGATTATCTTCATTCGCGAGAGGAACCGGAACCGAAACCCCGTGAATATCGAGGGCCTACTGTGTGTATATATATATATATATATATATATATATATATATATATACACACACATACATACACACACACACACACACACACACACACACACACACACACACACACACACAGTCGGCCCTCTACTTACGAAACCCTCTGGGTACGAAAACTCAACGTTACGAAAAACATTTTCCTAAATTTTCGTCCTCTTTTTATGAAAATATATATATCGTAGATATTTTTTCTACGAATTATATTTAAAATTATTTTAAACAGATTCAGTTTCTGTATGTTTGTTTGGTTGGGAAAAGCTGCAGCTGGCCTCGGCCCCATTCTGGGAGGCTGAATCAGAAATAAAATATCAGTCATTTTGTTTCTGAAACCTCTACATATGATGCATAGTTTTCAAAAGGCTTGCCACCTGGACTTTTGACATTTTTGCTGCACCCCATGCACAAAGAGAACTGGTAGTGACCCAGGTGTAACTAAAACCAATGAGTTATATTTTCCCCTTTAACACATCATTCACATATCACAACAACAATTCTTTGGGGTAAAGAGCTGCATGAACAGAATTCTAATCTTCACCCTGTCATGTTCATGTGATACATGGCTATGAGGCATTAATAAACCAGACAGACTTGAATTCATGTGTTTTTCACACTTCCATAATTCACGGTACATGTGCAAATCACTGCTGGATGCTCGCCCGGACTCTCGCATCTCTCGGCACAGATAGCTGAAAAAAAGTATCAATCTGTGCATTTGGTCTTCTTGTTCTCTGTCGTCCCTCCAAAGTGAACACTATAAGGGCCACTAATTTAACAGAACACTGTAATATACACTCAGAGCACTTCAGTAAAAACACTGAAACACCTCCATGTGCATGCAATCATCTAATCATCCAATCATGCGGAAGCAGTGCAATGTGTAAAATCATGTCAACAGCTTCAACTCATGTTGATGTCCACCAATAAAACGTGGATAAAGCTCTGTGATTCTGACCATGGCATGGTTGTTGGTGTACAGCAACAACAATTTCACACACAACAGTTTCGAAAACTCACTCAGAATGGTGCGCACAGAGCACAGACTTTCAACAAACAAAAAATTAACTCTTCCATGAACTAAAAATCTACAACCGAAACCAGCTTATTAAAGATTATTCTCAGAGATTGATGAGAATATTACAAACAGTCCCTGTGAGGAACCACTGAGGGAACTATTCAACAATATTAGCAAAACTTGACACCAATAATTGTTTTATTCTAATTACATTCACGACATTTGGCAGACACTCTTATCCACAGCGACTTACAGTTATCATTTTTATACAACTGAGCAGTTGAGGGTTAATGATCTTGTTCAAGAGGGCAACCGTGGCAGCTTGGTGGTACTGGGCTTGAACCCCTGACCTTTGGATCAAACCAGAGCCGTAACCACTGATTCACCACTATAGTATATACCACTCCAGTAACATTAACGAGTGGGGCCGGTGGTGTAGTGGTTAGGGTGCTCCACTCATGATCGGGAGGTTGTGTGTTCAAATCCCAGTTAAACCCTCACTGTGCTAAGACCCCTGGGCAAGGTCTCAAACACAAGTGTGCCTCTGTTCACCCAGCAGTATAACTGGGTACCAGTAAAAATATACTGGGAAGGTAACCTGCGATGGACTAGCGTCCCATCCAGGAGGAGTTGAACTCCTGGTCGCTTCACGCTACAGAAACCGGGAATAAGCACCGGCCTGATGAGCCACTATGGCTCGGGTGTAAAAAGCCCAGAGGACTTTACCTAACATAAATGAGTGAGATTCTTCATTCCAACAAACATGCGATCCCTATGGTTTATTTTGACATTTTCAGAGTGTGACAATGGTCTTGCATGCTCAGTTACAATCGCTTTTACCTGATTTTTCTGTATTGGGGTTTTTTTTTTTTCAGAATTGAGGAAGCTACTGTATAGCTCTCATTCTTTTTTTGCGATGATGTTCTGTTGAATTTCTATTATCTGAGAATTACTGACTGTGGCATTCAGTTTTTTTCTACCATTTTGATTCCTTGATTACCTGGGTTTTCAGGGTGAGTATCATCAAGCATGCACTGAAGGTATTAAGACCTAAATGCACACTGATGAAGAATATAGATTTTTTTTGGCAGCCACAGCGCTGGAGGTGCATACTTGTTTTAGTTTAAGCACCACATAGGCAGCTAGATTTAAAGTAGCACACTAAAATGGAATTTCTGTGTTTTATTTTTATTTATTATAATCATAATGGACTAAGAAGTGAGCTCCCAGAGTACGGCAGATTTTAAGAGCTATATAACTGTGTCTGTTTAAACCTTTTTAAATACATTTATTAAAACTTTTAAAATAAAGTTTTTATACTCTGCAGAATGATAATGAAAAGCACGCGAAAACAAGATTTTATAGATCACGCCACATAGACACATGAAAAAAAAAAAAAACTCAACTCAGTCAAAGGTGTGTTATAGCATACTAATTCAAAATGTTTTCATAAACTACTAAAACAGGCAAGAAAAACAGACCAAAACAAAAGGTTTATCATTTATATTTACACATTTTCACTGAGAAACAGCCCAGGTAGGCCGTTTTCTATGAGAAGAGTGCAAAACCAATAAGAGGTATTCTTATTCAGAGGTCAGCTTACATACTACGTGAACTCTTAAGATCTGTAAGATTTGTATATATGTATTTACACTAATTCAACTAAATAATACAAGAAAAACTAAAATTAATTTATGTTTTTTCCATTTTTTCCATGCAAAGTCAGAGAGGCTAGATTGAGATAGTTTGGACATGTACAGAGGAGGGACAGTGAGTATATTGATAGCAGGATGCTGAGGTTGGAACTACCAAGAGCAGGGGTGCTCAATCCTGCTCCTGGAGATCTACCTTCAGAAAGGCATTCGCTCCAACTCTAATCATGCCCACCTAACCATCCAATCATCTAATCAAGGGACTTTGAAATGTCTTAAGACCTGACTGGATCTTAGATGTCACATGGGCCACATCAGGGTTAGAGATAAAGTCATCTGGAAGGTAATCTCCAGGAGCAGAATTGAGCACCCCTGGCCTAGAGGAAGACCAACGAGGAGATTTATGGATGTGGTAAAGGCAGATATGAAGGTAGTTGGTGTAAGAGAAGAAGATGCACAGGATAGGGTGAAATGGAGACAGATGATTCGCTGTGGTGACCCCTGAAGGGAGCAGCCGAAAGGAAAAGAAGAATTTATCATTTTCCATTTTAACCGTCGCAGTGCCCAAAGCCGATCTAATCAGCTTCACGTCACGTTTCTCAGTGCCAAAGCCAATCTCATCAGCTTTCCCATGCAAACATTAGCCATTATAATTAATACGAAAGTAAATACAAGTAAATAATTTGTATGCTCGACGTGTGAACAAAAATAGGTGTTGAAATATCGCGTCTGTAAAATGGCGGCTGTTTAGTGTCTTCAGACGACACCAACAGCGAAGATGATCTGGAATCCTGGAATTGTAGTTATCTAATATTATGTTGCACGTTATAACTAATATATAATATACACTGTTTCAAGTTTTATTCTTTGAAATATTGCCTCGCTTGCTTCCTTTCGGCTTTTTCCCTTTTACTCGGGAGTCACCACAGCGAATCATATGATTCACATGTTTGATTTGGCAGAGGTTTTTACGTCGGATGCCCTTCCTGTCACAACACTTTTTAGCAAGGGACAGAAACACGCTGACGACTTTGCAGCCTACTCTTTACGAATGTCAGCAATGGTTCTTTTACATGAACCTTTCACCATAGACAGTGAGAGACGTGGCCTGCCTTTGATAACCCAGTTAGCTGCACTGTGTGTGTGTGTGTGTGTGTGTGGGGGGGCAGTGACAACCTTGTGAAGAGTGGGACTCGAACCCCCAACCTTTGGATCAGCGACCCAGCGCCCTATACCACTAGACCACCGCTGCCCCTATTTGAAATATTGCCTAATTCTGTGTAAACTAATACCAGTATCTAAATTTGGCAAAAGTTACATTTTTTCATCGGTGGACACATGTCGACTCATTTTGACCTAATTTAAGTGACAAACAGATATTTCAATTCTATTTTCCTTTTTTTCAGGTCCACTTACATTGAGCAACAATCCTGCTATCACAAAATCATGATAAACAAAAGATGAATAACCTGGTTAGCCAAGTTTGATTGATCCATAGCATGGTGGCAATCTTGCATTTGTGGTCGTGTGACCAGAAGTTGCCCTTTTTGCCCAAAAAATACATTTTTAAAAAGGACAATACAAGCGCTATTCATAACATAGATATAGTTTATTTATGTAAATCCAATATTTATGCATATAAAATCGATATATACACAGTGGTTCCTCACTTTCCGAAAGTCTCACCAAACGAAAAATGCAGGTTATGTAACGCATTTTCCTAGAATTTTTATCTCTGGATACGAAACAAGTTCACCTTACGAAAGCCCCATCTTAAAAATTCAAACGTGCCATTCAAACATTCAAATGCACCACTCAAACATTAAAACGCGCTATTCAAACAATGCACAAGCTGCTCTCCCATCAATGATGTTCAAACGTTCCACCTCGCTGGCCTCCCATTGGCTAGGAGGGATGACGCAGCTCCCTCCCATTGGCTATCTCCTAACATCCCACCCCGCTGGTCTCCTATTGGCTAGGAGGGATGACGCAGCTCCCTCCCATTGGCTATTATGGACCTGCATCTCCCATAATGCTTTTCATGTAAAGGACAGAATTACTGTTGTTTCATGCTGTATTTCATGACTCAGGCTTTTAACCTTCCATAAACATTTGCAAGATTATAACTCTGCTAAGAAGACATGGTCAACACGCGCACACACACACACACGGGCGCGTGTGATTTTCGGTGCAAGTGAGAAGAAGAAACGGGCTCGAGTGAAATCGCAAAGGAATATGGCCAAACCCCTCTACCATCGGTACGATATTGAAGCAGAAGGAGGTCTTAAAAGGTATGCTTTTATCATTTTTAAAGGGTTTAGGGAGTAGTATTGGGAGCCTTGGAACGAATCCCGCGTTTTACATGTAAAATGCGGTTCAATTTAAGAAAAATGCAGGTTACGAAAATAGCGCTGGTACGGATTAATTAATAAAAAAAGTGAGGGACCACTATATATACAATACATGTTGGTTATGCAGAAAATTGGCTGGCATTTCAGGGTACAGTAGAGGGCACAGCTAGGGTTAAAGTGTGGCAATGACGACTCTATCTGCGCAAGTGCTCATGAGAAACTGTAAGGGTCTGTTATTATTACCCACTCTGAATAATGATTTGTAATTACACGACAGTGCACCAGTTAGATCACTCCATTATAATATCTTCTTCTTTTACTTTCGGCTGCTCCCTTCAGGGGTCGCCACAGCAAATCATCCGCCTCCACCTCACCCTGTCCTCCGCATCTCCTTTTCTGACTCCAACAACCTTCATGTCTTCCTTCACCACATCCATAAATCTCTTCTTCGGTCTTCCTCGAGGCCTTCTGCCTGGTAGTTCCAACCTCAGCATCCTACTGCCAATATACTCACTATCCCTCCTCTGTACATGTCCAAACCATCTCAATCTAGCCTCTCTGACTTTGTCTCCAAAACATCTTACGTGGGCTGTCCCTCTGATATACTCATTTCTGATCCTATCCATCCTCGTTTCTCCCACGGAGAACCTCGACATTTTCATCTCCGCTACCTCCAGCTCTGCCTCCTGCCTTTTCCTCAGCGCCACTGTTTCTAAGCCATACAACATCGCTGGCCTCACCACCATCTTGTACACTTTTCCCTTCATTCTTGCTGACACTCTCCTATCGCACATCACACCGGATACTTTTCTCCAACCATTCCAGCCTGCCTGCACACGCTTCTTCACCTCTTTTCCACACTCTCCATTGCTCTGGATTGTTGAGCCTAAGTACTTAAAATCCTCCACCTTCGTTATCTCTGCTCCCTGTAACATCACCGTTCCTCCTGGGTCCTTCTCATTCACACACATGTATTCTGATTTTCTGAGGCTAACCTTCATTCCTCTCCTTTCCAGGGCATACCTCCACCTCTCGAGATTTTCCTGCACTTGTTCTCTGCTCTCACTACAGATCACGATGTCATCTGCAAACATCATAGTCCATGGAGATTCTTGTCTCACCTCGTCTGTCAGCCTGTCCATCACCATAGCAAACAAGAAGGGGCTCAGAGCTGACCCTTGATGCAGTCCCACCTCCACCTTGAATTAAATCGGTCACACCGACAGCACACCTCACCACTGTCTTACATCTCTCATACATGTCCTGCACCACTCTAACATACTTCTCTGCCACTCCAGACTTCCTCATGCAATACCACAGTTCTTCTCTTGGCACCCTGTCATATGCTTTTTCCAGATCCACAAAGGCACAATGGAGCTCCTCTGACCTTCTCTGTACTTCTCTATTAACATCCTCAAGGCAAACATTGCATCTGTGGTGCTCTTTCTTGGCATGAAACCAAACTGTTGTTCACAAATGCTGACCTCTGCCCTTAGTCTTGCTTCCACTATTCTTTCCCATAACTTCATCGTATGGCTCATCAACTTTATCCCTCTGTAGTTGCTGCAACTCTGCACGTCTCCCTTGTTCTTAAAAATGGGCACCAGCACACTTCTCCTCCACTCCTCCGGCATCTGCTCACTCTCTAGTACCGTGTTGAATGTTCTTGTCAGAAAATCTACTGCTACCTCTCCTAGACACTTCCATACCTCCACAGGTATATCATCAGGACCAACTGCCTTTCCATTCTTCATCCTCTTCAATGCCCTTCTCACTTCACCCTTACTGATCTTTGCTATATCCTGCCCCTCAATGGTTACCTCTTCTACTCTTTTTTCTCTCTCATTTTCCTCATTCATCAGCTCTTCAAAGTACTCTTTCCATCTTCCCAGCACACTTCTGTCATCAGTCAATAGAGTTCCCTCTCTGTCCTTTATCAATCTAACTTGCTGCACGTCCTTTCCATCTCTATTTCTCTGCTGTGCCAACCTGTATAGATCATTTTCTCCCTCTTTACTATCCAACCTATCATACAAGTCATCATATGCCCTCTGTTTGGCCTTAGCCACTGCTACTTTCGCCTTACGCTGTGTCTCCCTGTACTCCTGTTTACTCCCTTCGGTCCTCTCAATGTACCACTTCTTCTTGGCTAACCTCTTCCTTTGTACACACTCCTGCACTTCCTCATTCCACCACCAAGTCTCCTTATCTACTTTCCTTCCAGAGAACACACCAAGTACTCTCCTACCTGTGTCCCTGATCACATTTGCTGTGGTTGTCCAGTCATTTGGAAGCACTTCCTGGCCACCCAAAGCCTGTTTCAACTCCTCCTTGAAGACAACACGACACTCTTCCTTTTTCAGCTTCCACCACTTTGTCTTCTGCTCTGCCTTTGCCTTTTTCACCTTTCTCACCATCAGAGTCATCCTGCACACCACCATCCTATGCTGTTTGGCAACGCTCTCACCCACGATGACTTTGCAGTCACTGACTTCCTTCAAATTACATCGCCTACACAAGATGTAGTCTACCTGTGTGCGCCTACCTCCGCTTTCATAAGTCACCCTATGCTCCTGTTTCTTCTCAAAGAAAGTATTCACCACAGCCATTTCCATCCTTTTTGCAAAATCTATCAACATCTGTGCTTCATGCGTTCCTGTCCTGGATACCAAACCTGCCCATCACTTCCTCGTCCCTCTGTTGCCTGCCCCAACATGTCCATTGAAGTCTGCACCTATGACCACTCTTTCACCTCTGGGGGTACTCTGCATCACTTCATCTAAGTCACTCCAGAATCTCTCCTTCTCTTCTAGCTCACATCCTGCCTGTGGGGCATAAGCACTAACAACATTGAGCATTACACCTTCAATTTCTAACTTGAGATTCATCACTCTGTCTGACACTCTTTTCACTTTTAGAACATTCCTGACAAACTCCTCCTTCAAGATGACTCCGACTCCATTTCTCTTCCCATCCACACCGTGATAAAATAGCTTAAACCCTGCTCCTAAGCTTTTAGCTTTGCTACCTTTCCACCTGGTCTCCTGAACACACAGTATGTCCACCTTCCTCCTCTGCATCATGTCAACCAGCTCTCTACCTTTTCTGTGCATAGTTCCAACATTCAAAGTCCCCACTCTCAGTCCTAGACTCATGCCTTTCCTCTTCTCTCTCTGCCTACGGACACGCCTCCCACCTCTCCTTCTTCGACGTCTTCGACCAACAGTAGTCCAATTTCCATCAGCACCCTGTTGATTGACAGCACTGATGGCGGTCGTTGTTAACCCGGGCCTCGACCGATCCGGTATGGAGGTAATACTTTTGATTTGCATTTTAAGTAATTGGCATTGGTTTTACGTCGGATGCCCTTCCTGACACAACCCTCTGCATTTCTCCGGGCTTGGGACCGGCATGAGGGGGAGAGACACTGGTTAGTGCCCCCCCACCTCATATATTTTTAATGTCTATTAGAAAATATTACATGGGAATGGTGCAATCTGACTGGTTGGCTATCTCCAGAATGTTCATTGTTATCCTAAATAAAGTCTGTTGGGTTTTTACACCCGAGCCTAGTGGCTCAGCCTTAGCCTTAGCCTCGTGGCTCATCAGGCCGGTACTTATTCCGGTTTCCGTAGCATGAAGCGACCAGGAGTTCAACTCCCCCTGGATGGGACGCTAGTCCATCGCAGGTTACCTTCCCAGTATATTTTACTGGTACCCACTTATACTGCTTGGTGAACAGAGGCACACTTGTGGCTGAGATCTTGCCCAAGGGTCTTAGCACAGTGAGGGTTGCAGTGGGATTCAAACTCACAACCTCCTGATCATGAGTGCAGCACCCTGACCACTACGCCACTGGCCCCACTGTTATCCTAAGTGGATTATGCTGAATCAAAACAATGGATATGTGTGGTTTGTCATGCTCATTTGAAACAGATGGCATAATCAATATCGGGTATAAAAAATCTCATTTTTGTTTACTTTTCCTTTAGATGAGGTTTACACAAACAATTTGTTTAAAAACACTCTTCCACAGCTCTCACACAGCTGATCGCAGAGCTCCATGCAGGGCTCACCTGCATATTATAATTAAATAAAAGTAATACATAAATTAAAAGTAAAAATATATTGTAAAAATCTTGTTTTTCTTTTTTCCTGCGTATGTTCTCATGTCCCCCAGTGCAGCGAACTGGGTTATCAAAGGCGGGCCATGTCTCTCACTGTCTATGGTGAGAGACATGTAAAAGAACCATTGTTGACTTTCGTAAAGAGTAGGCTGCAAAGTCGTCAGCGCGTTTCTGTCCCTTGCGAAAAAGGGTTGTGACAGGAAGGGCATCCGACGTAAAAACCTCTGCCAAATCAAACGTGCGAATCAGATGATTCGCTGTGGCCACTCCCGGGTAAAAGGGAAAAAGCCGAAAGGAAGACCGACCGACCTGCGTATGTTCTCATGTAGTATATACTAATACAATTAATCACCTCAGGCTTGTTGGATTTCACCAAACTGAACAGGATTCATACAGTACAGTATTATAGGAACTATTAGTGACATTCACCTTGCTTTTGGCAAAAAAATGTGAATCATAATCTAACATCCGGCTTACACATTTTGGGAAAGATCAGTTTTATAAATGCATCAAGCCTGAAGTAAAAAAAAAAAAACCCTGCCAGCTTTTGTCAGGCTTTAATCACGTTCGAGAAATGTCTCTCATAGTGAAATGGCCATAATCTTAATCTTTGTAAATCACTTGATGTCAAAATGTCCACAAGGCTCTTGTGTTACATCAAAACAGAGAAGAGTGATTACATACGTTTTATAGAGTTAACAGCTTTGAAATATTTTCACTGCTTCATGAAATACAGTCACATGGGAAATTTAGGTTGACAGAAGTCACAAATTAATGAGAAATTATTTCCCTAAAGAAATAAGAGCAAACAGACAACAGACAAGTGACGAGAAGGTGATGAGGCTCGAGTTTAGATGAGATGAAAACAAAGGCTGATGTAGATGTTGCTATAGAAGAATCCTTATTTTCTGACCCAAAGGAATCATTTTTCTAAAAAGATCCCATAACTTGTTTTTCTATCAAATGTGAAACTATTTGTATAATAATAATGATCATCATCATCATCATCATCATCATCATCATCATCAGCATCACTACTAAACTGTCCGGGCTCTCTGTCAGACAGACGAAGCACCACACAAGGTGCATGAGCCTATTTTCTCAAATAGTTACAAACAAATCTGTGGATCTCAGGTTCTATAAGCTGATGAATGCAGCTTCCTAGATATTATTCCAATACCGGGCCATGCAGCCTGGCCGATGTCACCTTTTGTATAACACCCACAGCTCACCTTTGAATAAGTGAAGGTTCCTTAATGAGGGATGCGAATTACTATTCAAACTGTAACGAAGAGCACATTCTCCAATTCCTCCTGAAGTTCGAAATGTCTCCCAGCTGATACAAGAGCAATGAATGTTGTAAACATACAAGTGAACACCTCAAGTCCAAGATACCAGCAGTTAATAGTAATAAATCATAAAAACATCCAGGTCGATATTTAAATGAATAAACACTTGTACACTGAGTGAAAGGAAGACACTGAGTGGTGGTTGATAAAATCCCGAGTACAGAAAGCGCTGACTAATGAAGTGTGTGTAAGGAGAGATGTTCGACATCCAGACTTTTATGTCAGTGGGTTCTATCATTCAGTAAAAGAACCATTCAAAAGCAACAACATAAAGAGCCCTGGACCAACAGAGACATTGACAACACTGGAGACCACTATGTTCTTGCAGGAGAGACCGAACGTAGACAGAACTTCACAAGTTTGGAATAGAGCCTGCAATGAATTCAGGTTGCCAGCAGCAGCACAACACCACGTGGATACTGATGTTTAATTTAGCCAAATAATTTCCCCTGAAACAGACAGCTGTGCTGCAGTGATATCTGCGAGCTTTAATGTGTAATATGGGAGAAGGCTTTATGTTCCTTCTTGATAACCACCTCTTCCACTGACCGGTTTTTAATTATTTACCCATCTAATTTACCACACCTGATTTAGTTAATTACGTTTTTATTAGCACTGTGTGTACATGACCAACCTTCCCATATCACTCCATTTAATGGCAAAAATAAGTAATTAAAACTCAATCAATCGTTTGACCAGCATTTAGTTAAACCTAATTATTCTGTTACCTGAAATATTACTATCCTTACCTCCTCCGCCTTTCAATAGTCATTTTCAACTGAATTTGTCGCTTTTAATTTTGATATGCAAGATAAGTTCCCCTAAATGAAGCCTTGAAATGAACTCGATATATGATTTTATATCCACCATATAATTAAAAATTATGCAGTGGCTGTCGATTAACATTATTCGATTATATAACGGAACTTCATGCACAATGTCTGAGATGAATAAATGTCTTAATACTCACTGCATAAAACAAAAGGATTTTTATTGTTGACGTCAGCATATTCTAACCGTTACAGAGGCAGGACAGGTGTGGGGCAGTGGTGGTCTAGTGGTATAGGGCGCTGGATCGCTGATCCAAAGGTTGGGGGTTCAAGTCCCACTCTCCACAAGATTGTCACTGTCCCCCCCAGTGCAGCTAACTGGGTTATCAAAGGCGGGCCATGTCTCTCACTGTCCATGGTGAGAGGCATGTAAAAGAACCATTGCTGACTTTCGTAAAGAGTAGCTGCAAAGTCGTCAGCGCGTTTCTGTCCCTTGCTAAAAAGGGTTGTGACAGGAAGGGCATCTGACGTAAAAACCTCTGCCAAATCAAACATGCGAATCAGATGATTCACTGTGGCGACTCCTGAGTAAAAAGGGAAAAAGCCAAAAGGAAGACAGACAGACAGAGGCAGGACAGGTGAGCTCTTTGCACTCTGAGCACAGCTGTGTGTTTTTACATTTATTAAACTTTTTTTTATAGACAGTACAAACAAACAAAACATATGAACTTATTTTGGGGCAGTGGTGGTCTAGTGGTATAGGGCACTGGATCGCTGATCCAAAGGTTGGGGGTTCGAGTCCCACTCTCCAAAAGGTTGTCACTGTCCCCCCCAGTGGAGCTAACTGGGTTATCAAAGGCCGGCCATGTCTCTCACTGTCTATGGTGTGAGGCATGTAAAAGAACCATTGCTGACTTTCGACAAGAGTAGGCTGCAAAGCCATCGGTGTGTTTCCGCCCTGCGATGGCCTGGCGAGCTGTCCAGGGTGTACTCTGCCCTCGCCCGAAGTTGGCTGGGATGGGCACCAGCCTTCCTGCGACCCAAATTAGGATTAAGTGGGTACAGAAAATGAACTGATGATGATGAACTGAACTTATTTTAATATTTTCAAAACGTGACGATGATGAAATCGCCTGCTTCACATCACTGGACCAAATCACGCTAAATAAATAGCAATTATTAAACAAAGCAAAGCATTATACAGAGAATTTGAGGTGTTGAGGAGTTGGTTGGACTTCAGTGGATGACACCCTCAAAGACCATATGATTCTCCATATCATACTAAAGGTGAATCCTACCACTGTTACATAATTAATTTTAAAAAAATGTCAACATAGACAGCCATCGTTACTATGTTTTGTGTGCCAGTTGTGCAATAATTAATCATCAAATTTATCCAATGACAGTGAAGCAAAAATTCAAAACGAGATAAAAGAGAAAATCTCTTAAATGAATAATAATGTAATTAGATCCACAGACAGAGGGATAATCAGATTGCACTGTCCCTGTGTGACAGATACTTATAAACGTTATAAAAAGCTTCCTTCGGAAAGCCGATTCAATAACACACTATATAGTCGATAGCTGCTGTCCATAATTTAAGAATGAACACAATACAAAAACAAAACAACAACAAAAAACAAACAACCTTTTTTTAATATAAAAATAGAAATGCTCTCAGAGAGCACAGGCCCCAACCAAAATAAGTGTAATTTATAGCCTTGTTAATCCAGATTTTATAGACGATGACCAATAGGGGGAGATGGTAATAGGGTAAGTCTGTTGGGTTTTTACACCCGAGCCGAGTGGCTCATCAGGCCGATGCTTATCCCCGGTTTCCGTAGCGTGAAGTGACCAGGAGTTCAACTCCTTCTGGATGGGACGCTAGTCCATCACAGGTTACCCTCCCAGTATATTTTTACTGGTACCCATTTATACTGCTGGGTGAACAGAGGCACACTTGTGGTTGAGACCTTGCCCAGGGGTCTTAGCACAGTGGGGGTCTCAGTGGGATTTGAACTCACAACCTCCCGATCATGAGCCCAGCACTCTAACCACTACACCACCGGCCCCACACAGGAGATGGTAGTACCGGTACCTAAAATTGGTAATTTTGATCAATTGCGAAATCATCGAATATAAAAAAAAAAATCCCTAAAAACCCTCCCGGATCCGGATCATGCCAAAACTTAATATATTCTTCACTGGCTCAGGAAATGTTTGTGGAAATCTGCCCATTAGTTTCGGCGTTATCACAGACAGACATACATGACCAATCTCAAACCCTCCCCACTTACAGGAGGTATAAAAAAAATTTAAATTACAAAAAGAACCCTACAATCAAAAAAAAGAAGGAAAAAAAAACCCTGCTTCTCTAAAATCCTTTGAGCATTTTGCATAAAGATCCACCGAACTACAGAAAGTTATGATACACCTATAGATACACACCTATAGATATATGAAAAAGTAAAATAAAAATGAAGGAGAGGAAAACATGAAAGAAAAGGGAAAGAGAAGAACTAATCCTCAAGTGCTGCATGTACAGTACAGTGAAATTCTTTTCTCTGCGTGTTCCAGCATGTTAGCAAGCCGAGGTAGGAGCAGATAGCGGTTAAGGGCCTTGTTCGTGACCCAGACAGCAGCAGGGCAATGCTAGGATTCAACCCTTGAACTTTACTCTCTGAGCCACCAGACTGCAATTACAATCAGTTCTCATGCGACACACTCGCAACCAATACAATAAATAAACACAAATATCTGAGCAAGTCATGAACAAAAAAAAAAAAAATCCATAGACTAATGAGCCCTACAGCACCACCATTACACACATTCGCAGCAACAGAACATTTAATACATTTTTTATAAGATGAACCTCACGTTGTTTTGTAAATGTCATCCATACAACCTCTACACATCAAAATACACTTTTTTTGTTGGAGCTTAACTAGCATTAAATACACAAGTTATTCTAAAAGGATAATGTTTTCGTATGTCGTGAAACCTGAGCCCAGGGAGTCTTACCTAGTTTCTGGGTTATATCCTAAAATGTAGAAGAAGGAGTCGATTCGTGGTTTGAACTCCCTGGCAACAAAAATATCAGAGAAGTGGGCGATGTTACACTTCCCTCTGCAAAACATAAAACAGACAAACAAAAATGAGCCTCGAGTAAATGTGTGCATACATTCCCTGTCTGTACGGTAATCATGCTTTGAAGTAAATACATCTAGGATGAACATGCTACCAGCTATGAGAGATCAATCACCACTAAACTAATATTGTTTCTTGTACACACACACACACGTATATATACATGTGAGGCAGTAGGAAACAAATTCTGTGTTGGGGGCAAAAATATTCTGAAGGACTGTCCAGACAGCATGATGCATGTCTTCAGCCAGAGACTTGAACAAGGGATGATTGGCGGCACACTGAGATACGCCCACACATCCACACACACTGTCCAGCGGAACTACCCAGTGCATCTCGATATTGGTTCATCCTCACTTCCACACCTGTGGTTTCAAAATAACAAGCACTGGTGTGGTTTGGATGCTCAGCACATAGACACAATAGTGTTCTCGAAAGATGAAAGGCATGAGGAGGTGGAGGCGAGTGTTACACCACGCTCTCAGAATTCACGGGGTTTACCAAAAGCCCTGTAATAAGTCAAATCAAAAGAGTCTTTGTGCAGCAGAAGTTGCAGCTAATTTGCCCTGAAATCACTGGTTCAGAGCTGCGGCTTTGTGCGACTCTCCAGCTGGTTTTAGTTAAAACGTTGGAAAGGAAAAGGGGTGGGGGGTGAGGGGGGAACACATGGCTGTGGGGGGAGAGACAAAAAAAACACACAGGGAAGATCTGGTTTCAAACACTGGGAATAAGCCTGCCTGTCCTTTTTTTTTTTTTTTTTTTTAACTGGCCATGGAAAAGAACAGCACGACTGCTTTGAGCCATAGTGCACATGCAGAAGGTTATAATGGAAAAACTGTCAAATCCTGAGGTTTTTCACTGAGAGGCTCGGCTGTTGCTTAGCAGGACAACATGAAGATACAACTCAGACAGCAGGTGGGTTACCTAAGGGCCGCCGTATGGTACGTGTCGACGTAGTCAGAGATAAAGAGCTCTCTGCTTTTAATCACAGGGTCCGTGATGACCAGTTCCATGCCCGAGTCTACAGAGAGAGAAAATGAGAGTGAGAGAGCGAGAGAGAGAGAGAGAGAGAGAGAGAGAAATCAAATACAGTATACACTATTAGCATAAACACATTCGAGTGCAGATAATGATTCACAATCATACTGGCAAACATCTATATGCAAAAATAAACACATTTAAAACATGCCAAGTATAAATTTAAACTTATAAACATAATAAAAATATATTTATAGAGAAAGAATATCTGAACCTCAATGAATAAAATCACTGCAGCACAATAATGCACTGCAGTATTATACTGGGCCGCATAAAGATATAACTATTATGTTTATAATATTCAGGTTTGACGTTTCCTGGTATATGAATCCACAGCTGAAAACTATTTGTATTTATTTGTATTTCTGTCAATTGTGACAGGTGGACTATTAAATCTATGTTATCGTCCACCTGTCACAATTGACAGAAATACAAATAAATACAAATAGTTTTCAGCTGTGGATTCATATACCAGGAAACGTCAAACCTGAATATTCAACTAAATTATGCAGAGATTATTCTGAATGAACAGAAACGACAGACCGGACTGATTTAATTGATTCACGAATTGATCAACCAAAGATTTCCTTCAAAAATAGTTGGAAAGAGTTACAGACTATTTGGAACACAGAGCTAGAGAAACCAAGCCTCGACAACTGACGCGACCCGGCGGTCGGTCTTTTGAAACCCGTAAACGACGAAACAGTCGCGTACATATTTCACTTCCGTATTACAGTGTGTGATACCACACATTGCTGAAAATGGGTTAGTGTATCCTAAATAGAAACAAAAATGGCCGACATGGCATGGGTACACGCCAAAATGTTCAGAAAATATTAGTTTAAGGACAACTTCGAAATACTAAACATCAGTGATGATGGTTATGTTACCAGAATAAGATGCAAGATTTGCTACAAGTCTATTGTACAAATTAGGGAGGAAGCTGTTCTACGTTTATTAATTAATACCTTTTGAATGATCAAAATAGTGTTACAGCGACAAAATGGAGTTACAGATGTTAATGTTAGCTATTAGTTAACATTCCAGTTAAAGGTTCAAGTTGGTGCTACTGGTGTTTGATGTTTATGCTGAATGATGAAACTTTGCATGTTGATGTATTGAAAGTATTCCAGCAGTTTTATCAAAATAATCAGTTGTGTTGTCAATAATTTAATCCTTATTATTAGAAAATTCAACAATACGTAAGATATTATACACACATCTACTGAACTTAAAAGAACAAATCTAATTGATTCAATAACAGGTTTGTTTAATAATTTATTTGTGCTTCAGGTAACCATTTTGCAAACCTGTGGATTATGCAACTCATTTCCAGTTAAATGAACTTTGCGTTACCAGAGTCATTTACCCATGAACCATAAACTGGTTCTGCAAATCTTTGAGATGTCGCAGGGAAGCCGGAGCCAACACTTGGGGAAGGTGTAGTAAACCCTGAACCGCTCACCAGGTAATCACAGAGCAACACACACAGAACCATTCATTTTCACATCTCACTGCAGGTCAATCTCGAACATGCAATTATCGTAGTGTGCACGTTTTGGACTGAGGGAGAAAACCGAAGGACCCAGAGGAAGCCCAGGCAAGTATGCAGAGAATATTGATTAAAATTAATGATAATGTATTTTCTTACAAGTTATTTCATTTGTCTTTAAATTTTTCACTTTAAAGTAATTTATTTTTCTAGATATTAGTCAAAAATTAGAGCGCCCTTTTTCATACTGTATTCTCTCTCTCTCTCTCTCTCTCTCTCTGTCTCTCTCTCTCTCATACACACACACACACACACACAGTACTGTGCAAAAGTTTTAGTTACATGTAAAGGAATGGTGTAGATAAAGATTAATATTTACATGTAAATATCGATATTAAATTAAAAATCTCACATAAAAACCCTACAATCACAGTAAACAGTAATAAATGAAAGTACTTTCAGCATTACGTGTGATGATGACTTTGTTAAAAATAGAAGAGCATCAGGTTCAGTTTGTGCAGTTTTACCTGTACAGTATCTACCGGGTCTCTTACAGAACCAGCCACACATCTCCTGGAAATGTTGACTGCCACACTTGAGTCTTTATTTGCATGTAAATCGCAGCAGCCTCTGTTATATTTTTGTGTGAAAAGTCATCTCTTGTACATAATATGCTGATTTTTTTTTTTTATTTACATACTGTACTAACCTTTTATGTCACATTTCAGTTTGTGCTGGAAAAATAATGTTTGGAACTCTACAGTATTTTTTGTGCAAAGTTATTAATGTACCATTTATAAAATAAAATAACAGGGTGCCTGAAACTTTACAGTAATTATATATACAGTGGGACCACACTTTACGAAAGTCTCACCAAACGAAAAATTCAGGTTACGAAAAGCATTTTCCTAAATTTTTTGTCTCTGGATACGAAACAAGTTCACGTTACGAAAGCGCCATCTTAAAAATTCAAACTCGCCATTCAAACATTAAAACATGCCATTCAAACGCACCATTCAAACATTCAAAAACGCACCATTCAAACAATGTACGAGCTGCTCTACCATTAATGACGTTCAAACATCCCGCCCCGCTGGCCCATTGGCTAAGAGGGATGATGACACAGCTACATATTTTATTAACATATTAAACCATTTTATTAACATATTTATTAATTAAACCAGTATTAAACATTCTTTATTAACGCACACACACACACACACACACACACACGCACGCACACACACAAAACACTGTCTCTATCTCTCTCTGTCTCTCTCTCACTCACACACACAAAACTCTCTCTCTCTCTCTCTCTCTCTCTCGCTCTCTCTCTCTCTCTCTCTCTCTGAGGGACGCGCTCTGCCGAATGCGGGCTCCGCCCACACGCAGCGCGCAGCCGACGGAGCTTTTGAGACGGAGTGTTGTATTTAAAGCGGAATTACCTGTTTGAAAGATGTGAGGGAGGTCGGATTCGATATCAACTTGCTTCCTCGAGAGATCAGAGGTCCGGATTCAATATTAACTTGCTTCCTTGCGAGATTGGAGCTCTTTTGTCCAACGGAGCAACCTGTGCACGGAACATTTGTGGCGCCGCCCACTTCCGTGCACAAAAATGCTTCGTGGCCGAATGCAGAGCTTTTGAGACGAGGTACGGCTCATCTGGACCTCCTCAAATAAGCTGCAACTTAGTTACGCTCAAAAAAACTCACGAAATGTGTGTGTATGTGTGTGTGTGTGTGTACATGGGATCCCTCGCTACTTCGTGCTTCAATTCATGCAGCTTCAGTGCATCGCGTTTTTTTTAATATTCTTCGAATTAAAAAATAAGGAAATTAAGGAAGAATAGGGGAAAAAGTTAAGAAAAATGACACAAAAACAAGGTATTACATTTTATTTACATCTTGTGCATTATTTTTGGATGTTTAATTATTATAAACATTTATATCATTGAATATGCATTTATTGATATTATATACACATATAGGGGGCAGTGGTGGTCTAGTGGTCCAAAGGTTGGCGGTTCGAGTCCCACTCTCCACAAGGTTGTCACTGTCCCCCCCAGTGCAGCTAACTGGGTTATCAAAGGCGGGCCATGTCTCTCAATGTCTATGGTGTGAGGCATGTAAAAGAACCATTGCTGACTTTCGTAAAGAGTAGCTGCAAAGTCGTCAGCGTGTTTCTATCCCTTGCTAAAAGGGTTGTGACAGGAAGGGCATCCGACGTAAAAACCTCTGCCAAATTAATCGTGCGAATCAAAATGATTCGCTGTGGCGACTCCCGAGTAAAAGGGAAAAAGCCGAAAGGAAGACAATATACACATATACATGTACGTATACATCAGTCATCGGGGGTTGGGGGGCGATCCTACTTCGAGGAATTCGATGGTCGCCAGGGGATCTCGGTCCCAATTAACCGCAGAAAGTGAGGGAGTACACATACACACACATCACACTAATATTTTCATATTGTCCATCAGTAATATTATAAGAACTATGAATTTGTGAATAATCCATGAACACATCCAGACACAGGAATGTAAAAAGCAGCACATAGGCTCAGTGCTCCTGCACTGGGATTTGTATACCTATTTGTATACCAGATCAATGTATGATCCCAACACAACCTTATTACACTTTCTCTCTGAAAGGAGTGCACCTTGTCTCCACAAAGACACTGTGAAGAGAACAAGGAAATGTCATTACTGAGATCCATAATGACAGTACAGAATGAGTGTCTGCCATCCTGACCCAGGCAAGGGGGAGGGACAGTGAGAGGAAGGGAGGGCTGATGGTGTCTGCCAAGCTGACGAGACTGCAGAGGCGCTCTTGGCTGTTTTATTAGAGTGCATTAAAATCAATGCAGTCTCGACACAAAGCCGGGTGGAAGCCCAAACCTGTTATTACTTCTTGATGTATGCATTAGCCGAGGGATGGCCATGAGACCGGGAGATATTACGCTCAGGGTTATTTGCACTTCACCTCATGCTGCCTTTGTTTGAAGGAGTGTTCCCATGGAAACAAGGACAGCGGGGTGTTTTCGCAGGCACGTCCTCTTTTATTTGAGATGACATTTACTGTGATATCTAACACACTGTAAAGGACATAAGTAAAAGGATGTGGCAACAGAATAACATTTTACATGTGTTATTCGCCAGTGGTAGAACTCACACACATGCACACACACACACACATACACACACATACCGTTCTCATTGTTGCGGTCCTGAACGAGGTGCTGGTATACCGAGTCAGGTACCTCGGACTGGCGGTAGTACCATTTCACGCTCATTAGCAGATGGTCCCGTTTACTCTGAAAAAAGAAAATGAGGCAAACGTAAACATTCGGTTTAAAAAAAAAGACAGACATTTGTTTGATAACAGCGTCACAAATTGGCCTCTTGGCAAACACAAGCCTACATGATTCCCTCACTCTGTGCCAAAAGTCCTCAGTGAAAACCAAGTAAATTAAAAAGGGATTGAAAACATTTAGTTTTCATACGGTAAACAGAAAAACATTTGCATTTTTGGACTACTAGGGAGCCAGGCAGGAAGGAAAGCTGTGTTCAAAAGGGAGGCACTTTAAGCTTCAAGGCAGAAACTCAGCCACCCTTCCAAATGTATGATAGATTAACTCCTGAACACAACCCCAGACACACATCTGTAAAGCATAAAACTATAAATCCAGCCAAGCAAATCACACACCGCTTCCGCTTCTCATCTTGCACCTCAAACTCTGCCACCTGCTGCCGCTTCAGGGAACTACACACAATGCTGACACACGCACTTCCCCAAAGTCACCAGCAGGTGGCTGCACTGGGTCAACCCAGACCTCCCACAGTCAGTCTGCTTTCCAAGCAAGGAAGAAATGAGCAGAAACACTGTTTTCATTCCCTGACATGAAATATTTACTGTTCCCTTCACAAAACCCGACTGACCATTGAAAAGGTTTAAGAGAACTGTTAAAGAAACCACAGGCGTAGCACAGGGCGAAAGACGGGGGCCTCCGGAGCGACCGCCAAAACAAAAAAAAAATCTTTAACGTGCTTACACGATACCACATTCCCTACAAAAGGGCTGAGCGTGCCATCTTGTGAGCCCAATAGAGAGAAAGAAAAGGAAAAAAACATCCTGGGTGGAACGGAAAGCTGAGGACTCGGCCCCCAGGCCTGCGTTGTGTTCCCTGCAGCCACAGAACAGAGCAGCAGAGTGAGCTCATTGTTATAGAAAAACAGAGGACTCTGCAATGTTTCATATAGAAGATGGAATGAGAGTTAAAGCTACGTGTACGTGTAACAGTATGTTTCCACCACCTGGGCCAGCATGGGACACGAAAAGCTGTACAGTTCCGTTGGAGAATTCATTACACGACTTCACGGCGGTTTTCAGCAGAGTGTGGAAATCCTGTTAAGTCAAAATTACAGTAAAATAAAGTTGTTGTTTTATTTATTTCTTTACACGGAAAGAGAAATGTAGTTTAATTCATGTGGATTAAAGGCAAACACTTTTAGTTCTTAGTATAACTGGGCCAATGTTTTAAAAATGATTAAAAGTACCGTCAGGGGGAGTTTACACTGCAGGTACACAGACAAGGAGGCCATGTCGTTCACACAGCTTTCCCTGTTCGGAGAAATCACGGCACTGATAAAACACAAGGACATTCTCACCCACTCAGGGCATCACCACAAGCAGAGGAACAAAATCCTGATATCACTGCCCCTGAGCTCTCTTTAAAACAAACAAACAAAACACACACGCACACACACACACACACACACACACACACACACACACGCACACACGCACACACACACGTAAATTCCTTTTGCATGAGCGCACACAGCCACCTACACATCTTGCAGCAGCAGCAGCAGCATCATGAACCTAAACGAAGCTGAAACCTGTGACCTTTCCTTCGATTCTGCTTCACACTGGAAATGACTGTTTCCTTATTAAACCCTAATTATGTTTTTATGTCGCAGAGAGCAGATCAGTGCACAGAATCAAATTATCAAGATAAGCACTCGCAGCCAGACAGGAAGGAGAATGGGAGGCAGCAGCAAGCCGCCCATTACAATTACAAAGATGAATTGATTAGTGACATTCCAAAGTGCTCTCATTGCCGCGGCTGGCTCTGTGGACTGTAGGTTGCTTTCAGCCAAACGCTCCTCACGCTCTCGTGAACTTGTTGTACCCCACAAAATGTAAACCCAAAGCCAAACGGAGAGGCCACTTATCCGTTCCACACCCGATCTGTCCGACCCCCCCAATAAATCCGAGCTTCATGTTACGAGAAGCACACAATGGCGAGTGCTGGTGATGCCTGAGTTGTGGGCGGCGGAGTTAAAGAGTGAAACATTCCTAAGAGTAAGCAAGCCTCACTACTTGTGTGGAACTGCTGTGCTGATCTCCCCCCTCCCCCAAACTCAACCCCCTTCGAGTGGAATCATACACTCACACTGTCCCAAACAGGCGCGAGCAGTAATTACTGCACAGCCATGTTGAGTCCAAGTGCAGCGAGGGGTTAAGGCTCTTGGGAGAGTCAGGCTTTTACAGATGAGCCTGTGAGGATGTGATGGTGTGTGCAGTCCAACAGCCACCTCACATGGCTATTAAAGCAATACAGCAGAAGCTGAAACGTCAGCAGAGAACTTGGGCTCTAAGAATAACAACCCCAACAGGAAATGGACAACCTTAAAGTGCATATGTTACAGAAGACTGAATTGGGAGGATTTTTTTTTTTTTTTTTTTTTTTTGGTGCTAACAATGCCACCACTTTGTCACCACCCCTCATCACATTTATTTGATTGGCAGCATCATGCCACACCCCTACCAGGTAACAGGGACGCTAGATGACATTACTCTCTGCCTCATGCTTAGTAGAATCATTAAACATGGCTGCCGCAGCACCTCTTCTGGCAGCTCTCATCTGTTACCAAGGGAATGACTCGGGGCACGCTCACATGACTCCGGCATTAACAAGAGAGCCTGGTGGAAACACAGCAATGAATCCCTTTCCTTCTGCTCATGCCATATACACACCGTCATAGCCCCCGGCTAAGCAAAACCAGACCCGCCGGCAAGCATTAACAGGAAATATGGGTTTATTTTCCGAGCGTTTACATTCTGTTTCTCTTTCGCACACCAGATCCAAACTCACGAATGCTTTAACAGGCTCTGGTTTCATTACAGGGTAGAGCGCGGACACTGGAGAGAGCTGTGAAACCTGGGACCTCCGGCATCCGGGACAAGATGGAGACTTCAAAAAGAGAGGAATGCACACCACAGAACAAGACAGCCATGAACTCGAGGAGACAAAGCGACTGGGGAGTGTCTCATTGGGTGTGTGCGATGTGGTGGCATCAGGCGGACAGATCTATGAGCTAATCTCCTTTCCAAACATATGATTCGTGCATGGCACACAGGCAGGCAGCGCTGGTTCAGAATGCTTGCTCATATATGATGGATGTGGTTCACACACTGCTTCCGCCCAGTGCTCTCTCTTTCTGACTCGCTGATAGAGACCAGACACTGCTCCACTCCATAAAAACTGTATGACTGACACACATACAGAGACTAAAGCTCTTCCATGTGTGTCCCCAGCATGCAAGGCTTCCCACAGCTGTGTGCATGAGCGAGTGAGGAAAAACATTCCCACAGTTCTGAATGAACAAAGAAAGGCGAGAAAGCCACACACAAACAACTGAACATGTATTGTGCAGAACAAGCAAACGCCACGCAGAAGCATCAACACGGGGAAAAAAGGGGGTGTTGAGGTGAGCTCTGCTGTGCCGATATGCAAAAGAATCCTTTTGCATTGCCTCATAGCTGGGGAGTAATTGAGCTGCCCTGCCTCTCCTCTAGCAGGCTCAAACTAATAATGGTAAACAAGTGTTGATGACATGTTTCCTCCCTGCAAGAGCCTGTGTACAGATTACTCCTCCTCTGCCCGTCAACAAGAACAAATGCAAGGAGGAGGGGAGGGGAGAGAAAGGGAAAGAAAGAGAGAGAGAGAAGGAGAGGAGGGGGAGCCACAGCTGTGATGGCGGCACAGGCAGGACCTTTATACTGTTTCACATAGGGCTTTCTTTTCTCTCTCTCAGCACCCGTGCTATTTAGATATTAAATCCCCACTCGCTTTGAACGCAGCCTGCCCGTCTGTCAGCCTTGTTCTCGACTGGATTTGACGAAGGCAATAAAAAGCAGGGTGCACCGTAGACAATGCACAATAACTCAGTCGTTTAGTAGTGCTGTGTTGAGAGGAGGAGCTACTGTTACTGTATGCTCCTCTTTTTGGAATAAAGCGGGGTGACTCACGCGGCGCTGGACGTGCGAATAATACTAATTAAGACGTACCCGTTGTGGTTGTAATCGTATGCAACACTACTGAGACACTTCAAACATTTAAGAGCTTGAGCACTTCACATAATCACTCTCCGAGCTCCCCGTGGGACGCGTTCCAGAGTCACGCGATACACTGAGGCCCAGTTGATACCAGCAGACGTGGCACTGTGCGCATTTGGCTTAGTTTGCCCAGCAGGTGTGCCTGGCTTCTTACCCACGTCCCCCTCCTTCTCCATCTCGTCCTTCACTGCTGTCTCCTCCTTTTCCAGCAACACCCCCCCACACACACACAACATCTGAATGCTGGAACACTTAACAGTTAAGGGACTGAAACGTCAAACGGCTGAGGAAGCAGAGACAGGAAACGGGTGTGTTTGTGTGTGTGTGTGTGTGTGGGGGGGGTGTTCAGGCCGAGAAATGATTGACAGGAGTCTCCGGGCAATGATGTGTTTAATATTTAGAAGAACCTATTATGCTGCTACACAGCACTAACAGTGTTTTGCTGCAGCCAGCACACTGGTGTGGATTTAAATGAGATAAACAATAGTAATGCTTTAGCAAATGAGTGTTTATTAGGTCAGCTCTGTAAAACATACAAGGAGTTGATAAACAAAGACGGGCTGATAACTGATGAGTAGTCCAACTTTAGCCATCCCTTGAAACAATGTGCATGCCTCCTTATCTCTCGAATGACTTTTTTCTCTCAGGAGAAAACGCCCGCAATTCCTTTTCACTTCAGCGATACAGAGAGAAAGAGGAATAAATCTGCTTGTCAATGAGAATATCGACATCAACAGCAGAGACATCAGAGAGTCTTGCACTACAGGGGCTCTGCATCTACACTTACCTACACACACACACACACACACACACACACACACACACACACACACACACACATCAGTGAGTGAGCATTCAGCATGTTAATTCAGCTCATCATGGCGGCTCCAGCAATGATTCCATGCCTCACTATTCTAATTTGCATTTGCTTCCACAGCAGCTTTTATACACACACACACACACACACACACACACACACACACACACACACACACACACACACACACACACACACAAAATTCCAGATGCTTCACGGTTGCTAATGGTGCATTTTTTTTTTTTGTCCTGGAATTCTTCAGACGTTTTGAAGCAACAGACTGAGATAACAACAGGGAAGAAACATGAAACTGTTCTGAGATGCGTCGCTGGTCTCCGATATGCTTGTTCATTTCGCCTGCATTTCATGCTCAGCAGCTGACTGAGTCAGTCCACAGACACTTATGTGCTGGATAACAGTCACACATGCATTCATTCACACACACACACACACACACACACACACACACACACACACACACACACACCTCAGAACTTCTGCTCCATGTCCATTTGAGAAGTTACTTGAGATGACATGGGTTTGAAGTAGGATTTCCTGATAGAGTCGGTCACGGAAACATTGCAGACCTGGTTAAGCTATGACTAAATGGATCAGCCGATTTGGTGAAGCGTGAGCTAAATTGTGGCATGGAAATGGCTTGAGGGTATCAGCTACTCCTGCCAAAACAACTGAGCTGATCTCAACCCCCAGCTGCTCCTCCCAGCCCTGTGCTATCCAACTCCCCAGGGCAAAATGAGAAGGGTGGGTGTGGGGGTGGGGGGTTCCCTGCTCATTGTACTCTAATGGCTATGGTGATTTGCTCAAGTGATGATTATTAGATTGGGCTGACTGCACGACTCGATGGGTGAGAGAGTACCAGAGAGAAAGAGCAGTGGCTATTAGATGTATATTGTAAGCTTTAAAAGGTTACGTCTCATTTCAGGACAAGTCTTCTGCATTGGACTGGTCAGATGGAGTGTGACCTTTCTCTCCCACTGTTATCTCAAACACATCAACACTTCATGGACTGATTAAGGATCAGCAGGGAGTCAATAAGAGATTTCCATGATAGAAACAGAAATTCACAAAAGATTTCTTGGAACGCAGATCACATGACTGGTGGCCATCTTGGAGTTAAAAACTTCCTCTGTGTACTGACATAAAATCAGTAATGCCATGTCAGTAACACAAATGATTAATTCTCATGATAATAACAAATTAATACACTCGTTTTGCATTTTCTCTGGGCAGGTATTGTCATGGTTAGGGGACAGGGTACATGATCAAGATGTCCTGAGTTCGTATCCCCGTTAGACACCCCCTCCCACCATGCTTAGACCCCTGGGCAAGATCTTAACTACAAGCGTGTCTTCGTCCACCCACAGGATAAATGATGACAAGTATAAATAGTGGGAAGAAAACCTGCAAAGGACCCGCCTCCCATCCAAGAGGAGTTGAACTCCTAGTTATTTCTCACAACAGAAACCAGAGATAAGCTCCAGCTATGATTAGCCAGCAGGGTGTAAACGCCTCAACAGCGTTTTATTGAAGCAATTATTACCTTGTTATCAGTTCATTGTTTGTCTAAAAATGAAATGATGTACTTCCATGCAGTTCATAGAATTTCTTTTATTTATAAGTTGTAAGTCAATGTTTCATGATTTTTAAAGAAACATCAGTTATAATTTGGATGTAATGACTTTATAACGTCAGGGGTGCAAGCCCTACTATCAATGTGTTGTCAGTTTCCACCCCCCACCCCACCCCCACCCCACCCCACCCCCCATCCCAGTGCAGCTAACTGGGTTACCAAAAGCCAGTCATGTCTCTCTCTCTCTCTCTCTCTCTCTCTCTCTCTCTATGGTGAGACCTGTAAAAGAACCACTGCTGACTTTTATCAAGAGTAGCTACATAGGAGTCAGTGTGTTTCTGCCCTGCGATGGCCTGTCGAGCTGTCCAAGGTGTACTCTGCCCTCGCCCAGAGTCGGTTGAGATGAGTGCCAGCCTCTCTGTGACTCGAATTGTGATTAATTTGTTCAGAAAATGTATGAATGAATAATGGTTTTCACCATCACTTCTGAGCTTTTCTCCCCACAGGATGGAGCTATGCTACACTGATAGCATGTTAAGGCATTGTTTTGATTTCATTTAAAACGTTTCACTTTAGTTTTCACTAATAAACAAATATAAATTGTATTTAAGCATATTATCATTAAAATGGTCGTTTTCAACTCATTGCATTCCCCAATCTCACACAGTAAAAGGAATGGTACACTCACTATCTAGTTGTTATCCTTTTAATAATCCAAAGCTGGTTTTTATATGATTAAAATAAAGACGTTTATTTTATAGCACACAACACACTGAAATTAAATGCCAGATGTTTGTGGTAAGAAAACTGTGAGCCTCCAATGCTCTTCAGTCACAGAAAATGTTTTCCTCATGAGTCTCTTGTAACCACAGCGTTTCTTCTTAAAGTGACAGAAGTAATTTACTGAGAATTTATACTTAACAGAAATATGAAGATAAACATTTAAGTACTTGTCTGATTACTTAGGAGACGATTAAATTGCTGTAGCTGCAGCTTACAAACACTGATAATGGGTTTAGTTTGGTTCATACAAAAATAGGCATGAATATTAACAGGGTTTATAAACTGCCCTTGTGGGAGTTTGACACAACCAGAAAATCTCGTCCTCTTCTGCCGACAAAGAATATTAAAATCAATATTTAAAAAACAGCTAAAATGCAATCAGAGTGCAGACCTCTACCAAGGTAGTACAATCTTGTCTTTATATAGATCATACTGGCAGATGATGTAGAATTGCAGTGCCCCCTTGTGGCTTGTTGTGCAATTATTTCTGTGCGCTGTACTTTTTTTCTCCTGGCACATTCTGGGTCATCCACCCTCTGTATTTCAAAAAGTTAAAGGTTAAAAAATACAAAAAATAATAATAATAATAATAATAAAAAAAATTAATTAATTAAAAAAAACAACAACCCTGAATCTGAATGTAGATCAATTCCAAAATATAATCAATTCTTCACTGACCCAAGATCCACATTTGGTTAAAATTTCATGGAAATCCACCCTTCAAATCTCTCTCTCTCTCTCTCACACACACACACACACACACACACACACACACACACACACACACACACACACACACACACACACACACTCACACACCTGACCAGTGTCAAACCTCTTCGTAGACACAATAATGAGGGATGTATAGATTATTTATACTGAAGTGATTTCAATTTATTTTGCCATACTTGAGCATCCATAACACACAATGTGCTCCACCGGTAGAGACAGACAGGCAAAAATCACCTTAACACAGCGCTCAGAGAATTTTTTTTTTCAGAGCACACACAGACACCACCATTACATAGGTAAGGTCACCATCTATAGACAAGTCATGGCAATGAAACTGATGCCCGCTGAAAGAACGAGGGGAGAAAAAGAGTGAGTGACTGTTCAACATGCACAAAGAGAAAAATCACCTGTCTTCTTTTTCTGTTCGCTCTTCTCTTTAATTACACAAATATGCATGTAGCAGTACAATATAGTCACTGCCACCTCTCCCCTCTCTGTTTGTATGCAGAGAAACAGTTGTGAGCAAACAGAATTAGCTTCAACGTTGAGGCACGTTGTTGTTGAACATCCAACCTACAATGTGTGCATTCTAAATATACACAGTGTATATCCATGCGCGCAGACACACACACACACACATGCGCGCGCGCACAGGTTAGAGAGGCAGGCTGAAAGATGAGACAAAGACAGGATTTAGTAACCTCAAGCCCAGTATTCAGCTGGATGAAAAAAGAAGCCGACACACTGGTCAGAGATCAGAGGTCACAGCTGACTCTCAGCTTGTGGCTTATTCCCAGGATGCTGTCTTTCAGTCCTATTACATACTATAGCCAATGTTAAACCTTTCCACGGTAACAACACACACACACACACACACACACACACACACACACACACACACACACACACACCACTTCCCATCTCATTTTTTACTGAGTGTCTTCTGAGAGTTGCCAGATAAAAACAGAGGCCAATATAATTAGACATAATGAGGTGCTTCAAGCAGGCACACACAAAAATATGTAGCCAGTATCTTTTCGATTATGAGTATATCTGATGTAGGTGTAGGAGACAGCAAAAAAAAAAAACACATCTTAGTCACTCATTGAAAATCGTCTGTGCACATTAAAAAAAAAAAAAAGAATTTCTTGATAAAGCAAGTTGAGAGTAAACAGCGCTGACAGCTCAGCGCACCCAGTTAAGCTGAGTGTGTGGGTGTCTTGTGCACGTGGCCGCTTACTGTTGTTTGGTTATTCATGGGTCTGTAATGCTGAACATCATTAGCACAGCAGTCTGTAAAAGACTTTCTGCTCTTTTTGCTTTAAACTCACCCATACATACTGAAACCCACCACACAGCCTGTCGCTTGCTGACTGATGGCTGAAAGCAGCCAATACTCAGGAGAAGCTGCGAAGCGTCAAGAAAAGCTGAAGCACAGAGTGGGCATCCTGCACCGTTTGCTATAAAGCTTTGATCAAGATCCATTTGCAGCTTCTCACACATGTTTTTCATCGTAAGACTCAGGCAGCATATACATAGAGGATGTTTCCCAGCCCACTGCTGCAATACAGATCGCAACTAAAACAGCAATGACCAGCCTAACAACACACACACACACACACACACACACACACACACACACACACACACACACACATGTACCCCACCCTCATGAGAATGATTTCATACTGCTGACACGTTCGTCATGTGGAAGAGAGAAGTGAAGAGTGGGTCAAGTAGCTCAGATGATGGAAGAGTGATCATGGACAAATTGATCCTACATTTTGTTATTACTTCCAGTACACAGAATTTAAGAACAGTAAGGTTATATCGATTGAGCAAGAAATAGAGAAACAGTGCAAACCAATGATTGGTTGTCCCTTGCTAATGATCGGCGATGTATCCAATTACCTCCTGTACACTGAATTTAGCTGGAGTTCGTAACAGGGTACCAAAAGTACCAAATAGGAACATATGGTGGGAGATAAAAAAAAAAAAAAAAAAAAGTGTAGACCATTTATCATGTAGGTGTGAATGTTCATAACTAAGTCCTCAGAGTACTGCAGTACCAAATCATCCATGATGTCTGGAATCTAAAAACAGACACAGTACCTAAACAAGCTACAGTCCCCTTCATACCAGATAATATGGCAAGCATCAGATACCCTGCCTGATTAGATAAATAAGATTTTTGTTCAGTGATCTGTATGCCGTTTTATGAGCAGCCCCAACAAGACCTGGAATAATTTTTTCTCAACTTTTTTGTTTGGAAAAAAGATTCATCCTCCAACCAAACAGCACAAGGATGCAGAGGCAGCACTTTCATTTCCAGATACAGAGATCCCTCATTTTCCGTGGTTAATTGGGACCGAGATCCCCCCCCCCCGTGACCACCGAAATCCGTGAAGTAGGATTAACCCCCCACCCACCCCCCACTGATGTATACGCACATGTATATGTGTAAATAATATCCATAAATATATATTCAATGCTATAAATGCTTATAATAACAATTAAACATTAAAAAATAATGCATAAGATGAAAATAAAATATAAATACACACACACAGGCGCGCGCATGCACACACACACACGCAGATGCGCGTACATGCACACAGATACGCACCTCACAACAATGTAAGTAGTTTTGATGGGAGGTTTTGGGTTGTTTTTTGTTGGTTTAGAGGTTTTTGGTTTTTTTTACATAATCGGCCTTGTTTTTGTGGCATTTTCCTCAACTTTTTCCCCTATTATTCCTTCATTTCCTTATTTTTTAATCTGATGAATATTTAAAATAAAAAAAAAAAAAAAAAAAAAAAAAAAAAGCACAATGCACTGAAGCCGCATGAGTTGAAGCGCAAAGTAGCGAGGGATCCCTGTATATCCACACAAACAAACAAGCTACTACTAATCCAAACCATGGAAAATTCTCTTCAGAGAATCACTTAAAAAAAAAAAAAGATATCCCTTTATTTCTAGAACCGCATATAGACAGCCGTGCAGCTGTCCATCCTCAGGCCATTCTCACACGGCACTCTCATTACCCTCATAACGAGAATGGAAACTAAATATTCCCATTTTACTGTTCTGCAGGTACATCCGCTACCTCCGCCCGCTCTGGCTTTAAACGCCTCTCATTCTCATCCAGTCTACGATGTGCTCAGTGAAGCAGCAGAGAGCCAGAAACCACTCACGACTTGTCAGAACATTAAAGACAAAGGAGACTTTATTAAATAGTTAAAATAAAAAAAAATATCGTCGACAGCGTGAACCCCCCCCCCCCCCCATTTTCTCAGGTGGCCTCAAGTCTCTGTCACTCTCATCATCTCTCTATTATTCTTGCCTCAGTTAATCTGCCTCGCAGCCTCTCCACATTAAGACTAATCTAACAGGAATTACAACGGTTGCAAGCGTCTGTGTCTATAAGAGGCACTACAGGTCTGTTGCTTAATCATTATCTACTACTACTACTAACAACAGCAACAACAATAATAATAATAATAATAATAATAATAATAATAATAATAATAATAAATGTTAATAATACTTTATTTCTCACACAACGCTAAAAGAAAGTCCATGTTCCCATATGACTTGCTGCTTGTTAATTAAAGCTATGCTTCATCACGAAGGTGGCAGGGGGTTTCATGCTGCTTTCTGATGGCCGCCTGTGTGATGGAACTGATTGCCGGAGTATCTGAATGTTATGAAGCATTGATGGCTCCTGATCATTAGCGACTAAAGATCGCCAAGCACTTCCACTTACACCAATAGCTTGACTTAAATTTTCAAAGACCCTTCCACACCTCCATCCAGGCGTGGCAGCGTGCTGAGCAAGGGTTAGTACAGCCCTCATCTCATGCCTGTTCCGGCCAATATCTGGCATTTAAATGCCTTTTGCGGCAGCAAACAGTTTGCACTTAATTACAGCAGGCAGGTAGCTGTGGCAAAGTGCAGAGCTGCAGCAGCACTTTCACCTTCTTGTATCGCTAAAAAGAAAGTGTGCCTTTAAAATTTTAAATTGGCCAGCTGCTCGAAACATCATTTGAGAAGCCAGGCAGTGGTTTTGAATTAACCTGCCCTCCTGCTACAGGCCTACAGTAATTGGCCTGCATAAAGGGCTATGCTAACAAACTGGCTGGTATCTATTCAACACCTGGCTAGATTGTTATAAATACCATGGTCATGGTATATACACACCCTATTGAAAAAAAGCACAGCGCACCATTCAACGTATCTGCATGACAGCTTCTCTTCATAACTGAAAAGAGGGAGACTCTGCCTGTCTCGGTTAAGACTCAGAGAGAAATCAATCATGTCAGAATTCATTAGAATTCCTTCCAGTGGCTTTCTCAGCTGCTCTCACTGTTTTTCCCCTTATCTCTTTTTCTCTGTCTGCTCATCTCAACTACACAGGAGGGATAAATCACCATGACGATGTCACCTGATGAAGGGCATTCAGTCAGGCCCGGCTCGGCGTGCTTCAGTCTCCAGCAGTCAACCCACTCATCCCCATCAATGCACTATTAATGAGAATCTCTTTCACTCAGCATCTCAGAACGCGCTCACACACATACACACACACACACACACACACACACACACACACACACACACACAAACAAATACCTCTCACCTGCTCTCTCAGCTTAGCCACCTTCACCACACATGTATTCAAATCCTATCTAGAACCTGTTTTTGCAGTTGGTGTTTTTATGACATGCTACATTGTGGTGGCTGTGAGTTCTCCTTTACCCACTCTCTCCACTCTGTATTCCTCAGGCATCGTAATCGCACTGCATGAGTGTAGCACAAATATTTCTGAGTGGCACTGGGGAACACAGAGAGCAAGTGTGTCATACTGACAGAAAGGCAGGGATCTCAATCGGTTTGAACCACACGCACACACACGGGTTGCCAGACTCCATTTCACCTTCTCGCAAGATCTGCACATTAAATCAGTCCATTTGACCTGCAGTGGAAAGCAGAAGTGGCTTGTCTCCTTTCAGTCAGCCGAGTTGAGCCTGGACGCGTGTCTCCGCTGCATGGAGGAGATTATAAATGGAGCGCATCACCTGCACTCCGGGCGCGCCTACAGCTACAGATTTATCAACTGCGCTGCTTGGATTGAAAGGTTTGGCAAAGAGAAACAGGGGGGGGAAAAGAAGCAAGGAAAAAAAAAAGCACGGAGGTGGAGTACTCAATATGATGATCTGTTCTTACCCTCACTCATTACTTTATCTTCCAGCTATAAAGAGTTATTTCCCCTCAAACGGCCAGGGCATTACTCCAATCTATAAATGGGACGTTATGTTCAATAGCCCAAGGTTAGCATCTCAGCACTCGAGTACTTCATTGCACAGCACCTTGTTCTTTATGGGCGGCTGACGAAATCGCTCGCAGCTTACGGCTGCACTGTCAGTGTTTATGAATTTTGAGTCAAGTGGAGAAAGAGCACGAGTGCAAGGGAGAAAATAAATAAAACATTCTGTCCTTGATAAGAATCCCTCTAGAGCACCTCCGTTCCCTTTTCCTGGAGTTGGCCTATAATGGATTTGTGAATTAATTTCCTCAAACGACTGGATTTGCATGAAATCATGGCTAACGGTGCTCTAAAAAAGGCGGTATAAAAAAATCAATTAAGATTAGAAGGCTCGCTAATACCACGGCACCCTCATCGCAGCTTCACAAAGAATGTTTTGGGTGAAAAATAATTCTGATCTCTCTACACTAAGTGAGGCAAGAGTTGTTTGTAAACTAAGTGGGAAAATGTAAAAAAAAAAAAAAAAAAAACCTTGGCCTTGAAGTAAGGATGGACACATTTGCGAAGTAATGCGAATACGCAGATGCATCAAATGTCTCAATTCATCATCAAGCAACAACTAGTAGTGGTGCACTTGTAATCATCTGGACAAAGCAGGTGGGACTCGACCTTCTGCCTCAAAAGTGTGTCTTCATACAGAACAGGAGGAGAAAAGTCAAGGAGGACTCGAGCGTATTTTCAGCCTGATTGTGTTGGAGCACCATTACTTTTATAATCTCATTGTTCACATTACTCACTCCTTTGTCAACTGCTTAATCCTTTTAGGGTTGCTGGAAGGCTAACGCTTCTGTCAGCCAATACTGGGCAAGCAGGGTACACCCTGAAAAGCTTGAGGGCCAACACACACAGCAACCCTTCACACTCACACCTAGGAGAAATTTGGAACAGCCAAATGAGCCTAACGTGCATGTCTTTTGATTTTAGGAGGAAACTGGAGCAAGCACAGGAAGAACATGCAAACTCCACACAGAAACACCGAACCTGGGACTTAGATCAGTGCCTTGGAAATATGCTGTGCCCTTTTCATATCCACTGTGATTCCTAACACACACAAATGAGAGCATACAAAACACAACAGGAGGCTGTCCAAAAAGTAATGACACCCCAGGTAAAGATCACAGGTGTGAAGCAGGTTCTTTAGAAGTGTGCTTATGATTATGAGCCGATGGATTAAACGGTATTAAAAAGAGATATATAAATCATCCCTGAAACCAAATATAAGCCACAAAGTGAGAGGAGCTATTCATCTTATCAGGCTGATAATAAATCATAAGCGGCGTAGTGAGATATCTAAAGTAAATACAGCCAAGCAGAGGGAAAGAGCTGGATAACAGCAATAAGGCAAACAGTGTAACCCAAGAAGCACACACATACAGGCATATGCAAGTCTTCCATACAATGAGAAAAAAATTAAAGTATCTAAAAACCCTTTCTTCTCTTTTGAGCAGCTCACACTCCCTCTCTTCCCTCCCTCAGGGGTTTTAGCTGAGCTAATTTGCAACACGTGTACTTTATTACAGAAAACCGCCCAATAGAGGCATGTAAACCCCACACAACTATACAGCCAGGTCTACAACTTGTTTTTTACTGGCGCATCACACGATGGACAAGCTGGAAATTGGACCAGCTGAGTGAGAGGCGACGATGAGACCCTCCAGGAGACAGGGGGGGTGGTGGTGGTGGTGGTTTGGGGGGGAAAGGGGGGGAAGAAAAGGAAGCCTTGTAAGATGTCATGACTTCGGAAGGGGAGTAAGGATGGCTAGCCCATGTCAAAGGGATCCAATTTCACAAAAGGCCCCGTCGAGCTGACGTGCTTGGAGAAAGCGGATGGGTTCAATAAGCAGCACTGGCTGTGTCGCTAGAATACGAGGAATCTTGCTAATGAGTGCATACTGATTTACTCTGAAACATGAGTCAGCGGCGGCAGGGGAAACGCTTTGAGTTAACAAGGAAAAATGAGTTGAGAACAAACCAGACTGACTGCAAACTCCCTTGTAACATCTTGTACCCTAAAATCGTAGATCCTTTCAGTTTGATTTAGCTGCTTTTGTTACCACCATTTTAATGTGATGAGCCAGATGTGATTAAAATACTGTGGATTATAGCAGGCTGATGGCTTGTTTTTATTACAGTCCATAGTCCTGTAATAAAACAGTAAACATTACCTTCCTGGTTGTATGTGTTACATGACTTTCTCTCTTCCCCACAGACATCAAAGCAGGAGAAAAAAGGATAAGAGAAGTCTGCGTTTTCCTTTTAAAGATGAAACAGTCGAGCTGAATGCCAAGCCTCACCGTTCCCAGCTTCAGACACCAGTACAGACATCAGACGAGGCAATTTGCTTGTGATGTGCCAAAAACTGCCACCGTGGCTCTGCACAATTCAGGGGGATTTAAAAGTACCACTGAGCACAACGACTACTGAAGCCTTAACAGCTGTATTAACAACCATCTCTAAAGGTGGGACTGTGCACACATACTGCATTGCTAGTATGTTTCTGTAACATCATCATTTTGTCCCGAGCCGTGGTTCAGAACCTTCAGGTGAGAATTGTCCCTACAGGCTGAATTTGGAGCCCTCTCTGAATGCCATGCACAAGTGAAGTGCAACCAATCACCAACAATATTCTCCACGGATCCAATAACAAGGATAGATCACAGATCTCTCAATACATCAGTCATCTTGTCTCAGTGCAAAAAAGCAGCTTATTCAGACCTTTCAGGAAATGTGTTTTAATGCTTTATATGTATGAGATCTGTAAATTATTCACAATGTGGAGTTTAGAGTTTATTATATGCGTATGATGATTACACACTGAAAAGTCAATGCTTCTCTTTTGCAACCGTCTCCATGCTTTGCAAAGCTGAAGATTTTTTTTATCGTGTCATTACCTCAAAATAGTGAATGGAAAGATATTGCATTAAAAGACATCATCTGGCTGTGGGACATGAACAGTACTAAATCTTTTGACAGCTGATATTTGATGCCAAACAAAACGGATTAAATGTTTGTCGGTTTTACTTTGTCATGTCTCTCTCCTACAACCTCATCGAAGGAAGACTGTCACTGTTTATAGCAAAATGTTAGACATTTTGATGAGAGATATTTGCTTAATAGCTTAAGCAGAATTAATATGGTAAATTTTAGGACAATGGTGGCTCAGATGGCTTACTGTTCCAAAGGTCAGGGGATCAAGTCCCACTACCATCAAGCCGTCACTGTTGGGCCCTTGAGCAAGGCCCTTAATCCTCAAGTGCTCAGGTGAATTTAAAAAAAAAAAGTAAGCCACTAAGGATAAGGGCATCTACCAAATGCTGTAAATTAAAACTTGCATATTGTTAGGTGAAATATATTTAAGTTTTCGTAAAATGAAATGAAAGGCAAGCAGTCTCATGTTTCACATAAATCAGGGGTGTCAAACTCATGCTAGAAAGGGCCATGTGGCTGCAGGTTTTTGTTTTAACCAAGCAGCAGCACACCTGACTTTGCTCATTTAATCAACTGAGCTGAGTGTTCAGGCAGTTGATTGGTCAGTCTCTGTACAGAGCACACAGATTGACCAATCAGCTGCCTGAACACTCAGATGAGTTGATTAAATGAGCAAAATCAGGTGTGTTGCTGCTTGGTTGAAACAAAAACCTGCAGCCACATGGCCCTTTCTGGCATGAGTTTGACACCCCTGACATAAATACTTAAAATATGCAGGCTTTCATAAGTGGGTGGTTTTAACTTACATTTTAAGAAGGTGCAATCTTCTAAAATCTGTTTTACAGTTTGCATTAGTGAGTATGAAAAGTTTCACTTCTGTAAGAGTGTGAAATCACAAGAATACAACTTGAATCTCCCAGATTATGCAAACTAAAGGCAATAATAACTGTACGCAGATATGAAACGAACAAATCAGATACAAACTAGTGAATTTCTGAATAAAATAAAACCAGGCAGTTCTACCATTCACACGTGATTCCAATTACATACATTAAAACAAGCATGTACTCACATTCATATATATATATATATATATATATATATATATATATATATATATATATATATATGGTCCTTCTCAAAAAATTAGCATATTATGATAAAGTTCATTATTTTCTGTAATGTACTGATAAAAATTAAACTTTCATATACTTTAGATTCATTGCACACCAACGGAAATATTTCAGGTCTTTAATTGTTTTAATACTGATGATTTTGGAATACAGCTCATAAAAACCCAAAATTCCTATCTAAAAAAATTAGCATATCATGAAAAGGTACTCTAAACGAGCTATTAACCTAATCACCTGAATAAACGAATTAACTCTAAACACCTGCAAAAGATTCCTGAGGCTTTTAAAAACTCCCAGCCTGGTTTATTACTCAAAACCGCTATCATGGGTAAGACTGCCGACCTGACTGCTGTCCAGAAGGCCATCATTGACACCCTCAAGCAAGAGGGTAAGCCACAGAAAAAAAATCTCTGAGTAAATAGACAGTTCCCAAAGTGCTGCATCAAGGCACCTCAGTGGGACGTCTGTGGGAAGGAAAAAGTGTGGCAGAAAATGCTGCACAACCAGAAGAGGTGACTGGACCCTGAGGAAAATTGTGATTGACGCGATAAGCGCCCAGGGTGCTTAAAAAATTGAAGTGGTTGGGCACTTATTAAAATGATTACCAGCGGAGTGGAACAGTAAGTGCTTGTTACCATAGAAGTGGAAAACATGAATAATAACAGAACAATAAAAGATTTTTATTGGTATTTGTGTTATTCATTTTGTGGTATCAACCAAATTACTGACATGAAAGCTAAAAATAAACAGTAAACAGCATAATTAAAAAAAAAAAAGACCCTTTAATTTTCCCTCCCAATGCTGTTCCTTTAAAAATTTTTCCCAGATGTAAAATCGAGCCAATCCACATGAATGTGAACTTTAGCACATGGCTCGTTGAACCAATCAACACAAAGGTCAACTTTAGCACAGAGCATGTTGAAAAGCACATGGCCGAAAAAACTCTTCATCACTTTCTGATACACAAGTCCATATGTGGTTCATCGCTCCATTCATTCACAGCATCCCATAGTTTTGCTGTAGCAGTTTCTAATGGTTCATCTTGTTGGATATTTACCAAAAGAACACAGCAAAATATTTTCCTGCTTTTTAAAGCACGGCGGAACAATCAAACGTGTTGTTGCTAATGAACATTACAGACATTCCCCAGTGGCAGGGGGTCTTGAAATACCATGTAAACTCACTTTTACAGGCAGTGAACGCCTCATTTTACCATTACAGAGGCTAATCGAATAAAATTGGTAAGTTTGATCAACCATTTTGGTTCCAGTACACATGGGTGGTTATTCCAAAAACACTGGGTGGGTGGGGTGGGGGGGGGGGGCTTATTGGAACAGGGCGCTTGTTAAGTCGAATACTGTGTGTGTGTGTGTGTGTGTGTGTGTGTGTGTGTGTGTATATATATATATATATATATATATATATATATATATATATATATATATATATATATATATATATATCCGAAAAATTATTTCTGTTACTGGTAAGAAAACAAGACTTGACTTTTCATTACTATTTTTCACAATCTCACAAATTAAATAGAATCTGCGAAACCACCCTTGCAAGATTTTACACGTTTGGGTTTAATTTCCTTTGAAGAATACGAGTGTCAAAGTATGTTTTAGGAAAAAAAGTCTTTCTGGCTGTTGGAATTCATCTGACTGGTTTTCCCTGGTCAAAAGATATATTACTCTTTTTATTAGCTTGATTTATGGTAAGCTGTAGGTAGTGGTATGTAATATTAGACATGGTATTACTGTTTTATTCAGACAGATGGTCTGCTTTACGGATTTTCAGCATTTAGAAGGGATCTCCATACTGTTATCCTGGTGCAATACAAATAGTTGCTACATGTCATAAAACATGAAGGTAATTTTGCAATACAAAATGACATCATTACTGAGACTTGAAACCAGGACCTTCTTGCTGTGAGGTGGATATGCTGACCACTACGCCACCGTGCCAACCTCAATATCAAATGTTGTCTTTATTCTAATCTTCAGTCACAACTGACATTTCACTTGAAACCATTCACTGAGATCTTAAAGACTTATCTATAAAGACTTCAGTCAGGTGCTGATTGCACACATATGCAATGAGCCATTTTAAAAATCAAGCATAATGCTCTTAAAAAGAGAACCAAGCATAAATACCTGGCCTGGCATGCGTGAAAGCAGCTGTGCAATGTAAAGCCAGGATAATGAAACAGGGTGAGAATGGCTATGTTTAATAATTCAGTCTCGCCGTTGTGGAGCCGCTATTGATTGCGCATCCAGGAGTCTTATGAAAATGTTATCTTGTGCTTCACAACCTCCAGCGCTACTCGCTCCGCTCCATCTGGCAATGTAATCATCAGCCGGAGCTCTTCTACCCTGTCTCTGACCTCCCATATCTCCATCTTGATTCTGTCTGTTGTTCCCCTCTTCCTGCTCCCTATATCCCGTACCCTGTACACAGCTGCTCTCTGAAACGATGTTTACGGACTACAAAAGAGGCTGCGAAGAAAAAAGAAGGCAGGGGGAAAAAAACAATCCAAAGCAAACAAATAAACGCAGAGATGAAGCTCTCGAATTGCTCTTGATTGTATATTAAAAGATTTCATGGCCAGTGTACAGTACCTTTTCATCCTTGAGGTTTGAACACTGCTTGATTGACTCATTGCTTGATTGATTCACTGCTTGCCTCGTGCGTGCAATCAAACCTTAAAACATGTCCCCTTAGACAGGCAGCTGAGTGCGTCTTTAAAAATGTACAACGGACATAAGCTTTTCTTCCTTTTAACATGCTTATTTGAATGCAGCTGCTGCTGAAACTGGGAGGACTGCAGTCGGCTAAACGCCTAATGTCATTAGCACCAGTGCTGTTAATGCTTCTTTGGGTGGAATTTCGAGGGTACATTAATAAACGCAGCCATTAAGCCTGCATTTTCACAGCAGATTTACTCTTAGAGCTGAATCGGTGCTTTAAGGGCTTTGGAGACTGGGGTGGGGGTGTTTTTACAAATAAACTGCAGCAATAAAATAAGCGGAAAGTGCACTGCAAAGAACCTAATTCAATGAAACACTAATTCAAAACAAAACAAATATACTGAAGAGTCAAATATGGGCTACTGCCTAATAAAATCACCTGGGGATGGGAAAAAAGGAAAGGGGAAAAAAAATGAAAAGAAAAGCAGGAAATGCTCATGAAAAGCTCTTCTTGCTTTCTTCTTGATTTGAGTAGCTGCTTTATGGAGAAAGCAATTCCATTTCCTTCTATAGTGCTGGCGCATGGATCTAAACATGCTCCCTACAGACCGGGGTCATGTAGGCATACTTCAATCTCTCTTACACATGACACGATCACTTGGGCTCCGGCGACGTCTGCTGCAGCGGATAATCTTTCAACAGGACTTGTGAGAAGCACATGATAACTGCAGAGGGTACCTGAGAGCCAGTGGTGAGCCACACACCTTTACATATTTATACATGCAAATTGGCTGGCTTGTTTCCACAGGGTGAGCGGCCGATGGGGGGGTAAAAAAAGAAAGGGGGTGGTGGTGATGGTAGGGATACATCAAGTGTAGCACTGGCACTTGAAGAAGGCAAGGGGAGGGAGAAATGAGGAAAGAAAGAATGATCGAATGCAGAGGAGCCACGAAGACAATGAACGGAATGAAAGAAAAAGCCTAGGAGAAAATTAGAGCCCATTTCTTCGAGGTGCTTAATGACTCTGTTGTAAAGATGGCGCTGGCTGTCGCGCCGCTCAATAAATATTAACAAGTACTGCGACTGATGGCGCTGCTCACTGATCCATAATTGCATTTCAAAATGCTGGAGCCAAACACAGAGAGAGGGGAGGGATAGACACGTGTGTGGGGGATTGGGGGGGGGGGGGTGTAGCCATGGCAGAATCCTCTGGACTGATGAGCAGACAGCGCTCATACACACCCAAGCCAGGCTGAACGAGGATTTAATCACAGCCACAGAGAGCGTTTAATAGAGACACTGGCCATTCATTATGATACTAATGCTTCCTCTTCACAGTGTCGTGATGGCACATGTTATGATTTTTTTTCTGACTGTTCTAGCAAATCTGAGATTCATGTTTAAACCATTTTTACAGCATGCCAAAATAGTATGCATTACACAAAGCATTGGGGGACAATGTGTTCATGTCAGAGATGCAACACAGGCTGCAAGCATAAAAAAAAGAAAGAAAGAAAGACAAAAATTATGTTAACCCCTCGTCTCTCATTTATGCACATATATTTGCATCTTTATGCAAGTGCTTTAATTAAAGCCGCAAAACATTAGCAAGCTTCTGAGATAAGTGGCAAAGCCATCAGGAGAGAATTGCACTCTGCATCTCAGGCATGAAAGATTGCATGCTCTTCACTCCGCGCCCACACCCACCCCAAACCCTCTCCGTATTCACACTTCCAGTAATCAATGCGTGTTAATTGCTGTTTGGTTTCACTCCGGGTTGGCTGGCGAGGCTGGTTCAGTTTGCTGTTGCCCTCCATGTCCACTGCCCTGAGCTATTGTTTCCAGTAAATCATTAAACTCTGAGTCTCGGCTCTGTAACCGAATGAAGTGAGGAGGACGATGGGAGCCCGGTTAACCTCGCACGCACATGACATATGCACATACACATCTTTAATATAAATGCTAAGTGAGGCTTTTAAATAATAAAAAAGAACTAACAAATTAAGTGTTTATCGGCAAACAATAACATGCATCCGCCCCCTCTAGCCGGACGTGCTGAGCAAAAACCATGAATCCTTACAGATAATTGTATTGTACATTGCATCTAATTAAATGTCCATAAGCAGAGAAAGAGTGCATGGAACAGACCAGGGTTTTTTTTTTCTCCCGGCTGAGCCCCCAGAGGAAAGCAGCAATCACTCCATTAGAGACTGTGCTGTGCTGCAGCTGAGCTGGCCAATATCAGCAAATTAGTTTAGCTATTGGGATTGGGGGGTGGCGTCTCCCCCCCCACACACACACACACACACACTCACAGTCACCCACCAAGCATATACAGGCAGCTGAAATGAGAGGAAAGCAGGATTAAGAGACACACAAAGAAGAGAGAGCAAGAAAGGGCGAGAGAGAGAGAGAGAGAGAAATAGAGAGAGAGAGACAAACAGACACCGGACGAGTGTATCAAGCAAAAGAAAGGTGCCAAGTATAAAGGTGCTGCTCTTGATTGATTCATCGCTGTACAATGTATTTTGTGTCGAACCCCCCACTGAGAGATCGTTGTCATTCTCCGCTTTTGTCTCTATCGCTTTCTCTCTTGGGCAAAGCCATGGGCTCTGATCCCAACTTATCTGGTGTCAAAGACTCTGAGTCAAAATCCAGAGATCTGCAGCTGTGCGACTGTAGATTCAGTGAAGGATCTGATCGTTGGCAAAGTGCAGAAGATCGGCCCCTTCCCTTTCTGCCTCAATTACTTCATAGTAATCTGAGTTCACTCTATGTTGCCCTAGAAATACAAATAAACACGAGTGTGTGTGTGTTGTCACGTACAAGTTCCATCGTGTTAGATTAATGCACATTTTCATGAAAGACTGACGCATAGCGGAACTGGTGAGGATGAGGCCGCCATAATAAGCTGTGTATAAATATATATATTTTAACAGTTTATCAAGTCATCTACAGTGTGAGCGCTTGTGTTCCACCACTTTTCTCATTTTCTGATTTCTCCATAACACTATGAGTGAAAAGCCAAACGATGAGTGCCACAGCGAACACAAATGCAAGCCTGTTCCAAAATATGTAATAACTGTATCTAGTGTGCGATGTCGGATGTGAGCATTTTCATTAAATAAAAACGCGGTTATCGACAAATTTGTCTACTCTAAAAGAGGCTGCGGAGTAAAAGACTTCAGGAAATGCCAGTGGTTGAAAATGATCAGCTCTGATAACCGCAAAATGAAAATCCTATGAAAACTTTGCACCTTCTGTAATTGGGTGCAAATAATTAATAATAATCCACCCTCCATACCAGTAGGTGGTAGTAATGCACTAAATAGCCGTTTGTCAACCACCATAAAACAACAAAGAAGGAAAACAGCAAAAAATGATGACCTCAGCCAACATCAAGAAAGCAAAGTATATTATATTTTTATCTTCCTTAACCCACGCAGTGCCCAAAGCCGATCACGTTTCCCAGTGCCAAAGCCGATCTCATCGGCTTTCCCATGCACATTTGAAAATCTAGGTCGTAACTCGGATAGTGAGTGTATTTAATTTCGAGTTAATACATTCACTATCCGAGTTCCGACCTAGATCAGTTCCGACCAACCAGTCGTAATTCAGATTGGTGGTAAGTTGGATATTTAACAAATTGAAACCGAAACCACCCAGCACTCGCTATGAATTCATGTGAAGCGTATTCTTCACCTGAACGTTCTTTCAACGTGCGAAATAAACTTGTAGCCTTACGATTTGAAATCCTGGAATTGTATTTGGAATTCTGGAATTGTATTTTCTTAATATTGTGCTGCATCATAACTAATATATAATATGTACTGTTTAAACTTTTATTCTTTGAAATATTGCCTAATTATGTATAAACTTATACCAGTATCTAAATTTGGCAAAAGTTCTTCTTTTTTTTTTCACATGTCGACTCATTTGGACCTAATTAAGTGACAAATAGAGATATTTCAGTTCTGTTTTCCATTTTCAGGACCTTTTACACTGAGCAACAATCCTATTATCACAAAATCATGATCAAAAATGATGAATAATACTAGTGTCACCTGGTTAGCTAAGTTTGAGTGATCCAAAGCATGGTGGCTATCTTGGATTTCTGGTCATGTGACTAGAAGTTGCCCTTTTTTCCCGAAAAAAAAAAAAAAATTGAAAATAACAATACGAGAGCTATTCAAAACATAAAAAGTTTACTCATGTAAATCTGATATTTATGCATCTAAAACCAATATATAAAATACATGTTGGTTATGCAGAAAAATGGCTGGCATGTTGGTGTTCAGTATGCAGCATAGCTAGGGTTAAAAACCAAAACTGGAATTCATAATTACCTTTTTTTTTTCAAATTTTGTTATACTGTATTAATCCCACAGGGGAAATGGTTGCCCCTACATTTATCCCATCCAAAGTGAGCATGTACACACATGTAAACACTGAGCACATACACACTCGGTGCAGTGGACTGCCACACACCGGGGCGCCCAGAAAGCAATTGGGGCTTAGGTGCCTTTGCTCAAGGGCACTTCAGCCATGAAGGTGGAGGAAGGGAAAGTGCAGCTGACTGTCCAATCACCACACATTTTTCCTGCTGGTTTGGGAATTGAACTAGCAACTTTTAGGTCCCCGACCCGCTTCTCTAACCTATTGGGCTATGGCTGACCCACAAAAATCTGGGACCTTAGAACCGGAATTCCGGATTAATCTAAATTTTTAACACCTCTGAATCATCCAAAACTGGTATTGATATGTTTCAGTAGTGTTATCTAATATTATATTTAAATTTTTACTGACAATCAACAAGGCATGAACAAAGTTTTACTGATATCATGGCACCTGAACAAAAACACAATTACGAAAATTTTAAAAAATTGAACAATTATTTCGTACTGAAGAGAGCTGCAGGCAAATGATTGTCAAAATAGCGTAATCATTAACTTGTAGCCAGCTCTAATTATTACGTAGCCTGCTCTGCCGTCACGCGACCTTAAACTTTAGCTATGTTGCCTCTGCTAGCTTCTTAAAATTGCTTGTGTTCAGTGAGGTGATGTTTTTAAGAGTGTTGTTGAGGAGATTAAAGGTGAAGAATACCTGGTATGCTGTGTATAATTGTTCTTCTCAAATCCCTTAGACTGCATGCACATTTCCCTTACTAGCATCTCATCCTTGTGTCTTAGTCCCTCCCACCAAGGGGAGAGATGAGGAAACACTGTCAGGAGTGTTGAATCAAGAGAAATATGACAGAGAAATGCCTGCTGCTCATATTGGTGGCAGAGATATAATGCTGCGTAACAACATGCAGCGTCATATATGGAGCGTGTTATTTATAAGCTAGGCCAGGGGTCCCCAACCACCAGGCCCCAGACCGGTACCGGTCCGTGGATCATTTTGTACCAGGCCGCAAATAACGGATAACCATTCAGTTCATTTTCTGTAACTGTTTAATCCTAATTAGGATTGCGGGGAGGCTGGCGCCCATCCCAGCCGACTCCGGTCGAGGGCAGAGTACACCCTGGACGGCTCGCCAGGCCATCGCAGGGTGGAAACACGCTGACAGCTGTGCAGCTACTCTTGTCAAAAGTCAGCAATGGTTCTTTTACAGACTCACATTATAGACAGTGAGAGACATGGCTGGCCTTTGATAACCCTGTTAGCTGCCCTGGGGGGACAGTGACAACCTTGTGCAGAGTGGGACCCGAACCCCCAACCTTAGGATCAGCAATCCAACGCCCTATACCACTAGGCCACCACTGCCGTTATGAATAATCGTGATTAAAATATAATTATATAAATGTGTTTTTGCTTCCAGGTGTCTTATTTTGAAAGACAACCACTTCCGCCCTTGTCTAACTTCTGGGGTTGACTCTTTGGCGTGTATTCATCTAGCATCAGCAATGCAAGCTAGCCCTCGCAAAATGAGCCAGAAACAGAGTTTACTGTAGAGATTTTTTGTAAAGGATAAACGAGACAATGATGAGAGAGCAGAAGGGTCACAGACTGCCTGCAAAAAGAAAGCTGCATTTAAAAGAAAATACCAAGATTCCTACCTGAGCTACGGCTTCATCGCAACAGGTGATTGTTTATATTATAAACAACCTATGACAACACCCCCCCATCCCCCATTTTTCAACTTGTCAAGAGTTCACCGGTCCACGGTGATAAAAGGTTGGGGACCACTGCGCTAGGTTCTTCTGGGAAGGCTGCTCTCTTGGACCATCGCTCACTGGTCTCTAATTACCTTTCAATGCACAAATAAGAGAACTGGGATGACTGGCAAAGATGGTGGACCAGGACTTCAGGTTCAAGCAAGGACTGAGGAAACGACAAATAATGGCTTTGAGAAGCACCCTATGTTTCTGTCGCTGTGTGTATGATTTGAACCAGAAGTGTAAATTTGATCAGATCAGGATCGGATGTACCTGAGAGTGATCCACTGGTGGAACTGAAAAGCAGCTGATTCCCAAATCAATAATAAATGCATAACCAATTAATTTAATGATTAAATAAAATCAGCTCAAATAACTCTGATTAAGCTGATGAATACTTTTAAGATCCCTGTTTGTGCCCCTCATCAATCATCAAAAGGAACAGATTTTCAAGCAAAATCTGTTATTCATATCAAGCGGCAAGGGGGGTGGAGACTTCTGAGTAAAGAATTAGTTAATGTCCGAGTTTGACTTTCATTAAACTCGCTCCCTTTCTGTGTCAGGCAGTGGGCGGTGAAGTGCCCACAAGCATAGGTAGCCTGTATATGTATATTATATATATATATATATATATATATATATATATATATATATATATATATATATATATATATATATATTCTTCTTTTACTTTCGGCTGCTCCCTTCAGGGGTCGCCACAGCAAATCATCCGCCTCCACCTCACCCTGTCCTCCGCATCTTCTTTTCTGACTCCAACGACCTTCATGTCTTCCTTCACCACATCCATAAATCTCTTCTTCGGTCTTCCTCGAGGCCTTCTGCCTGGTAGTTCCAACCTCAGCATCCTACTGCCAATATACTCACTATCCCTCCTCTGTACATGTCCAAACCATCTCAATCTAGCCTCTCTGACTTTGTCTCCAAAACATCTTACGTGGGCTGTCCCTCTGATATACTCATTTCTGATCCTATCCATCCTCAAGTTACTCCCAGGGAGAACCTCAACATTTTCATCTCCGCTACCTCCAGCTCTGCCTCCTGCCTTTTCCTCAGCGCCACTGTTTCTAAGCCATACAACATCGCTGGCCTCACCACCATCTTGTACACTTTTCCCTTCATTCTTGCTGACACTCTCCTATCGCACATCACACCGGATACTTTTCTCCAACCATTCCAGCCTGCCTGCACACGCTTCTTCACCTCTTTTCCACACTC
>CM045738.1:36662296-36712296 GCA_024760905.1 Plotosus lineatus | reverse complement strand
AATTTCACATTTGTTTTTATTTAGTCATCTATTCTTGTCGATGTTTGCCTAAATTTTACATTTTACTTTTCTTCACAGATGATTTATTGGGTTTTTTTTTTATGATTTAAAGAAAATCAGTCACAAAATTCAAAATAATTCAGTTGATAAATTGAATAAAAAGGACACCAGGGCGACGCAGTGTTGTTGTAGTCAGGACATCCGTCTCACAGTAAAGGAAGATCCTGGGTTCGAGTCCTTGGCTCGGAAGTGTCTATATGGAGTTTACCCTCCTGCTTGTGTGGGTGATGTTACATTTTCACCACACGTACAACGCATGACTTCTGACGGACCCAGGGAAGTCCGCATAGGAAATTCAATCTGGAAAGTGTGGTCCCTAGTGTCGCGGCTTGATGTGTTAAGTGCTCGTGCATGGCTAAAGCGACTGTTTGCTTTAAAATGTTAACATTTCCTGATTTGTTTTCTTATAACCATGGTTGCAAAGAGTGATTATCTGAGTTAGTGCAGACTGATAATCTTGAAGCAGGCTGGATAATCTTCTCTGGTTACTCTCTATGTGCTTGAGCAGGCATACTAGTGTTCCTAATAAAGTGGTCTGGTAGAGTATTTTCAATATAACAATCCCAATTGACCAGCCAGACTAAATCACCTGACTAAGAAACACATTTTTAAGTCATTATTGTTACTCAGCTTTCTATTAACATAAATTTTGGCACTGTTTTGTTGGAGTTATCGGCACCGTTGCACATTTGCTAAGACTTATACCTAATATTTCGGTCAACAAAGTAACCACGCATCATGGATTCATATTTTAACGGTAGCATACATAGAGATAGCTTTACAAGTTTACTACTCATGCCCATCACTCGGTTTGTTACTGTGGCACAGACTCGTGGTTAGTCACAGCGGTGATGTGACGTAACTCATTCATTAGTTTAAAAAAATTTCCATATAAAACCAGCTGTAGGTGTGATGTTAAGTTAAGATATTCAATACAGTGGTTATTTTCCCTTATGTGTGTCTCCCACCATGACCATGTCTTTTTAATTACCTATCGGATTAACTCTTACAGCATACTACAGCGGTATCTGTGTATTGTCCGCAACTGCACCAAATACCTTTTGGCTTTGAAATCTGCTCCTACTGAAAACCAGTTCCGCTGCCGTGTTCCCACTCCAAAGATGTTCAACTTTATCATACCCAAAAAAAAAAAAAAAAAAAACAGAACTACACAGCATTACCCACCAAAACTAAACCTAAAAAACTGTTCTATTTGAATACACAAACTATATCATAAATACTGGAACGATAATAGAATACCATCAAACTACATCTACTCCAGATGCACTTGTGATTGCCACTCCCGCATTGGTCTTGCCAGCCACAGTCGGAAGTGCCAATAAAAATCTGACTCCAACGCGTGAAATCCATAGTCGGCAACGACTGACGGAGGCCTAACCTAACCTCATCACAGAAAACGTTATTTCATCCATCTATCCAAGAAATAAGAAATAATAATAATAATAATAATCATCATCATCATAAGCGAGTCTTTGTTTCCCCTGGGTTTTGGTTATATCCACAAACAAGGGTATACAAAGACATTTTGTTTCCTTATACTTTCCTCTCTAACCTTTTGTCTTTTAAAGGGTATAATAATAGTGTGAAATCATGATCATTTCAAACCGTAACACCCCTCCTCATTATTGGGTTCACCTTTGCTCTTGTGTGGCTGCATTCATCACCTTCACAGAAGGGTTGACGGTTTCTAAAGATTTTCATAGAGTTGGGGAAAGTGCTGGCGGTGCATTTAACTGGCCAGAATGCACGCACACTGCAGGCAGAGCTCCAATCCGCTTCAGACAACAATGCAGATGGGCCTCCGTTAATTACACACACATAGAAGAGAAGAGGGGAGAGAGAGTGGACTGAGAAAGAGGCTAATATATCAACTGTTTTCTCTCCTGCTCTCTATTGATACACAAAGACTTCTTATTTGCACTTAATCAAGGTGAAGACAGTCACAAAACTATCATTGGCAAGAGTGAATTTGTGTCACCCTCAGCACTCTTCCTGGCAATCCGATTAAAGGCTGCTCTGATGTCCAGACCCTGGTGTGCGCGCGCACACACACACACACACACACACACACACACACACACACCCTACTGTGGCCCCTTATCCCTTCATGCTCTCCCAGCCTTCCCTCCATCATCACCTTAGTTATTTTATGCCATTAACAGTGTCTCATGGGGTTGCTCTCAGCACTCCACAGGACAGTCGTTGAATGGGGGGGAGAAAGCCCCTTGGTTAATTGTCTGGCTGATGATGGGGGGCATCAGAACAGCTATAATGTGCCTATTTACTTGTGGCAAAGCATTATCCCAGCAAAGCACTAATCAAACCTGATTTGCCTCGCACAAAATCATGAGCAAGACGGGAATACAAACAACTGGATCACGAGAGCGGGGAGAAATAAATCAGGAATTTCATTGCCCTAATAAACCAGATTGGATCTCGGAGGGTTTTTGCTTTCCGCTTGACATGCCCTTTGAAGACGTAGGCGTTTAAAGTGGCTGATTAACAATCGACATTAAAAAAAAAGTGTCAGCAAAGAAAAGAAACTGACAAGAATGGGTTGCAGCCTGCAATGCATGGACAACTGCAAAGATGTGCTTCAACATGCAGTTTTCATCATTCCCTCATTTTCTGAACCACTTAATCCTAATTAGGGTCGCGGGGAGGCTGACACCCATCTCACCTGACTCTGAGAGATTGCAGAGTACACCCTGGACAGCTCACCAGGCCATCACAGGGCAGAAACACGCTGACGGCTATGCAGCTACTCTTGACGAAAGTCAGCAATGTTTCTTTTACATGAACCTCTCACCACAGACAGTGAAAGACATGGCCGGCCTTTGATCAGTGCTGGAAAAATTGAACTGCTCCCATATATAACAATGGTTCAGTGTGCTGGCAAATCCATTAGTGTGTGCAAAATTCCTGCTACATATTTAATGACCGCTCTCGCTATACTCATACTGTTATGCGCACTCAGGCCAGCTGCTCTCACACTCTCTATAAAAGACACAATCAGCTGTTTTATTGCTAGCCTTTATTTTAGAAAGATGCTGGAGTTCTTCTTCCTTGAGAGTGCAGTCTCACAGCCTACTTTTCTTTGACTGCCATTAATAATAATAAGTCCAGATCACTGCCATTTTGTATTGTTTGGATGACAATGTACACTAGACTGATATCACACTGTATCACATGATCACACATTGGCATTGAACCATTTCTAAAAAAAAAAAAAACAATAAATAATAATAATAATAACCAAACAGGAGATTTATGGATGTGGTGAAGGAGGACATGAAGGTAGTTGGTGTAAGAGAGGAAGGTGCAGAAGATAGGGTGAGATGGAGGCAGATGATTTGCTGTGGCGACCCCTGAAGGGAACAGCCGAAAGGAAAAGAATAAATAATAATAATAATAATAATAATAATAATAATAACTGGATTTGCTTTCTGTCAGAAAATATCAGTATCAGAGTTGGCAATCTTTAACTGCCACACTAATGTAATTTGATTGCACACAGCTAAAATTCTTCTTTCATTTATTTTTTTTAAACACCTCTATGTCCGTGCTACCATCTTATAAAAGTAAATGGTTCAGAAGAAGATTCTAACTCTTAAACTCAATAATGACTCCCTTCAAAATCTGAAAAGACTTTCTAAAATTGACGATTTAAAAAAATAAAAAAAAGGAGGACATAAATCAGTCATTATGTGCCTCCAAGACAAAACCACAGTGAGACGGTATCAGGTTTCTGAATCCTGGCTGTAATTAAAGTGCAGCTTCTACATAACATGCTCGAGAGCAACTTTTCTAAGGCATGTGAGTGCAGGCAATCACCCTTCTATCCACATCAAAAGCTGTTTGATGTAGCTTTCATATTACTTTAATAATAATATTAAAAAAAAGGGCAGGAGGGAGATAAGGCTGGGTGTGAGGAAGGAAAAGGGCACCTCCACTTACCAGTTTAAAGTCCTGAATGCTACATATGAAGTAGGGCATATTGGGCCGCCGGCTCTCTATGTACACACAATCTGTGAGAGGGAGGGAGAGAGAGGGAGAGAGAGAGAGAGAGAGAGAGAGAGAGAGAGAAAGAGAATTAGTCAGACCACCTCTACAACATGGTCTGTTACATTATTTTCCATTCAAAATATTTCCCTCTGTAAAATTCATCAGGAATGTGAGTAATAGGATTAAAGGGCCTTTGGGAGCAGAACAGGCCTCATCTTCTCCAGAACAAACATCAAAACTCCAAGAGGGAAGGAAGGCCAGTATTGTTTCAACACAATGACATTTCAATGATGATAACGATAGTATGATTGAGATTGAGAGAGAGAGAGAGAGAGAGAGAGAGAGAGAGAGAGAGAGAGAGAGAGAGAGATGGGTGTTTTCCTAGATTTATTGGGGACCAAATTTCTACAAAACATTTCCTGTAACTAACAATATGACAGTTTTGAAAAGAAGCTTTTGTTAAAAATAAAATACTAATAAATAAAAAGAAACAAAGAACCAAATAGTTTCCTTTTGTTTACTAATATCCGGTTAGCTTTAGCAGTCAAGGCTTCATTATAAAGTCCTTACAAAGTCAGTAAATCAAATGTGAAGCACAAATATAAAGAGCACAACAGACAATGCAACCCTCAATCCTAGACTGGATAGATTCTATACAATGGGGTGCTCTGCCCCACCCACATCTACTAATTTTAACACCATCAAATGAGGACCAGAGGCCTGACCTGGCCCACGGGCCTAGAATGAATGTGACTGTTAATATGGCTCAGGTCATGAACTTGCATCATCTTAACAAAAACATTCATGAGACATGGCAGACAGCAACCGTACTGGTGTAGCCACTCATACAACACTCTCTCTCTCTCTCTCTCTCTCTCTCACACACACACACACACAGAAACACACACACACCAACATCCTTCCGCTGTGGTTATGCTGCCAGAGGAAGATGAGAAGATTCCCCCCCCCCCCCCCCCCCAAGTTGTGAAAGTGAATCTTAACCGCTCTCAGATTGAGAAATGCTGCTGCATGTTCATCATAATGATGCACAGAAACCTGACCATGTCTCATGCTCTTGTTCCTTATTTTACGCCAAAGCGCTTTTATAGTCTGAATGTGGCGAGGACATAAAGCAGGGTGTATTCGAAAGCAGACAGGCGTAGATTCTCTCCCTCAGACTGTGAGGTGCCAGCCAGGCTCCGGCTCCTCCGCAGCTCCATTCAGAAACACTCATTACATTACCCTGCTATTTCACACTCTGTATGCCTTTTTTTAAACCTGGCACTGCGCACATTATTTATGCTAGCTATACATGTTTTAACTAGTCCTCCTCAGTAACACTCGGGCTAAGAGTGGGTGATGGGTTTTTTTTTTTGTTTGTTTTGTTTTGTTTTTTGTTTGTTTGTTTTTTTTTGGGGGGTTGCAGAGGTAGCAGGGGATGGAGTCTAATCGCAGGATTTAGTCCTATGGGATACAGGGGGTGGGGGTGATGGTGATGAGGAAGGGGGAGGGAGGGATGAAGAGGTGTTTGTCAACTAATAGTCAGTAGACCTCCCAGAATGGGCAGCAAATAGATGCAAAGCTGCCAACCATACAGCAAGGATCCATTCTCTCTCTCTCTCTCCCTCCCCCCCCCCTCCCTCTCTCTGTGTGTGTGTGTGTGTGTGTGTGTGTATAGATGACTGGACTCCAGCTATAAGCTAAGGAACACTTTCAAAGGTGGAGCAGAGATTAGATAAGACTGATTACAGTCCAAATTATACTCTCAGTAAGCAAAAAAAGAGCCGCACGTGGTGTAGTGGTTAGCACGCCTGCCTCAGCATGAAGGTCCGAGGTTCGGATCCCATGCTCGAGTCTTTCCGCGCTCGCATGGTTTTCCTACAAGTATTCCAGTTTCGTCCCACAGTTCAGAGTCATGCACATTAGGCTAAAAGATGAGATTTCCTTTCGGCTTTTTCCCTTTATCAGGCGTCGCCACAGCGAATGATTCGCACATTTGATTTGGCATAGGTTTTTACGTCAGATGCCTTTCCTTACATAACCCTTTAGCGAGAGACAAAAACACGCTGACGGCTTTGCAGCTACTCTTTACAAAAGTCAGCAATGGTTCTTTTATATGAACTTCACACCATAGACATGGCTGGCCTTTGATAACCCAGTTAGCTTCACTGGGGGGGGGCAGTGACAACCTTGTGGAGAGTTGGACTCGAACCCCCAACCTTAGAATCAGCGATCCAGCACGCTTTACCACCAGGCCACCGCTGGCCTTGCACATTAGGCTAAAAGGCTTTTCTAAATTGAGCCTAGGTGTGACTTTGGTGCGTTGTTCACAGTGTACCCTGCCAGATGAGCACAAAAACAAGCACACAATTATTTGATTTCACTTTCATGTCATGTACCTATGATTTACAAAATCTCTCTCTGGCTTGAAAGATGTACCATGATTGGGGGGGTTGGGAAGCTTTTGATATGAACAAACCCAACCGTTTGATAAGATTGGTTCATTTTTCTCTTACAGCCTCATCCATGTGATTCAGTGCTTTACTAGAGGATTGTTTATGATAATCCACACCAAAACGACATCTTTAAACTGAATGACTGCTTGCGCAACCACGATGGCATTGGTTTCAATTTTAGTCATCAAATACATGTGCGCAGACTGTGGTATCCAGTTTAGAGTCCCAAATTCGAACAGGGTGACCCCAAAGAATGACACACACCAACCGCTTTGTAATTCAACAAAATACCCATGAAGTCAGATTTCCTGTACTGTTAATACAAAATATACAGCGGATTCCTGCACATAAACCAGATTACTTAAATATACAATTAAATTAAATATAATTCTATAAATCTTAAAAATTTAAAGGGGCAGTGTGATGATTTGAAGAAAACAAGACGATCATAGCGATAGACGGAAGTTTACCTTTCAAAGAACACAAGACATGAATTAGGGTACGACGTTTAACTTGTTGGGTGTTTACAATCCAATCTCAATTTTTAGGAACAACATTTCAATAATTAAATTCTATCCGCTCCATTCTGGGCTCAAACACTTTCGCCTTCTATTGATTTGCAAGCTGAAAGGCTACTCAAAAAGTACAAACAAGACTGCTGGATATTCGTGGAATATGTAGACCAGTTTGGAACAATTAAATTCGCCTAAAAATCCTGGCACAGCTCTTTAATAACATGAAACCATACAGCAAGCTAAAACCAGAATCTGATGAAGAATCCAGTGCAAAAACATCTGAGATGTTGTTGAGAAGAATATTCTATATCAGCCTGGCGGATTTGGGCTTCACCAAAAGCATACACTGCAAATATAAGCAAAACATGCAGAGACCCCCAACTGGAAATTGATTTTATTATGTAATGTAATCACTGCAAAACACTACAGCAGCACTGGACCTCGTATTATATGAGAGTAAGTGGAGTACTGTCTGTCTGTCTTCCTTTCGGCTTTTTCCCTTTTACTTGGGAGTCGCCACAGCGAATCATCTGATTCGCACGTTTGATTTGGCACAGGTTTTTATGTCGGATGCCCTTCCTGTCACAACCCTTTTAGCAAGGGACAGAAACACGCTGACGTCTTTGCAGTCTACTCTTTTACGAAAGTCAGCAATGGTTCTTTTACATCAACCTCTCACCATAGACAGTGAGAGACATGGCTCGCCTTTGATAACCCAGTTAGCTGCACTGGGGGGGGACAGTGACAACCTTGTGGAGAGTGGGACTCGAACCCCCAACCTTTGGATCAGCGATCCAGCACCCTAATGCCACTAGACCACCACTGAGTAAGTGGGGTACTATCATATATTATTAAAGCTACAACATCCAATCAGCTCTATTTATAGATAATATGAAAGAACTAGAACTGTGAGTCAACTAACTACAGGATACTGCCTGTCTGTAATATGATGGAACTGGTGAATTATCTCCACTTCAAAACACTGGACCCGGGTTACCTTAACCATTTAAATCTTCAGGTGGTACACTACACCCCAGTAAAGTTTCATCAAAATCTATCAAGTGGCGTAGGAGGAATGGCATTAAAGCTTCAATGGACAAACAGACGGAAAGTCAGACCAGGTGATTCCTATATAACATCCCATCCCCACCCCCCAAAATTTGCAAATATGGTGGGGGTGGGGGGTTTTCAAGTCAAATAAGCATAGTGTACATTGCATTATTTGACCATTATACTGATATTATATCATGTCCTCCAGCACTGCACGTACAAATAAGATGATCTTTTCAGGATAAAAAACACAATATTTGTGCAAGATCATTTAACTTTATGACAGATGCAGCTTATCCAGAGTGACTTCGCATTGTTATACCACTGTGCAATTGGGGGTTAAGAGACTTGCTTAAGGGCCCAACAGTGGCAACATGGTGATGCTGAGAATTGAACTTCCAATCTACGAATCAGTAACGCAGAGCCCTAATCAGTGAGCCACCGCTGACCTGATAAGTGTTATATTTTTCTACACGAGTCTGTTCAACCAGAGTTTCTGGTGTTATTGTGATTGAACCTATCTATCTATCTAGTGCCTGAGTCGTAGGACGACCATTAGCGAACCCGCCATGAAGGATAACACCCTGGTTATCATCTTCATGGAGGTTTTCTTGTCAGGATTACTTGCCTTGCCATTGCCTTCTGCACGATGTGAACCTACGGGCAATTTAGAACAGCCATTTAACTTACTGTGCATGTCTTTGGATTGTGGGAGGAAACCGGAGCACCCGGAGGAAACCCACGCAAGCACGGGGAGAACATGCAAACTCAACACAGAAATGCCCAGACCGAGAATCGAACCCAGGCCTTCTTGCTGTGAGGCGGACGTGCTAACCACTACGCCACCGTGCCACCAACCTTTGATTTATTTAAAAAAAAAAAAAAAAAAAAAAAGTCAGCATGGTGTTGGTGATTGTTTCAAACTACAACCAGTGGTGTTCCATCCTCTCAATCACATGACCAAGCAGTCATGTAATCCTCATGTTGATAGAATGCCGAGGGACAATAAAGGTGCTAGTCAGACTTGAAGAAAATCTTTCTGACGTGTGAGAGAGAGAGAGAAAGAGAGAGAGAGGATGGAACCCCACTGATCATAGTTTTATATATATAAAAAAAGAAGAAGAAAAACACTTTCCTGGATTTTTATCAAGGGTTAAATCACAATAATACCAGAAACTGTTTAAAGAGACTCATGTAGAAGCTCATCCACTTTCTCTCAGTCTGCATTAACACACTTAACTACATAATGATCTCACTGTATGCTAACGTAATAACATTTTTTTCACCTATTAAATTTCCAGGTAACTAAAACACAAGGACTAGAGCTTTCATTTACATGGTGTGCAAGAGATTAGATTTATCATTCTTCCACCTCGGAAGCACAAGCCTTCTCTTTAACATAAAGACTCTCATTCGGGTTCTGAAACAATAAGACCACATTCCAGCCTCCTCGATACTGCTACTCGGTTCCTAACTGGCACCAGTTGATCTGTAATCCTAATGGGTAACTATGTCAAGATGAAGAGGAAGGGCCGTTCGGTATTGGGGTCACGGCACCCTGTCGTCATCGTATCTTTATTCAATCAGGAAACACTGAGTGCTGAATCGCTGATTCATAAGGCATGCAGAGAAGTGTGATGAATTACTGGGTACCAAGGTCACAGAAGCTTTACTATCTTGTCTCCAGCTCCTTCAATAATGTGGAACTAAAGTGTGTGTGTGTGTGTGTGTGTGTGTGTGTGTGTGTGTGATGGGTCAGAATACACTTGTATTGCTGGCAGCACTGAGATCAACCTTTACACAACAAGCCACTGCAGATATACCAGAACAATGACCCAGACCAGGGTAAACATCTCGTTTGAATAGAGCTGGCGAGAGACCCGCATAAAGGCAGCATTTACCCGAGCACTCCACATCCCAGAGGTGAATTAATGCAGCGTGGGCCGGCTAAAAGCTATCACTAACGAAAACGTGGCAGTTCCATTCCACTGCTCTTGACGCCCGCGTATGCATCATCTTTAATTTATTTGTTTTCATCTGTGCCATTATTGATCTTGTTGCGTTTATCTGTTCGACACAGCAGACGGAATAAAGATATTTAATAGGCTTGGCACTCGGCATGCTGTTTGTTTGGGGAGATGGCACTACAAAAATACATCTAGGCCATCACGGCTTATTATCATCCAGCTTTCTGGTCATCAGTGAGGACGGATGAATGAGTGACGTGCTGCTGCCACGGACATAAATGAAAAGCGTGGTTGGCACTGTGGCTGGACCCCCCGACACACACACACACACACACACACACAGACACACAGACACACACAGACACACACACTATTCCTCACTTGAGGAGGAAGGGGGAGGGGCACTCAGAGAACAAAAGAGACAAATCTAAAGATGAGATGACATGCCTTTGAAAGTCCCAAGCCACGTCAAGGGGGATTTACCTCAGAGAATTGCAGCTTAGGGACCCTTAACCCGGGCAGTGATTTCATTTAGAGGAGATGGATTCCGTCCAGACTGTAAGCTGGTGAAAAAGCGCTGAGGGCTGAAAACAAAACCCCAAATATGGACATGGAAAGTCGATTAAAACGAGCACTAAAGGGGAGAAATTCTCATTGTTTCATGTTATATGAAGCACAAGCATGTTTCACATTTCCCCATACAAGAAAAAAAAAAAAAAACGCATATTCTTCAAATCAACCCAACAACCCTGAAGGCCCCTGATCGCCGCAAACTGCTAATTTGCAATGAGCTCTTGGAGCGCAGATCTCAATCTGTTCAGTGGCGTTCCAGCCATTTTGTGCTTTTCCAGAGCTCAAGCAGCCAGTACCAGAGACAAGCAGAGAAGGGGCTGCAGTGGGGGTGGAAGGGGATGTGAGCTCTTCCAGGGTTTTTGTAGATTTCCCAAAGCCTCCCTGAGGCTACAGGTTCCACAACCCCCCCCCCCCCATCCCCCTTGAGCTCAGGGGCTTTGCAAACACCACACTCCCTTTATCGACTGCTCAGTTCGAGCAGCATTGGCCTCGTCCTTAGATAGACTAAAATTTATTGAGCTGGAAAAAAACATAAATGCATGCAAGGGCAATAAAACAGCATGGGGAAAAAAAAAAGAAAAAATAAAGCTCAGCCTGGATCACTTTATTGAGAGCACTTCTAAACACATCACTTACGCATATGTATACGAGAACCGTGGAGTAGGAGGAATCACATGGTGCTCCTGCTATACACCACATATCTCACAGGTTTTTGTGGGGGGACCCCCCCCCCCACCGTCTGTGAAGCTGAGCTAATTTAAACCACGCCCAATGAAAAAGGAATGGTGATGGAAGGTTGATCTTCATGTTAAATGTGGAGTTGTGCTGAACAGGTGGTGCTGATACAAGCAGGATTTGCTTCGGCTGCTTGTATGTCCAGAATATCATTACAAGCGCTGGATAAAGATCAGATGAATCTTCAGCTTACAGTATTTTTTTCTTCCTATAAAAATATGATGTTTTAAATAAGACACACAAAAAAAATCTTTTGGATTTATATAGTGGACAAACACGCAGCGAAGGGTTTTAATGAAAACTTGGACAGCCGCCCATTTCTTTGATATAGAGCCTGCTGTGGGTCTGTTGTTGATTATTAAGCAGAGTCATTTGCATTTTTATCTTTTTCCAAGATCTTCATGCTTTGAAGAAGTGCCTGTTCTGTCAATTATCTATAACGTCAACATACATGTACTAAAATATACTAAACATCATTTCAAATATATCTGAGAAATAATTGAGCATTACTGAATCAGGGGATGTACAAAACATTTTATTTATCTTCATTTCCATTCCTCAGATTTATATACATACTGGCCATGGAAATGTAAACATGTGCATTTTCAGCTACTCACACATCTGCCAAAGATCTAACTAGAGTCACGAGGACGATGGTGACCATCTAACCGACATGTAGGCGAAGGCGAATTACACTCAGAACAGCTGCCCAGACCATCACAGGGCCAACACACCCACACACACAAAAGAACAGCTCACACCGTGGGGAAATTCGGAACAGCCAATTAGCCTAATTTGCATGTCTTTTGTCTGTGGGAGGAAACCGGAGTGCCTGGAGTAAACCCATGCAAGAACAACCAAAGAGTACAAGCTAACTCCACACAGACACACTTAGCCAAGAACTTGAACGTAGGACCTTGTTGCTGAAAGGCAGACGTGCTAAAAACTAGCCCAGCGTGCCACCTCCCATCAGCTGGCAGAGTTGGAATGAAGTGCATTAGAAGGCTACATTAGATAAATCGGATCGTCTGAGATTGCTGGGTCGTTTCAGGAAAGCGTTCCTCACAGCTCTAAGTACAAGTGCATGTTTGTTTTCACTGCACCCAAATCTCTTGTTGTTAAGAATAGTGTGTTGCATAAGAGCTCTTATCTTGACTCACCTAATGATGCGGTTAATTCTCACCTAGCCAATGTTTGCTGCAACCGTCTACTTCTATTTACTGATTTTTATACTTTAGTTGTTTGATCATTTAATAAGTTGTATGAAATCCTATAGCTCTTCCTCTTGATCTTTTCACAGAGAACAATTTGCAGTCTTGCTTTGGTTACTTGCCACCATTCGTGTTGTACGACTGTGTGAAAGGCTCTCGAGTGAATTCTGACTGGTTCCGTTGCACGATTTGTATTTCGAAGCAATGTAGGGGCCTTATGAGTGAGCATGTGATCTCATCTCCTCAAACAACTGAGAGACAATAGCAACAATCATGCAAATATGAGTGTTGAGCTACACTTTCTGACACACGAGCCTGGAGTTTCTAAATACTAAACATGCCTTTACTTTCAGTGAAGCGTGCAGAAGAACAACACACCTGCGCTGTCAAGCTGGCCGGCTCGAAGCGTCTTGGCAGGCGCCGAACCGACACTCCGCTGCTGCTCAAATTAAAGAAGCAGGAGGGATGCAATAAGCGCGTTCACACTCCTCTCCGCCCACATGAGCAACAAGAAGCAAACTGTCAGCCTGCACCGATCGTGTCATGTCCTGCAGTGAAGCGCGCCTCAGGCCACAGCCAAAACCCTGTATTCGAGAGGAAACCTAGTCCGAACCACTGTGTCCAATTTACGCCAGTGCTCACTTCGTCTGTTCTGCTGCTGAGGCTGGTGTGTGCATGTGTGTGTGTGTGTGTGTGTTCAGTTTTGACTCTGAAATATGCCCACACACATCTTTGTCATGACTCCACTTCACCAAGGTTACACTCTAACACCAATCTTCTACTTAAGTCTCACACTACTGTGCATAATTTCTCCTCACAGCTTACGTTATACCTCAAGATAGCATCCATCAAGTATATGGGAGGGGGAGTGGGGGAACCCCCAACCCAGTCACTTCCCCCCCAGGTACAACAGGAGCCCTCTGACGTGTTATCATGTAGCTACTTTCTAATTTGTAACCTGCAGGTGGTTAGGATTTCACAAAAGCCTTCTCCAAGCTCGCAGTCATACCAAGCCACGCTGGGGGATTTTTCTAAATAGATTGGCCTCCTTTTTTTTTCTCTGCAATCCTATGGCCTGTATTTGAATTTCATGAGAACGCCTGTAAAAGGCGGTTTCTTGTCTTGTCGCATTGGAAACGCTTTAGCCAAAGCGATGTCAGGAAAAGCTGTATAATACTAATACTTGAGATATGAATAGCTCTGAGAGAATCCCTTGTGCTCACTGAATCCCAATGAACTCTCACGTAAAGGATACTGAAACATATTATTCAATTGAATGGTAAGTTATATAGATATTTTTATAGGATTTTTATTCCAGCCTGAAAGCCAAGTGCACACACACACACACACACACACACACACACACACACAAAGGAAGGCTGTTCATAGCAGTACACAGATATGCTTTATAATAGTCCTTCATGCACGGAGCCGAGTTTTTTTTTTTTTTTTTAACATGCATTGAAAAATAATGACTCATGGAAGTGGTCAGCAGCTCATCATCGTACCTCGGTCGATTACACACCACCCACGAGGTCAGGTTTTTGTTTTCTTCCCATTCAACAGAAGGATCTTGTATGAGAAATGCACTGCACTTGAGTGGTTTTGCTAACGTGCTCAATGCTTGCTAGCACTTGCAGAACTGTTCTCGAACTCAGGAATGAGGGATAACGTGTTGTTCTAACTATTAGAATCTAACAGGTTGTATGTGTATACACACACACACACACACACACACACACACACACACATATATATATATATATATACACAAAAATAAAAGGACAGGACAAAGACTTTCTATTGAAACTCCATTTATCACTACAGATCTGTTTCGAGGGGTGGTGAAACCATCCTCTCTCTTCAGGTGATTATAGAAGAATATTCTTGAAAACAGATCTGTAGTGATAAATGGAGTTTCAATAGAAAGTCTTTGTCCTGTCCTTTTATTTTTGTTTATTTGCTCTACCAAAAAGTATTGAGCACTCTCCTACGGAAGGATCTACTCAGAAAATCCTCTATATATATATATATATACATACATACATACATACAGAGAGAGAGAGAGAACAATGAAGAGGGATTTGGGGCAAAAATCCAAATTCGGGCACCCCCCCACCACTGAATTCCGCGAAGTAGGATCAACCCCCCGACTGACGTATACATACATGTATACGTGTATATAATATCAATAAATACATATTCAATGCTATAAATGCTTATAATAACAATGAAACATTAAAAAAAATGCATAACATATAAATAAAATATAAATACACACACATACGTGGGGTCGGTGGCATAGTGGTTCGGGTGCTGCACTCATGATTGGGAGGTTGTGTGTTCAAATTCCAGTGAGACCCCCATTGTGCTAAGACTTCTGGGCAAGGTCTCTACCACAACTGTGCCTCTGTTCAACCAGCAGTATAAATGGGTACCAGTAAAAAGACACTGGGAAGGTAACCTGTGATGGATTAGCATCCTATCCAGGAGGAGTTGAACTCCTAGTCGATTGACGCTATGGAAACCGGGGATAAGCACCGGCCTGATGAGCCACTATGGCTTGGATGTGAAAAGCCCAAAGAACTTTACCATACAGATGCGTGTGCACGCATTCAGATGTGCACCTCACATAAAAATGTAGGTAGTTTTGAAGGGGGGTTTTGAGATGTTTTTTGTTTGTTTGGGATTTTTTGCATAATTGGGCTTGTTTGGCGGCATTTTCCTTAACTTTTTCCCCGATTCTTCCTAATTTCCTTAGTTTTTCATTGGATGAATATTAAAAAAAAAAAAAGTGATGCACTGAAGCCGCATGAATTGAAACGCGAAGTAGCGAGGGATCCCTGTACTTGACAAGCCCTCAGGAATCTACTGTGTACTTCACAACACTGAAGTGTTCTAATCTTCTGACACAACATGCTGGAACAGTTATGTTTATAATAGTGGTGGGTGAAATATATATATAATAATATTTCCTGATGTTCATATATAAATGTGCATACTCTGCATACTTTTCTATATTTACCTCACAAAACATATTATACTCCAGTTTGTGATACTTTATAAATTAGATACAAAAATTATGTGTAAAAAAAAAAAAAAGGCACTTTACAAAGTTTAAGACGAGTCCATAGGTTAATACTTAAAAAAAAAAAGATTCAATCAACTCTTTTCAACATCAATGTTATATTCTTATATCAACCTTAACTGTTGTAAAGTACTTAAATTGTACTGGTATTTTTATCATTACTGCATAATTTGTCTGTATGCAATGTGTTTCAATGATACAGACACTTATTTCAAGATAAATTACCATAAAAAGCACAAAACTGGTATTTTTTTCCCCTTGAATTACTAGATTAATTACTAGCTAAACCGTGGGGTCGGTGGCGTAGTGGTTAGGGTGCTGGGTTCATGATCGGGAGGTTGTGTGTTCAAATCCCAGTTAAGACACACACACACACATGCACACCCCCACTGTGCTAAGACCCCTGGACAAGGTCCTAACCACAAGTGTACCTCTGTTCACCCAGCAGTATAAATATATAAAGTACCAGTAAAAATATACTGGGAAGGTAACCTGCAATGGACGAGTGTCCCATCCAGGAGGAGAAACTCCTGGTCGCTTCACGCTACGGAAACTGGGGAAAAGCACCGGTATGATGAGCCACAGGGCTCGGGTGTAAGAAGCCCAACTGACTTTAATAGCTAAACCTCTGCTCAGCCAAATCTTTTCCCCTGGAAGTGACGTCAAGATGGGCAAGATTGTCGAGTGCAAGTAGATCTATTCAGCGAGCGTCATTTTAAGTGATAAAATCATGTTCAAGAAGCAAATATGGTGAAAATGAGGAGACGGGTGTAAATGGTTACCTATTTAAACCAGGGAGAGAGAACTCTTCTGGAGACGTTACACTCTCGTTACTCTAAGGACGAGAACGCTGCCAGAGATGTGCGTGACGGTACACCAAAATATCTTATGCAGCTAATGCTTTTCCAACTCGGCTTTCCTGTCATCAGTTGGTTTAGGAACACAAAAGGAAAGTTTTCAGTAATTTCTCCGATTGTTGTTTGTGGAGCTCAGCACTGGCTCATAATGTGTTATGCTGCACAAGTCAGTGATATAGACCAACCAATCCAACGAGTTCACCTCACCACCTGCATGGAACAGCCAATTAGGAAGGCAGTATGGCTATGAGCATGCTCAGTGTTATGGCACTTAAAAATTGGCCAGTGACTGACGGTTGCCAGAACCGCTGATATTATACACGATTGCGTTAAACAGCCAGTCACACTAATTTACCACTGGCAGTGTTTTTCCACATAATCTCTTCTTCCTAGAGCTTCTCTGCTTTATACATGAATCATATAACTGCAATCAGTAATAAAACAAAAAAAGCTTTTATAAAAGAAGTCTGACTGTTATTGTTAAATTTCTTGAACAAAGTATTAGAAATACATACATTTTTGCATACTGCCCTCTACAATCTGTCTCGTCCTTTAACTTTGAACTGATATAATTCATCTCAAATCACAGCTTTTAACAGATTACACGTAACCCATTATCATACAACGACTGCACTTAAGATTGATTACCACAGACTGACTTGTCCATAAGAAATGTTTAAGAGTGGAAGAGTGTTAATGCTCAGATTTAAATTCGCCAACAATCTTCATGCATGACGTGATGGACTGAGATCCTTTAATCATATTACTGAACATGTCTGGCTTGAAGTGAGGCAATAGAAAGACCGAGCAACTGTTTAGAGACGCAAGTCTTCTTTCCTGCAAAAAAAAAAAAAAAAAAAAAAGTAAAATTAACACACAGCTAGCGCATTAAAAGAAAGCTTCTGCTAGTGCCGCTCGTGTACACCAAGTCAACATCATCACGAATCTGAAATACTGACATAATTAAACCAAACTGAAAAAGATTCATTTTGTAACGAGAGAAAATTATTTAAAATATATAAATATAAAAAAAAATATTCGAATGAATTTATTATTCCTGTGTAAAATATGAGTCGAGCTGGTCAAAATCGTGAGCTTACAAAAGGTTTGTGGTTATTAAGCGAACACCAAGGTGCTCCACAGTCTCTTGGAGGTGGGGGGACATTTGGCCCTGCTGACAGCACTGTGGGCTTTGGGTGGCTGTGTAATTAGGTGACAGCTGTCCAGACACCCACAGGCAGCCGGGGGGAACACCGACATAGAGAGAATATTAGAGAGGGTGTTCTAAGGGCTACACATGTCTCCAGAGACAGAGCACAAGCAAATGGCACAAGCAGACCTATAGCTCAATGCAGCCAGCACTGGAGCAGCATTTTAAGCTGTAATGCTGATACACACAGCGCTCACATCCTGTTTGGTGAACTCTTCAAAAGGCCAGTGGCACAAGGACACTCGTGCAGCATTGTAAGCGAGACTGCAGATGGCCAGAGCGGACAAGATATGCACCGAGACACTGGTCATTGATCTTGTGTGTGTATAATCTCTTCGCTGGATCCATAACCTGCTTCGGTGTAGAGAATATCCGTAAAGCTACGCACAGCCCGGACACAGGAGGACCACTCAGAGAGGCAATCGATTGTGCTGCCTGGCCTACTCGGTCCTGCACATACAAATGCTCTAGACGCTGCGCACCACCCACTCCCTCTCTCTTACACACACACACACACACACACACACACACACACACACACACACACACACACTTTCCATCTCTTTTTAGAGAAGCACATTTAATGCTGAAAAAACAAGGCAGCAACATAATCAATACATACCAAACCAGAGAAACAAAAAAGGTGACACTCATGCAGACACAGTCAGTGTTTTTAATATTATCTACGGTTACACGCTTGTTAGTCTCACTCTCGAGTGACAAAAGCAATTAATGCCACGTTTTGCCCCCCCAAACAGTCTGCCTCTCTGCCTGCTTAATACGCTCTCCAAGGGTGGTCAGTTTTACATATTGTGTGCCACTAGACAAATATAAAAGGATTTAACATTTAGCTGAGCTTAATCCTGGGCAGGCTTTGTGCTTACTTAAGCCACCCTAATCTGATTGCAATGAGGCTGCACCAAATGACCACCAATTCTGTAATACAGAGGCTTTAACAATGCAATATGTGTTACTGTAACACACACACACACACACAAAACACTATGTCTCAAAATTGGTGCAAAGAGATGAAAGAGGCTCCCGAGCAGGAAATTAGGCACAACCCAACAGCCAATGCAACGTTATAGGCACTTCGGTTGACACTCTGAATGTATGACATCACATCCCGGTACATTTCCCGAACATGGTGTATTTATTATTCCTGCCTGTCTGTCAGGAAGATGAAGAGAAGCCGCTATTGTCTAGGCTAGCAAACAGAGAATCGACAGGGCGTGGCATCAGTGTCAGAGACGGGGCTTCATTATGGCAGACAGCGCTTTCAGGGACCTTCCACAGATAATGCCTCTGAGCATATTACACTGAAAATGTGTATGTGCATGTGTGTGGTGGTGGTGGTGTAATGTGAGAGCAGGTTGAAAAACGTTGGAATTACACACTGGTTATGATTTTCACTGCCTGCTTTTTTCGCTTCTACTTGACCTTTCGCTGCTGATAGGTAAATGAAAGACAGGGCAGGGATGATTTAAGTCTACCGACAACACAGTCGCTGGCTCACACTACAGCTTTGACATTTCCCCTTAGCTTGTGCATGAAAAAGCAATTTACAAACAGGAACTGAAAGAAGCCCTGATTACAGACAGAGGTCACTGCTGCCAATTAGACAAGCACAAGGCATAATAAAGAGCTATTTTATATTAACCATAAAGGAAATAAAAATGTGTTTGGTGAACTTTAAAAAAAAAAAAAAAAAAAAAAAGAAGGGAATAAAAGAACTAAGGTGCAAGACGCAAAGTGAAATAGAGTCACATGCTAAAGGCAACATCATCTCTCATCACGAGTATTAGAATAAATTCCCATTACTGTCGCTGGCAGCCAATACAAACACATTGCTTTTCATCTACGTGTTGGTTATACGAGTCATGTCTACTGAGGCAAGACTTTTCACTTGTGGTATGCTAATACAAAGATATCCGTTATGCTAGCATAATATTATCGGACAAATTCTTTCCAATCGGGAGCTGGATCCAACTCGAACTCGGCTTTCCCAAACAATAAACACGACCGTGCTCCCTGTGATGACGGCAGTACCTTATAAATAGATTTTGTGTATTAATGTGAAGGACTCATAAGCACTATCGTGGCCAAATCTCCGTGACTCGAGGCAGAATTAGACATTAAACAGCTCTTACCACCGGGCCTGTAGATGTTGTCATCCTCTGTGATAAAGGAAGTGATCTCGCCCGTCTCTGTGCGCTCGTAGCGCGATTTCTTTTTCGGGAGCTTCTTCTTGCTTTTCTTAGTGGCTTCCTCTGAAGCCGCGGTGCCCCCGGTCGCCTCGTTCTCCTCATCCTCACTGTGTTCACTCTCGGCATAGTTCTTGGCACCGCCCTCTAGTGTGCAGCTGCGGCGTGGCCTCGAGCTTTCGCTCTCGCGCACCTTATCTCTCCGGTCGCGCTCTCGATCGCGCTCCCGCTCCTTGTCCTTCTCTTTGTCGGCGGTCATAATTCGCCACGTGCCTTCCTCTGTCCTCTCACGGCTGGGCCTCCGTGAAAGGTAGACTGTGAGCCTGGGCTTCAGTCTTCTGAATTTACCAATCAAATCCAGGGAAAATTCGGCCACACCAACAACCCCAGGGTTTCAGGAGCGCTAGAGAGAGGACAGAAAGACACAATTTAGATCTGAAATACTACATATTTTGAATCATCACTGACGAACATCACACTCATAGCTACCATGAGAGACTCTCATCACAGGTGAAAGGCACTAGAAAAAAGGCTTATTAATAGACATGCAATCTTCAGAATCAATCAGAGGTACTAGACAGCACAGCTACTCGGAATAGAGAGGAACATCAATGAGCAATCTCCTCCACCACAGCACTATGTGGCCTCAGGAGAGCTCAGAGCAAAGCTATATAAAAAAAAAACCCCACAAACTTCAAGCTGCATGCTCTATTCCCCAGTTCATTTTGCTGAACGCTGAGAGGCGGTCAATTGTTTTCTCAGTGACCTAAAGAGCGCTCCCGGCACCTCTGTCTTCAAACAGCCTCCGCGACGCATCATACAGGAGACCGGGTGTACGGAGCTTCTCAATATCGCGGTGTTGGAGCGGTGCTGGATTGCTTTGCCCCGACATCAAACTTGGAAGCGCTCTGAGACCGAGCCTAAGCTGGACCAGCGGCCCCTGTGCGCTTCAGGCTCAATGGGTTGTGGTTATGTGTGGGTCAAAACAAGCTGCCTCAATGCAGCCTTGGTGTAGAGCTCAGCACCGCAAATCAGAAGAGACAGGCATGGAAAACAGAACCTGGCTACAATCTCCAGGCAGAAAACAGCTTCGGATCAAACCCTGTTTTTATTATTTTTTTTTCTCTCTTTTTTTTTTAACAAGCTTTCCTGAAATGCTCACTGCTTCTTTACCTCTTTTAAGTCAACACTCATAAAAATAAAGATCAATCATCTGGAGAAAAGGAAAAAAACACTGGCAAGAGGGAGAAAAAAAGAAAAACAAACCAGTTCAGGGAACAGCTGTACAGGGCCAGGATGTGCTAAAACCTGGTAAGCCTAACATTTGGCGAAATTGGGCTTATGTGCTAAATGGATTTACTCAGTTCTTCTTCAGCCTATAATGTATGTAAATTAAAAAAATATCATCTCCTTATTCACAGAGAGAGAGAGTAAGAGAGAGAGAGAGAGAGAGAGAGAGAGAGAGAGAGAGAGAGAGAGAGAGAGAGAGAGAGAGAGCGAGAGAGAGATTTCATCCTGGTAAAACTTACTAAATCAACACATTTTCAGCAGCCTGTTGGATTTTTCATCATCTTCTCAAAACACAACTTGCTAGGTTTTCGCTAAACACCCGAGTAGTGTAGGCGCTGCTTTCTTTAGAGCAACATCAATCATGTATGTCAGAGTCTTCCAAGTCAAACTCCTCGCTCCTTTTAGTAGAAAATCTGGCGTGTTCTGGCAGTAAACATGGCCAAAAATCCACCTGGTTTCACAGATTTTACTGACAGCACAGACAACCTTATCTCCCTGCCTATCAGAAAAGAAACGAGGCAATCTCATTTACTCACCACTATCTCCAACCTCTTGAATCACACTTAAAGATGAAACTCCACGACCTTTCCCCCCCTGTACTCCAGTAACTCTATCTTTCTTCAAAAATCTGTATAAGAGGAATTGTGTCTATATAGAGCAAGTTAGTCATCCAATCAGAATACAACCTTCAAGTGCTTGAGGCACGAAGGCCAGGAAAGTGCGCAAAAGACATCACAGTTTCCCAGACTTGCGAGAAGCATGTGACGATGTGACTATATACGTCCTCCAGTGTTGCCAGGGGTGAATCCAGAAATGTGAGGTGACAGAGAAAGAAAGAACTGGGTCATTTGCCAAAATCAGGTGTGTTCTTGAGAAAGAGGCGGGGGTGGGGGCAGGAGGGGGGTGAAATGGGTTCTGGCAGGCAGAGTGGTGCAGTTGACAACTCCGCTCGTCAACGAGCAGCCTGTCATCTCTACGGTAGACGCCGACTGACAGGGCAGCTGCTCTCCTCGTCATCCTCAACACAAACACTGGCGTCACGGCCGGATTAATCACCTAATGATGAGCTTCCACACTGACCACCGGCTGGCTCGATGTCTCTCTCACACATACACACACACACACACACACACACACACACACACACACACACACACACATAAGGCTAACCACAGAGCCTCCAACACATTAACGGAGATCAAATGAAAGCTATGTTTTGCAACATTTCAATTTATGAGTGCAGATGTCAGACACTTCAGTCGCACAGCTGCATCTTAACAGCTTTTTTTTGGCCAAACAGTAGCATTATAAAACAGCATCATGATTTCAAATCAAAATATTTATCATGGTTTGAAATTTCCAACAGAAAATGAGCGTAAATTCAGAATGATTCAAAATGAAATGTGCGGAAATGGACTGAATTCTGTTTTATGATGATTTTTCAGATCTATTTACAGCACATAGCTGACCACAAAGGTCACGAATGAACCCATGTCCTCAGAGTGAGGAAAAGAAAAAAAAAACATTTGCAAACCTCACTTACAATGCAACCCTAAGGGCAATTGCTGAATTGGGACACATTTATGAATTATTAAAAATGTTTATTTTTTCTTTTTTTTTTTTTTTAGTTAAATCTATTTTAAAATGTAACTTTAAAATATAAAAGTACTTCAATCCTACATAGAACAACACATCAAAAATAAACTATTTTTTACTTGTGGAAGACTCACACTGATATTCATCTCATTACAAGACCTTGAACCTGAGACGAAAATTCAGAAATCTAAATTTTATTTCTGTACTACATAAATTTTTTTTTGTGTGTGTGTGTGTGTTAAATTTTATATAAAATGATCTTTATGTGCAATACTAAGGGGGCTTTGAGTCATAGAATTTCATTGCAGGTAGTGGTGTTCCATTGTTATCTTGTTATCCATTGTTGTACAGGGATCCCTCACTTTCCGCGGTTAATTGGTTAATTGGGACCGAGATCCCCCCCACACACACACACCACAGAAGTAGGATCACCCCCTCCCCCAACTGACATATAAGTACATGTATATGTGTCTATAATATCAATAAATACATATTCAATGCTATAAATGCTTACAATAACAATTAAACATGAACAATAATGCATAAGATGTAAATACAATATAAATACACACACATACAGACGCACACACGCACACAGATGTGCACCTCACAAAACTGTAACTAGTTTTGATGGGAGGTTTTGGGTTATTTTTTGTTTTGTGTTTGTTTGGGGATTTTTTTTTTGCATAATTGGCCTTGTTTTTGCAGCATTTTCCTTAACATTTCCCCCATTCTTCCATAATTTCCTTATTTTTTTAATTCGATGAATATTTTTTTAAAAAACTGCGATGCACTGAAGCTGCCTGAATTGAAGCGTGAAGTAGTGAGGGATCCCTGTATATGAAATTTCTTGAAGCCTCCATTGATTTATATGCAAATTTTTTTCTGTATTCACCATCATACATGTGACTCATGTGCAACATTTCACAGGACAATGTCTGTCCATGTCAAAGAAATTCATAATAACAGCAGCATAGCTTGATGTGCAGAAGTATTTGATGTATGCAAGCCTTTATTACATTTGGGTTTAATTTCTCTAGAAAAGTCTATAAAAGCAGCACATGTACTCAACATGAGGTAAATAGAGCTTCAATGGAATAACTGTGGTGCTCAACTAATTTTGCATTTTGTTTGCATTTTGTATTCTGGCAAAACTTTTACGCCGGATGCCCTTCCTGTCGCAACCCTTCTGCATTTATCCGGGCTTGGGACCGGCATGAGGGCGGGCACTTGTTTGTGCTTCCCCCCCAAGGCTGCATTGTGGTGCTCTACTAATATTAACGTTAAAAATTTAAGTAGAAGAGTACAGGCTAAAAAAAATTAGCTGAAGCTAAAAGAAAACATGCTGTTTGCTATGGATAATCCATCAGCATACGTTTGTATATGTTTCCTACTATGTTCAACATTAACGATTGTCAAACACTGGCCAGTGAGCAGTTTTCTCAAACCTCGCTCCAGTGTTTGCTTTTAGGTTTCTGCAGAAAATGTACAAGATTGAATACAGACATGGGGCATCAGGGCTATATGCTGGTCGGCTAGCTCCAGTACACTTCTACACAAAGTACATTCTACACCAAGTACAGCACAATTCACATGCCCAAATTTTTAAAGAAGGGTGAGGTAAACACTTTGCCAGATTACTACATGTTTCAAATGGTCTGAGGTATTTGCAGGTTAAATTTACTAATCCATTATAAGAAAGCATGAAAACAAATGCTACACTGGACACAGCGTAAATTATACAATTTCAAGCCAGGGTTTTTTTTTTTTGGTTGTTTTCCCTCCATATACAGTAGGCGCTCGACATTCGCAGGGGTTCGGTTCCGAGCCCTCCAGCGAAACGAAATAATCCGCGAGTTCTGTACCCGGAAATAAAACCCCATGTAACACGTCACATGTGCGAATGAGCAGCCGGAAGTAAAATACTATGTATCTATTACATGCGTTAAAATTTGCTTCTTAAACACATTCTATAGACAGTCTTATTCATTAATACAGTATTAATGTAGTAAAATATAGTAATGATCAGGAAAAACTTTTCAAATTTTACTCTTATTTTTATTGATGATAAAATCTAAACATGATACAGCATATAGTGTTGTAAAGCACTCATTTTAAAGTATTTTTCAATTATTATTCCAGTACAGTACCTAAGTTAATTCTGAGAATGTTTGTGCATGAGATTTTACGTTCTGTAGCATGTTTAACAAATTATACCAAAAGGATAAACTTTATTACGCTTCATGTTTTTTTACATTGAACGTGGAGTGACGTCTTGGAGTGACGTCTCCAAAATGGCGCTGCCTAGAGGGCAATGTCGCGGAGTTCTCAGAGTCAAATTGTTCCTTTGTTCATTTTAATTTGTTTTATTTGTTTGTTCATGTTTTGTACTATGCTCATCTATGATCAGTCGACCCTACTACAGCTATGAGCAGCTTCAGCTTCGGGCAACTAAGCACGCAATACTTCTATCGTGAGCTGCTATGGTATGAGAGCTCAATGCTAACAATAAGCCCAGGCAGAGTTCTCAGATTCTCCAGCGCTTGGTTAGCACTTCCGGCCATACTGCTTGAAAATGTTCAGTCCCTGCGAAACAAGATGGACGAGCTTCATGCTCAGGTTGCAGCGCAGAGGGATCTACAGGACTGTTTCGGTGAAACATGACTCGAGGAGATTACACCCGATAAGGCGATTATACCAGCCGGCTACACGGCTTTCATCGCCTGCAATTCCAAGCGCCGGAGTTGTCGTTCGGCTCCTTCCCGCCAGGGCTTATTGCTAGCTGGGATGCGGCTCGCATTGAACTGCCTACCATAGCATGTTAGCTCTGCCAATAGTATGTTAGCTCTGCTTAGTTATACACGCCCGAAGATACTCCAATCTTATAGCTGTAGTAGTCGACGGGTCGTAGACGAGCATAGTGCAAAACATGAACAAACAAAACAACAAATAAAACAAATTAAAACGAACAAAGAAACAATTTGACTCTGAGAACTCCGCGACGTCGCCCTCTGGGCAGCGCCATCTTGGAGACGTCACTCCAAGTTCAATGTAAAAGGACATGAAGAGTACTGTAATAAAGTTTATCCTTTTGGTATCGTTTGTTAAACATGCTACAGAACATAAAATCTCACCGCATAAACATGAACTTAGGTACTGTACTGGAATAATAATTGAAAAAGATTTTAATACAACAGTTCAGAGAAAACTGTTGTTTCTCAGGAGAAAGTTTTATTTCTTCAGAAGAGACATCCAGAGTTTTCTATCGCTTAGCCAGAGAAGACGCATAACGTTTGAATGGTATCATAGAGCTTAAGTGGTAATTAAAACACACACAAAAAACAGGCTCATTGACAACTTGTGTGCGAATGAGGAAAAAGGGGCGGGACATCAGCTTAACCAATCAGGAGAAAGGAGGACAGCCATTGGCTGAATTTGAATCACGTGCCTTTTGCTCGGCAATCAGCGAATACTCAAACCGTGGGTGCAAAACCGCGAATAGTCAAGGGCCTACTGTACTGTATTAATTCTATACGGGAAATAATTTCCTCTGTATTTAACCCATCAAAAGTGTGCACGCGCACACACACACACACACACACACACACACACACACACACACACACACTGTGGCTGCCCTTAGAGCCTTTGGGGCTCTGGGATGTCTTGCTCAAGGGCACTTCATCCATTTATGCGGGGGAAGGGAAGGTGCTGCTCACTCCCCCATCACCACACATTTTTCCTACTGGTTCGGGAATCGAACTAGCAACCTTTCGGTCCCATAGACATTTCTCTAACCATTAGGCTACGGCTTCTCAGTTGATTCTAATCATGCCACAACACTGTGCATGATTATGAAGTCCAATTTATGCAGTTCAAAAATGTATCCAATACTTAAACGTACACCTATCAGCCCTAACATTAGCAATACGTGAGTGTCCTGTGGCTTGGCATCCCTATACACAGTGGGATCGGACCAGACGTAGTATCCTTCACTCACCACATGCATAACTGAGTCTCCAAGTCATTTAGCCATCACAAGGTGGTCGTCACTCGAATCCTTACGGTTACTAAATTTCCCTGCTTCCACAACACATCAACTTCAAGAACCAACTGTTCACATTCTGCTTAGGACATACCATTCTTTGGTGGGTGTCACTATAACAAGATATTCAAAAGTTATTCACTGCAACTGTCAATTGTTTAACATTACTACATGTTATGTTAGCAGATGATCGGTGTGAATGTAAAGCTATAGCTTGTTTAGACTTGTATGTTGTTTGGAGTGTCACCCTTCAGCGCAAAACACAGTACAATCATCCCATTTAATACTATTAGAAACACAATACAGATATATATAACAGAGACATCTTGATCAACATGTCAATCATAATCAACCTGCTGTTTAGTGCTCTGTCAGGAATTTTAATAGGGCCCAAACTGTACGTGCTCCTCAAAAACGTGTCCCGGTATTAAATCTAATCGATTATCCGTGTTCTATCACCATTACAAAAGACACACCGCTTCCTTGTGCAGCACAAATTTTGACCAGGACCAATTATGCAGTTATCAGTGTGCTCTTACGCAGAGCTCGCAGATGAATAACATGCTAAGGGGCAGGTGAGGCCTGAAGCCATTACACATCAATCAGTGGAGCAGGACCCTTTGAAAGATAGCAGCTGTCTTAATGGAAAAGGGGGGAAGGCGAGAGAGAGAGAGAGAGAGAGAGAGAGAGAGAGAGAGAGAGAGAGAGAGAGAGAGAGACAGGATGTGGGGAGGGGATAGAGCAAAACCAGCCATTTGTGAAAGCCAGTGAATAGGCTTCAGGGGCTACAGCACCTATTTTACCATTTCCATTACTGCTATGATGTCAAGGGGTGTGAGCCAGGAGGTTTTAAATAAAAATATGTTCCTCCCTCAGAGCAGCGGAGAAATTAGACCTCCTCGCCCTCTTAACCACCATGTTGCACTCTCTCTATTAACACATCACCCCACAATGGGCACGCAGCAGGGCTCTATTACCAAACGTACTCCTTTTTTCCAGAGCAAGTCTTTCATGGTGCTGTGCTTTATTCACCGCGAATCTCTCGCACATTACTCCCACAGACGCACGAGCTTCGGGAGACCTACTGTACGGCAAGCAAAGTACACACGCTGGGTGTTTATTTATTTTTTTAAATAATTTACACAGGTCAAGTGCGTGTGCCAATCAGAATATTGTGTCATGCCCTGGAAAAATGTATGCAAATTATTTGGCGATCCCAGAGGCAACAAATGTGTTTTCCATTCGAAAATTATGAGACTCTAGAAGTATGACTGGCAAGGATTTAGACGGGCTTTGTGAGAGGATTGAAAGCTGCAAAATGCTCTCTTATGATTTGGCTACATCTTATGAAAGCAAGATTAAGCTGCGTTATCTGTAATGTGGGGGGTGTCTGAGTGCTGGTGGTGATTTGCAGGGGGGGGGGGGTTTCCAGATTTATCAGACAAAAAAGTCCATATTCAATTTGCTTTCTATAGCTCATGACAACGGCGGACACAAAACAGAGCTGTAATGAATGCTGTCAGCTTACCTCATCGACTGAAGAGCTACAATGGTGAGACTAAAGAAGAGGTCCAGTATAAAAGACACAACACCAGCAATCATTCAAATGCAGTGAAAACCAACACAAAAGCACCACTTCACTACCCCCACCTCCAACAACCCCCCCCCCACACACACACACACACACACACCCACAAAACAAGACTCCAATCCTGGGCGAATAAGCTCTTGTATGCAACCTGTGACTCTCAGTGCTTTTGGAGATGTGTCTACCGAGAATCTTTTAAAGCACAGAAACACATCACTGATTCAAAATGACACTTCGTAACCCGGACTGTGCACTGAAGCTGCGTACTCAGGACCCATCTGCATGCTTCAGTGGATTAATGCTACAAGAATTTCAAATAAAATGCTCGGGGAAATTGACGGCACTTTTGTAAAGCGGTATTTGGCTGAGATTTCTAGTTTGGTAGAGGATGTGTATAGCGATGGCTGATTCACACCTTAATCTTATATAGGTGTTATTAGTACAACGACCTTAATACCTTATCGAACATCCCTCACAAGCATTGATTTTCTGTAGCAAAACCAATACTTTACCTTTTTTTTTTTTCTTTTGGTTTCCTCAAACGACAAATGACCAAAGCGAACACTTGCACTGTCTGTACATTGAAGGGGTAAAACCTCACAGGATATAACGGATCTTTAGCTACATGTCATCTGAGACAAGGAACATGCTGTAAAAATTCCTAACGTTACCATTTCACGCCGAACTAAAAACCCCAGCGATACGCTTGGTACGCCAGTGAAATCTGAATATTGCTGCATCTAAACCATGTCTTCATCACTGTTGCTCTCCACACGCTCCACTTCCACAGATGGCTTGTGAACGAAACAACAGTCCCTTCTGTATTGTGTAGCGTCGCATGACTGAGTGAACTCCTCCTTAACTGCCCCCCCCCCCCCGGTGGGGGACGGCTCTCACCCACTAACACACTCTTCACCAATGGTGTACAAACAACCTGAACCCCTGACCATTGCCTATTTATACCGTGTGTTTAGGAGCAGAGGTTTATGCACCATGTCATTCATAAGCATGAATGCTGGAGCACCTGGGAGGATGGAAAAGGGACACAGCTGTGATATTTCATTCAGACTGGATGATTTGTGAACCAAAAGTAGTGAACACCAACTACAGATCAATTTCAGATTTCTTAGTTCAACCAAATGGGTAAAAATATTTCAAGGTTAGATTTGAGGTTATTAATTATACACAAACAAACTTGGCAGCTGCTTTGCCAACCCAGTAAAGCCACGGCTAAAAGCTTGATGCTCGTAGGAGGGAATGAAAGTATGTTTGTATGCTTGTCCTTCCTCCAAGCAGTCGATCCCCCGAGGGCTCTGCTTCCCATCAGCGCATGTGTCTATTATCAGCCTGAGAGCAACTTCATTTTATACTGTAATACCTGAGAGAGACAGAAACTGTGTGTGTGTGTGTGTGTGTGTGTGTGTGTGTGTGTGTGTGTGTGTGTGTGGTCTCAGCACTCAGACTAGTCTGTTTATCTGAGAGTAGGCAGTGTTTCTGAGAGCGCCACACTCTCCATTCTCTCCAAGAGTCCAGTTCTGGAGTGTGTTCTCACAGGCTGGATGCTTGAGAACCCTTTAATCTGCACCACTGATAAGAACACAGGAAGTGAAACGCACACAAGCCTTTACTTCGCACCAATCAGCAGTATGTGACTTGTTTCCCCGATTTCGTTTCTTTTAACCAGTAATCACGTGCATGTTCCATTCCTTATTTAAATTTCATCGATTGATTTCCATCTTTTGCCGAACTGCTTAATTCTATTACTAGGGTCGCGGGAAGGCTGAGCCCGTGTCAACAAAGACTGGTGGAAAGGTGGGTTACACCCTGAACAGCTCACTTGATCATTACAGGGCTGACACACAGATACACACAACCATTCACAGGGTCACAACATAGTGAACAGTGAACAAACAGAGTTCATGACCAGGGGAAATCTGGAACAGCCTGTTGGGCCTAATGCACGTGTCTTTGAAATGCTGAAGGAAACCCGAATACCCAGAGGAAACTTACACAGGCGTGGGGAGAACATGCAAACTCCACAGAGCAAAGCACAAACCCAGGACTCAATCCCAGATCCTTTTTTGCTGAGAGGTGCTGAGAGGTGCATGAGAACAACCATCACTGATTGATCTTTGGATTCAAATGCATGAAGCAGAGCATTTTCAAACTTAAAGCTAAGCATTCCATATATTTATTATCTGGCTTAAAAAAATATTAACTTGTGTGTTCACATCAAAAAAGCGGGCCATTTTCTTTCTTTTTTTTTTTTTTTGCAGAACAAACGGTAAGCTTGCGTCAGATTTGTAACCATGGCGATTAGTAGCTCACTGGCATTTAGATTAATCAGTGCTTGTAAATATGATGGCACCTTGCTTCTAAAAACAATTCACAAACTACAAAAAGGTAGGTAATAACTTGATTTTATGGGTTCGTCAGGAAGAAAACATTTTTGTTAAAACAAAAAGCACTGAAGGTTTCAAAAACATGGGCTGCGAATGGAAAGAATGGAAGAGCACAGATATATTTTTGTTATTGTCATACAAACATTAAATTAGGTGTGTGCTGTGCTTCATAATGAACATACAGTTAAATCAAAGTTAAACCCTCTCACCCAATTCATCTGAAGACTGCTCTCTCCCACACACACACACACACACACACACACACACACACATACACACACACACACACACACAGAGAGAGAGAGAGAGAGAGGGGGTCGGATTAAATCTGCTGGTTATTTTCACTCATTTCCATTTGTATGTTTCATTAAATAAATAAATGCTGGATTTTACACCATAGCTTTTTGATTGACCTACGAAAACACTTTCACAATACTTGAAAAGATAATATTTGAAGCCACACATACAGCAGATAAAAACCAGAGCAGGAAGTGTCTGAGGGTTTAACTGAGCAGTTAGCGGGGAGCTGTTAGCATTAGCTCCTCCTCTTGCCAGATAATGCTCATTAAGTGTGCAGCAGATCTGAGCAGGGCTCATCCTCAACCCCCAGCACATACAATCAATACTGAATCAATGGTGCATAAACACAGCTGTCACTGTCTAAATCCATCTCACACACAGATATTAACATTACACACTCGAGCCTACGCCTAAAGCTGCCTCAGACAATTAGAACGAATACAAACACTCAGTGTAAAGCTAAATAAATAAAACACTGAGCTTCTTTAGTCCTAAAAGATCTTTAAGAGTGGCCCCCTTTCCCCCCCACATCTATATAAAAAAATAGCATACTTGAGCACATGAGGTTCAAGATGATTAGCGTCCACGAGCGATCCCATCGGGGCAGGGTTTCAGAGCGTCAAAACCTTTTCTCACCACATTTTGTAGCTATCTGGACTCTTTTTAAAACTGACTGGCAGCAGATGGCCCAGGAGAACAAGTGTCACATTCAGACACATGCCTGACAGCTTGGCCAAAAGCATCTCCACCATGGATACCACAGGATGGCATTTCTTCTAATTAGGAAGGGCTTTTGTTTCTAAATGAACCACCTTTCTTTCTGTGCTGGCGTCAAACCCGCAGACTGAGGACTTTAAGACCCCTTGGTCTGCCAGTCATAATAGCCTTTCCGTCATTTGTAAGGCCACACGCCTGCGAATACATGGATGAAACTGGGAGCCTGGACTGCGCCCCAGTATTATTTACTATGGAGAGGGAGGATGCCTGCGGAGAATCAACAGGGATTCAGAAGATGCAATCCTGGCACTGATTTGTGTCTTATGATGTCTGTTTGCAGCAATCTGCCAAAACAGGGAAGCAGACTGGGGATGAAAACGGGACACAATAAACCTATGGCTATGAATTGCTTGTCTGGGCGAATGGTAAATGCAGACAGCACAGTAAACATCATTTCAGATCGCTTCCTTGCCTTGGAGTGAGCAGATCAGAGGAGGGGAAAAGGGACTGGAGGAGGTAATGAAAATGCTGCTGCAACAAGCAGGATCAGAGCTCCGCTACACTCCCCGGACAGCTCATAAAACATGCATTGAGCAGGGCTATTACCGGCCAGGGCGTTTTAGTGCGCCTCGCACACACCCACATACAGTGCACACTTACAAAAGCCATATCCGAACCCTTCTGGTTCCTTTATTTCATGAGAGAGAGCATCTGTTTCGGAAAAAAACAGCAGTTCGCTGAGGGCAGTGAGCAGACTGGCGCGGCATGCAGAGTTTGCGGGGCGTTTGTAAAGCCGTACAGTAGCGATCAGGAAAATAATTTGGCCTATCCGTGTGTGAAATGAGGACCTGATCCCTAACTGATAGCATGAGCAACCTCCAAACACAGGGTGCAATATTTTTCCATCATTTCACAACAACAGCCATAATATATTAGATTACTGCTCGCATCCTCCGCGGCGTATGTAGAAAAGAGCTCAGGGAACAGCTCGTGTTTTCCCACAAAGCCCAGCAGCAACACTGGAAGAATCGAAGTTATAAATCCAACGCTGGTAAAAAAAGATAATGGAGAGCTTAAGAAGTGAACAAATGGCAAGCACAAAGGATCCCCTCATTACAGTCAAAATGTCAATAATACTCTTACAATGAAATCTCAACACACCCCTACCCAAAAAAACAACATTAAAATTAATCATTGAATGAGATTTTTTTTTTTTTTTTTTACTTTTGGAAAAAATAATAAAAAAATTTTGGCAGGGTCTGTCATCTCCAGGCCAATTGCGTAATGAGGCCAGAGCAGCCAGCATGATATGTTCAATCAAGGAAGACTCTGGATTATATACATAATGCACACGGTGTTCCATCACAACAAGTTACTGTGCGCCAATTGTGTTTTCAGCAGCTTCATGCTCAGGAACATCCTGCTTAACTTTATTAAACCTCCAGGGGAAGGTCTGTGTGGCTAGAAGTTAAAATAGCTAGCACATGCATGGCTAAGCCTGCAAACAGCCAGAGAGAGTCTGTTTCACCACAGAGCTACATTCATCTGACTGTACACACACACACACACACACACACACACACACACACACACACACACACACACACACACACAGGTCGAGGTAAATGAGAAGTCCATTGACTGGGTGACTGTTTTCAGTAATAAAATGTTTGTCAGATGTGAATCGCAGCCTCTTATTTTCATATCCTTCTATCTATGCCTTCTTTGCATGGATTTCAAGATCGTCTTCAAATGGATCCTCTAGTCACCTTATTGCTGTCTCCTCCAAATAACCGAAGAGAGCGGACACCTCGCTCTGCTCACAGCATGACGGAGTGCTCTCTCATCGAGACTTAACACTTTAATCAAAGGATTTAGAGGCAGACAAACCTACTGCCTGAACTTTGTTTTGTTTCCTAAATATAAATAGCTCCATATTTTGGCACTGAAGATATCGCTGGCATCTTGCTATCAATAAAGTCTTTAAAAAGGATGACTGTTTGCACGATTTAGTAGCTGGTAAATTGGACTTGTGGTCTATTTAGAGGGAAAAAATGAAAAGGCTTTCAAATGTTCCTGCTAAACACCAACAGATTGCAAAACTACACCTTTAATTCTGAGGATTAAAGTTCCATAGCATTACAAATATCATAAATCCTGCTTTTGTTCTAAACTATTCCTCACCAATCTTTTCCATTTGATCAATAATAATTTAATACACTGGAGAGTTGCAGAGTTGTCAGATGTCTAGACATGTGCTACTACATTACAGTCAACACCGTTGAGCTTAAAAAAACACTACACACCACATTCTGGCACATGGCTCGGATCCCATCTTTCCCGTCAGTGTGTAGACACCAGTGTTGCATAGCTCAGTGTTTCTCGAGATATCAGTGGTCGGGTCGTGCAAGCTATTGAGCCAACACGAGTAACTTATTTTTAATCTGAAATCTGGACAGGTTGTTCCCCTTGTTTTCTTCATCACTGCCATTGCTTTGCTATTTGTTTCTTTTTTGAAAACTTGTTATAGTGGTTGTTTCCTCTTATAGATTACCTTTCCATTTGTAATTCATCATATAAATTATTTTGGGGTATGGCAGCAATCTCTTCTTATTGCTGTTGTTCAATGGAATGATAGCCTACATTAAGCAGTTAAAACTGTTGGGGCAGCCGTGGTCTGATGGTTGAAGATTTAGGTTTGGGACATAACCAGCAAAAAAAGTGGAGGGGAAAATAAGCAACAGGTTCTCTTTCTTTACCTTTACGGCTGAAGTGCCCTTGAGCAAGGCACCTGAGCCCCAACTGTGCTGTGTGTTTCTCTGCTGTGCAAGCTCTTTGGTTGGCAAGGCCAACTTTCCCGAGCAGAATTAATACTCATTCATCCACTTATGAACCATTTAATCATAATTAGGGCTGCGGGGAGGCTGGCGCCCATCTCAGCCGACTCTGGGCAAGAGCAGAGTACACACTGGACAGCTCCCAAGGTCATCGCAGGGCAGAAACACACTGACGGCTATGCCGCCGACTCGACAAAAGTCAGTAATGGTTCGTCTACATGAGCCTCACACCACAGACAGTGTGAGACAATGCTGGTATTGTACCGATGGTAGACGGTCCTTTGCAGTATCACTCAACCGCACGCCACGAGCCCGCTTCTTCTTTTCACTCGCACCGGAAATCACAATGCGCGCGCGCGCGTGTGTGTGTGTGTGTGTGTGTGTGTGTGTGTGTGTGTGTGTGTGTGTGTGTGTGTGTGTGTGCGTGCACACATGTGCTGACCATGTCTTCTTAGCAGAGTTATAATCTTACAAATGTTTATGGAAGGTTAAAATTCTGAGTCAAAAAACTCATGAAACAACAATAACTCTGTCCTTTAGACAAAAGGTATTATGGAAGATGCAGCTCCATAATAGCCAATGGGAGGGAGCTGCGTCATCCCTCCGAGCCAATGGGAGGCCAGCGGGTCGGGATGTTGGGAGATAGTCAATGGGAAAGCAGCTCGTGCATTGTTTGAATGTTTGATTGGCACATTTTATTGTTTGAATGGCGCGTTTGAATGGCGTGATTGGCTCGTTTCGTAAGGAGAATTTGTTTCAAATACATCGACAAAAAATTTTCAGAAAATGTTTTTCGTAACCTGGATTTTTCATTTGCTGGGACTATCGTAAGGTGAGGTACCACTGTATATCAAACATGTGCATGGCGCAGTAAACATGAAATGGTGGCAAGACAGTTCAACAATTTTGTTGTTCTTTTGTTCAAAATACAAAACATTTTTTAAAAAGACTAGTAACTCCAGCAACAATATTTGTGGGCGTGCCTCTTACCAATAAATTACTTGAGCTTTAGCTCCATTGTCCCAACACGAGTAGACACTCAAGCTCAAGCCTCAGGCTTCACCATAGCCTTTCTTTTATGGGAAAGACACATTACACATCAGATTTCTACTTCGTGTGAAAGTAGGTGGTTCTTGGATACATTAAGTTCGACTCAGTGGTGATAGACAGATGTCTGGCTTGCAAGACTATGACTAATCAACCTCGGGGAAGACCATTATAGCTGCGTGTAATCAAGCTGGCTTAAATCCATGTCTCACACAGACAAGTCTGACATTTTTAAGGATGTATGCAGGCACAACAGAGCCCTTAATAATGTACATTTGCATGATTTATCACATCGGCCAATCAGAGCATTTGTCATTATTATTAAAAACAGAGAGTGTAATAGAACATACAGATGTGTTCAGAATGATAGCAGTCGGTCATCACTAACCTGATCAATCAGTGTTTTTGGTAGAAATTATATTTCTACATGGCAAATAATTTACTATCAGGTATAGTAGAGTAATAGAATCCAAAAGACCCAACAGTCATGACCTGCCTGCTACTGATTCTGTGTAATTGAATCACTAATTGAAAGGGGCGTGTTCAAACTAACAGCAGTGTGAAGTTCAATTAGTGAGGTCATTCATTCTTTCAAGAGCAGGTGCCAATTATTGCCCTTATTTAAACAAGAAAGGCAGCAAATGTTGTACATGCTGGTTATTGAACATCTCTCTCTGAAATTCTGAGCAAAATGGGTCGTGAACAGCGTACCTTGATTAAAAAGTTGATTAGAGAGGGGAAAACATATAAAGTGTAGAAAATGAAAAACTGCTTCACTAAAATCATCCCAAATGCTGTAAAATAGCAACCAAAACCTGAAAGACGTGGAAGAAAACAAAAAATACCATTTGAATGGATTGAAGAAGAACTAAAATGGCAAGGACTCTGCCAACCTTCAACTCCAGGAAGATCTAAGAAGGTTTAAAGTTACCCCTAAGTACTGTTACAATTAGAAGATGCCTATGTGAAGCCGAGCTATCGGCAAGAAGTCCCCGTAAAGTCCCACAGTGGAAAAAAAAGACGTGATCAAGAGGTTACAATTTGTCAAGGAGCACATTGACTGGCCTAAAAAGAAACGGTGCAACATTTTGTGGTGATGAAAGTAAGATTGTTCTTTTTGACCCAAGACAACCCCCAAACACTGAACTCAAGCCACAGTACACTGAAGACAGTGAAGCCTGGTGGCGCAAGCATCATGATATGGGAATGTTCCTCATACTATTTATCAAATCCCAGGGATCATGGATCAGTTTGAATACATCGGAATACTTGAAGAGGTCGTGCTGCCTTATGCTGAAGAGGAAATGCCCTTGAACTGGGTTCCAACAAGAAAATAACCCCAAACACATCAGTAAACAGGATACATCTCAGTTCCTGACCAACAAGATTGGCGTTATGGAGCAGCCGAAACAATCCCCAAACCTTAATCCAATAGAAAACTTGTGGGGTCAAAAATGCTGCTTCTGAGGCAAAACCAATAAAATACATAAGAACTGTGGAATGTAGTCCAATCATCCTGGGTTGGAAAACCCTGTTCACAGGTGCCAGAAGCTGGTTGACTCCACAACACAGATGTCCAGCAGTTGTCAGAGACAGTGGTTATACAACTAAATATTAGTTCAGTTTTTCAGTTCATACAGTGAATGCTTGAGTTTGTAAAGAAAAAGCAGACGCTGCTTTTCTTAACAGTCTAATATTCACTTTTCTTCAATTTCTCTAAGGGAATAACAAATGTGCTATTATTCTTTGTGTTTTGATTTGGAATAAAATGCGTTGTGTTCCCAAGGCATTTGTGTGTAGGGAAATGAAAGCTATTATAAGGATTTTAAGCTTTATTCACTTTTTTAAACACACTGCTATTATTTTGAACCCAACAGTGCTGTGTTATGATGGCAGGGGCGGTAGTGCACAAAGTAATTAATATCAGAATAATTAATGTATATATCAGTTAGCCCACCAGGCATGTAAAAGCTTCAATGTGCTGCAAAATACTGTGTTTCAAGTGTGAAAATAGCATACAGCCAGATTGTTCGTTAATTAAGGTATTAATACGCACCAAGGGAAATGACTGAGCATGGAGTATTATCCTCTTCTTTAACTTTCTCAGAACAAATCGTACACCATGTTTTTGTTTAGTATCAATATAAATCAGAATATATTTCCGCACTATGGTTTTAACATCTTTAAATAAACTATCACTGTTCTACAGTTCTTCTGACTATGTACATAATTAACTTCTTATTGTGGGTTAAAAGTTTGAGAAGTTCAGAACAACAGCTTGGCGAGGATCAGAAGAATTGTTCAAAGGAGCTAAACAAAGTCCCAACAATGATATGCACTGTAAGAATCCAGAACTGAGTGGGTAGAATGGCATACTGGCTAAAACTCAACAGCCCAATATATTAATAATTATTAAGAGCCGTACCATGCACCATAAGGCACAGTCTGGATTAATTCAGTGTAGAGGCTGATTTCCTCAAGTTACAAGGTATCCTTGTGTCTGTCTTCGTTCTAGTTCTCTCGTTTTAATTAAGCTGTCAGTATCAGTCATGCCAGAGTCATGCCCCACCACCACCCCCAATCCTGGGAAAGGGGGGGGGGGGTGCTGCGAGGCAAGAAAAAAAAATCCTAATTGAAATTAACGTTACTGGGACTACTAACAGCCAAAAAAATTGTTAGAAATGTTGTTAAAGCTCTGTGATTGGCACTGCCGGCTCAGTTCCAAGAAAATTAGATTTGAGCGAAGGGTGCATTTGATCTCAGCACTCGTGTCAACTATCCCCAAAAAAAAAAAAAAAAAAAAAAAAAGAGCATGTAACCCGAGCAGGCCGTTCAGAAGTGCCTGGGAAAAGCTGCGTTTTCACAATGGAAACATTCTGTCCACAATATAATCCATTGTGTTCACTCAACATGCAGAGCGTGCAGCCATTTGCAACCTGTCTGCTCACACAGAAATGGTCTAAACAGCGATGGAGTGTGAGAGGGAGCATGGAGAAGCCCCATTTTCGAATTGGCCAGGGAATGAAAGCAGGCTCAGGTACTGACTCGGAGCCAGGGATTGGGGCACAGAGACATCCGACTGTGGCTCACAGGAGTAGGACAGGGCATAAACAGGGCCCGCCACTCACTCCGGCCAATAGCATGAAAAATCGATGACTAGGCAATACTGTAGTGCCTCTGATGTAATATGTACCAGCTATGTATAGCTGGAGGTCCCTGAGGGGCTAAGCAATAACACGCCGTGAGTAAAACCAGATGACGACAAGTATGAGCATTAAGCGCTATTAGTGTTGCGAACAACAATGAGTGGCAATTTCAAGACCAAACAACAGCGAGAACCAGATGAGCATGAACTCTTCCAGTACACAACAATCAACAATGTTCTGACTGATGGGTTATAAATATCTTATCACATGATCACATTAAGACATGCCTATAACAGATGACAGATAATAAACAATCAGGAAAATAGTACTGCATTAAAAAAGAATAGAACCATACTGAAAATAATCCTTAAAAAGTAATAACACGACATGATCTGAACAGATGTACAGTTACCACCCACAACACAGTAACTGATTTTTTTGACACGATTGTTTATGCACATCTGTTATTTTAAATATGTATCACTTGCTCTTTGAAACAATCACGTATGACATCAGCTGCTCCATCAGACAACGTCCATCAGTCCTTGCCCCTTATCAAGTACGTGCAAATGCTGCCACACTACTACCAGTCATGTGCAGCGACATGTTGCCTTCTTCATTGGCTGTTAAAGCCATAGTAGTGATGTGAGCTTGTGCTTTTGACCTATTGGCTGGGTCTGAGATAACACATTATCGGCCAGTGCCGAGTTGTGTGTCGCCAGGAAAACGGCAGAGCGCAATGGCTGCACAAACAACAAGCGCAGAAATCCCGGAAAATATAACATGACATCAGCACAGGATGTACTCGGAAAACGTTTCCTATCTGACGCAATTCAGTAGTCCGCAAAGCCCACTTCAACCCAACTGCTATCTATCGGCCTGACCTCCAGGCAGAACTACTTGTCACGAAGTCTCAGTTTTTACAGCTAACACTGGACACTGTTCCTACGGAATTCCATCACAAAAAGTCAAGGGAGGACAACCGACGGAAGCATCTCCTCGCCAAATCTAACCAGCAAAAGGTAAAGGTTAAGCATGCCTGAAGTTCTATCACCTAAAATGTCGGTCAGTGTATGTTTACTTGCGCTGAACAACCCGGCCCAACAAGTTCACGTCACTTCCAGTGTCAAAAAAAAAAAAAAAAGGCTTCTTTTTATACTTTTTATGGTCCTTTATGTTAATATACGATCTGTATGGCTTAATTTTTTTAACATTACACATGCATTACATTGTAAGGATGATCAATACCGATGCTCTTTAATTTGGCAAAAGCTTATCATTTTCCTTTAAGAGCGCACCCTGAGATGTTTTATTCTTATCACTGTGATTTTTTTAATGGTTAATTTATTAAAGAGCATCATGCTTTTATCCATTTATAGTTACATTTCAAGCTCTGGAAAATCATTAACTTAAGTTTGTTTCTGTTATCACTTACTTCATAGCAGCTATAAACAGCCATTTCCTCTCTCTCTCGCTCTCTGTGAGTGTGTGTCTTATGAGAAACATATTGAAGACTGTTGCAAAGCAGTGAAACCAAAACGCTTTCCAAAAAAAAACCTCTCCACACAGAATCCTTCGCAATATCAAAAGATACACCTTTTCTCTTTTTAATTAATAACACGTTTTCAATTTATCGGGCTTAGATGACATGAAGCATTCACCTCACACAAGCAGTAACCATGGAAACCATGATGCACATTCACACAGACAAGATGGTTCAGAAAATTCATCAACTGTCCGATCAGATCTGCGAACAGATTCCACTCAACTACCAGCCAGATCTCATATCACATCACCTGCAGTATCACAGCAGTGCACTGTGATGTAATTTATCATGCTATCAACATGAGATCATCATATGGCTCAGATTTTTGTTTCTTTTTTTTTTTTTTGTACAATGATGGAAAACCTACTGTGCAGTTAAATGAGTGCTAACACAGGCTAATTGCGCACAGGCATCAACAGCTAATCTCAGGTGCACAAATAACCTTGGGCTCCTTTACCATTCCATTACTTTAAGGCACAGAGGGGCGTATAAATAGTGACTCCATTTCTCACCAGTGGTCTGGTACGGTTCTATTTCAGCTTTCCCGTCATTAAATATTTATCCCTGCAGAGTGCCGGCTCATACCACGCTGATAAGCATTTACCAATCCAAATCTCTCCTGCCTGGCTCCTTTCCTTCCTATTACACACACACACACACACACACACACACACACACACACACACACACACACACACACGTTCCAAACAGATTATCTAAAAGTGTTCCTTTAATCAGTGGATGCCAGAAACTAAAACTAGATCCTGAAGGAAATCCTATTCCTAGACTTATCAAGAAGAGAAATCACTTCTATTATATAGCAAGCAGACGAGGAAGGATGCGATCTCTCTTGAGTCAGGTGGCATATCCCATGAAGGACCTCCAGCCCAAACGGAAAAAATAAAGAAAAAATATATATGCATGATGATGATATATTGATAAATTATGTCACATTATATATTTGAGAAATGTTGATGTAAAACATAAACATTTTTTTAAAGGGTTTTTTGTGCTTTAATGGTGACTTCAGGCTGTTCTAGCACATTATTGACACTGTTTTGTCTGAAGTTCTCTGCTTTGCCTTACAGACTAATTCAGACAGACAGTTTACTTGGGCTCCAGATTCTCTCTGTCTGGAACACACACAGAACTCACATAAATAGGATTATTAACTCATCAGATTAAATACAAACCATGCAGCAGAAACTTCCCCACACTTTAACGTGATGTCTAGTTGGTTATCCGATAACTGTGATGGTAATTGTAGTCCTAAATCATTTTAGCACAAGCGTTGATATCGCCAGCAATGGACAGTCATATCTTTACAGTCTCTGAGTAGGAGCAGGTGTGAGAGGCTTCCGGGATGAGATTACTGGTATGAATCTGTTGTATCCTACCTTCCTTTGCCTTTGAATAATGGATTTAGATACATATCGCTATTAATCCAAAATCAATATCAATTTGCAAAAAGTACATTAAGCTATAAGTCCCCCAGTGCAGCTAACTGGGTTATCAAAGACGGGCCATGTCTCTCGCTGTCTATGGTGAGAGGCATGTAAAAGAACCATTGCTGACTTTCGTAAAGAGTAGGCTGCAAAGCCGTCAACGTTTTTCTGTCCCTTGCTAAAGGGTTGTGACAGGAAGAGCATCTGACGTAAAAACCTATGCCAAATCAAATGTGCGAATCAGATGATTCGCTGTGGCGACTCCCGAGAAAAGGGAAAAAGCCGAAAGGAAGAAGGAAATATTAAGCTATAAGTGGTTTAGCATTAAATAAGCAGCAAACAGAATATATCTGTATGTTTTGTAGAGATTTAAAATGCCTCTCATCACAATGTTTATTGTACATCACAGAAATGTGTCACATGACGCACACCCCAGTGAACATTTTATCGGTGATACTATTTCGTTAATTTTTTTTCTTCTGTGGTCTTTCTTTACTGCACACATCATACATTGAGGATTTCTAACTATTTACCAGTCAAAAGACATTTCCCTGAATTTGCATTCTGACAAAAGAGAGGATATGCATATCTCTAAAACCAGGCTTCCTCTATTTATCAAACTCTCTAAACCCCGCCCCCAGATTTCCCTCCTCAGTTCAATCAGGAAGCAAAAGTCTGAAAATATTCTACTGTGCTAGCATAGTAATGATCCCTGATCAAACATGAATTTGAGAGACACTGCTACTGTTGTGGCTGCTGCCTGAACAAGAACGAGAGAGAGAGAGAGAGAGAGAGAGAGAGAGAGAGAGAGAGAGAGAGAGAGAGAGAATCTGGCATCGTAAAAGTGGAAAATGATGAAACGGCTTTCTTGCCTTGGCCTTGTGGGTGGCTACTGTTGGGTGTGAATGCAGCTCCAGTGAACGCGGCATGCTTCAAAAACTCCTAGGGTTGACCTACTGTACAGCACAGGTATTCTTGGACGGAGAACAAAAATATCTCTTTTTTAAGGCATGGCAGGAAACGGCTTAAAGCCAGTCGGCAAAATTCAAAAAAACAAAAAAAAACAAAACAAAAAAAAGCTTGTGAGGTGAGAGCTCAGAGACATACAATACAGAGAGGTAGTGAAGAGCTTACCATTGGTGGAGCGTTATTTACAACCCCTGTGCGTAACGAAAGCTTTATCACTGCATCCTCGTCTATAAAACTGTACTAACCTGCTAACAGTAATACAGTCTCAATGTGTCCAATTCATTCTGTTTTTCCCTCCCTTTCTCACACACTTTACAACTAAGCAGCCACAACTCACAACTGGTTGAAATTTGATAAGCACAAGCTTGGTAGCTTTCAATGGTCACTAAACCCTCTCCACCAGCCCCAAGGGAGCGCCCTGTTGAGTGAAAATGCAAATGCTCGACTGCACTGCTGAGGTAAATGGCAGCTCGAGTGGGTGAGCTGTGTATTACCACAATGGAGTATGATTTTCATTTTGTGATGATGAAGCCACTCGATGAAAGCACAGGCCTACCGAGCCTCTTCCAAACCTCTATGTGCCACCCGCTGACACAAGAACCCCTTTGGTAACTATCTCCTCTCCTTCAATAACAGAAAAAATATTACAAATGAATAATGAACCTGAATGAACAGGATGCGATCTAAACGGATATTAAAATATCAGTGATGCTATTTATGTTTGTTTGTTCTAAGAACACTCAGATCTTTCTGGTTGAGCCTTGAGGTGCAGATCAGGACTGGGATTTCAGGTTTATTTGTTTTTTGTTGTTTTTTTTTTGCTTTTATGTGGGTAAGAAGGTGCGGTTGGATATGAACCTCACAGGACAAACAAAGGGCACATGAGAGTGCAATGTGGCCCAATTCATTGACAACATTCACATATTTATCCTTAGTAACCGCCCGGGCCAGGTCAAAGTGGTATAAATTAGGCTGTCAGTTTGATGATATTTAGGGAACTAAAACCAATTAACTTAAGGATAATAGTGTGGTGTTTATATAGGCAGGTGCAAACAAAAAAGAAAAATGACTGGGTAGACAGGAATGATGGCTAAAATGGTTAACTGGAAACAGTTTTCAACTCGAGTGCTGTACTCTTAAAGCAAAAATCCACACATTGTAAACAATACCATAATAAATATTATTAGCTAGATAGACAAAAAAACAAGAAAGGAAGGAAGCCACACCCAACCTGGGTGGCATATTAAACAGAGAGAGACTGACATTTCATTCTGATATGGAGAGGTTCTGTACATTCAGATGAAAAGTATACTGTAGGTCAAGCTGAAGAAAATCTCCACCCAGACACTGGAGGTTAAATTCAACAAAAGCACACGGACACTAAAGACCTGCAGAATCAAAGTGGTATTAACCTCAATCTTGTTAATTAAAGCCAGCTATTGCAGCTCAGCAAAGACACTAAAATCAATTACCTTTCCGAGTACTGATCCATCACGTCGCTTGTTTACAATTTAATCCTCAACTTGTCAAGGCTATTATTTTCTTAATAACAACTTCCTCTCCAGGCTGCATCGTCTCCAGCCTCATCTCTACGGAAGCAGAAAGGTCGTAAGCTTTAGCGCTCCCTGGGGCGTCGCACGCCGTGGCTCTAATTATTCCTACGTATGAAATGACAAATGAAGTAGATCAAACCCAAGGTGCCAGGAGGCCTTAGGATTTCTGCTCAGATGTATGGGTTAAAACAGAGGTCAGTAACTGCGAGAGTGGGAAGCAAAACTAGTTAATGCTGTGTGATGATAATTATCTGGGTGACCTCTGTGAGGATCAAGCTGTTCCAATTGCAGAAGCTGATCTAATTGCAGTCGTCGTCTCTCTTCTCACCAAAGGATTTGGGGGGTGGTTTTTGTCTTACCGCAAGTATAATTGTCAGCTCCTCCCTGACAAAAATAATACAATATGTTCTGCAATCCGTGCAAGTGACCTCAAGGGAGATTTTTTTTTTTAATACCTTCATCTGCCTGAAAAAGTGTCCCCAAAACTAGTTAGCATTAGCACACGGTGAAGATCAATGATCGAATGATTAGCAAACGCACTGTTCACAGCGTGCCGGTAATCATTGAGGAATCTCTCCTGCATTATTTATAGCTCGATGTATAATTCAGCACTAACAGCAGATTTAATGCATAAATAAAGCCGTAGTGCGCTTACATTAAATGTTTACTCGCTAAAACAAGATTCGGCTCTACAAGCGTTTCTATGGGGCGCCTCTCAAACTTTCAGACATGTCATCTGTACTAAAAAAAAATAAAAATACCTTTCCAGGTGCTTTCATCTCAAAATCAAAGGTGAAAGGATTTGAATTTGCTCGAGTGTCAGAAACCATACGAGAAGACTGAAAATACAGAGCTAGAAAACAACGTTATGAGCTGTTAATGTGAGCTGAACGTTCGCACAGCTTGAGATACAAGCAACTCCGAGCAGATTATGATTAAGGAGCTTAAAAAATGTCTTTACTACAGCCTAATAAAGTCTGCAGAGCCGGTTGGATTAGGAGGGTGCACAGCGAGGCTAACAAAACCGAACAGACAAATCAGAAATGTATTAACTAGCCCTGTGGACAGGTTACGCTCCAGCGTGCAGATAATTAACTCGTCTGGGAAGTAGTGTCTAATGTACAGAAATAATTCACAAAAGTTTTTTGGCTAATTGAGTGCATTAATACAGACTAACAGTAATAAAGTACTTCATTGTGTTCTTGAATAAAAAGATATTTAAGTGTGGCAACAGTATTGATTCTCACATTATGTTCAGGAGCAAGAAGCTTCCACTATGAATATGGAAATAGAAGTGAGTCGGCTCGAAATAATAACAGTCGTTTGCAAGGGGTAGGTTACTGGGATCCCATCAGCATCTTTCTGCCCTTCAATGGCCTAGTGAGCTGTCCAGGGTTTACTCGACCCTTGCCCAGAGTCGGCTGAGATGGGCGCCCGAGTCCCTGTGGCCCTAATTAGGATTAAGCGGTTCAGAAGATGTATAAATGAATGAATGAATAATCATAATAATAGTTATAATAATAATAATAATAATAATAATAATAATAATAATAATAATAATAATAGGCATTAAACATTAAAAACTCTTGTCTCCTTAAGCTCAATTTCAGGAAGTGACATAAAACCAGCAACATGTTCACGGCACCGATAGTACACAAAGCACAATCTTCACTCTCTACGCAAGAATTTAGTACTGAATCTGAAATATATACAGTTTCTTATCTTGAGTGAGGGCATAAAGAAAAAAACGTCACTCATCACAGTTCAAAAACACAGAACAAACACAGCTTTCGTATGCCATCTGAGCCATGTTGGAGACACTGCCTCATGAAAGTAGCTTAAATGACTTTATATAATCGGTTATGTTTTGCTTGATAACACAATTATACATGTAAATTTGTTTTACGAAGACGAACCGTGATTTTGATTTGTGATTATGAATGTGATTCATCAAGCCAGTGTAATCAGACTGCAGTAGTTATTTTGATCTTTAAAAACTGTTCGGCCCGGCAAGATTTCGAAACCTTCATGTTGCAATCCATCCCCCATCCGCTCCACGTCAAATTAAAAAAATGTAAATTCCTTTTGATATCCAAGTTGAAAAGTTGTGGAAACAAATATACAGTAGTATTCTGGACGCTCGACATGACATTTTGGCAAATTAATTTGAGTAATAAAAAAAAATAAGAATAAAAAAAAAAATACTGATACGGCTCCTTTAAATGCAGGATTTCATCTTGTTGATTAGTGAACGTGTCCACCAGTGAGGCGCAAATTAAAAACTAAAAGCCTAGACGTGAAACCTACTTGTTCCAGGCACTTGAGCTACTGATTTGTTCACACTTGGCTCTAAAACTGTTAACATATAATGGTTGAAAGTGGTGTATGTGACAGCTCAGCTTGTCTTTATTGCCTTTGCTATGCTGAATAAACATGCCTGTTTCTCCCATGCTTTTATAAAGTGGGAGAAAAAAAAAATCCTCATTCTGCCTTGGTTTCATTTTATTCATAATATCAGCCTCAATTACGCCTACTGTTCCTCATCAGCCCACTGAGATGATTCTGACTTCACATGGAGAAAGTGGAGAGTGCAATGTTTTCTGCTTTAAAACTGTAGTTGGAATCAGTTCTGGAGTCTTGAGAATGGATTTGATCTCGGCCTCCACACAGCTGGAATTCACACATCCCTCTCAGGTCTGTATTACTTGTGGTGTGCTCTGTCCTGTCTCCCAGGCAATGATCAAGCGTCTGTAGTTACTGTATCTATTGTTACAGCCAAGGTGCCAAGAAGGCGCTTACATTCTTGTAAACAAAGCATACGCTCCATACAGGGACAAAATTAAACCCTCATTTAGGTGCTTTGCGTTTTCCAAACCAGCCTAACCTTTAATAGAGCGTGTAGATTTTTGCACACTAACCATGCTTATGGTAAATAAACCATGAAAGCACGCCCGCCTCCTTCTTCTTCCCCAAAAGCCAGAAATCTGCTGTACTTGGGCTGAATTCCTGGATTGATAGTGTTAAGCAGAGACAATCCAACAGACAACAGCAGAGCGAGGAGGCTCCAACGTGACATTAATTACCCCTGGCCTTTCTGGAAATTCATTAAGCATAGCATTAACAGGATTTGCTGTGGCACTGGATCTCGGGGAGAGAGACGCGCTGCCATTACAGTCGGGCAGACGGAGAGTCGCTTCTATCACGCCAGCAGATTAAATAACACGCCTCCCTGAGCTCTGTCAAACACTCAGCTGCCTCCGGTTTGTAAAGGAAAGCCTGCTGGCAGCACGACGCCATCTGATCCAAATGTTCGCCCTGATGCCTGTGTGTAGAACGTTCAAGATGCATTTCAATTATCAGAAACTTGACCTTTCGTGCTATGTGCAAGAGCATTCAATATTTAGACGTGACATTCATGTCATCTTCCTACCATGACTAAGCATTTACTGATCTGCATTCTCTGGTCGAATACTGAAATTTTTTTAATTAGTTTCATCTCAACAATATTCTTTCATGTAAACACCTTCAGAGGCACATTAGCTGTTCTTATTAGCAGCTGCTCTGAAATAGACATCAGCTGTTAATGTACATCTACGCATTAAACATTTACTAGGCTTTCACCACTTGCCTGAAGAAACAAAAACGACTTAGTTCACCAGAAACCTGAACTCTGAAAACGAAGCCACGCACTTCGACCATGACAGGTTAAAGATCCCAACAGCCCCTTTCGTTTCAGACTCCCGACATTCTCCCTGTACCTCACCGACAGAGGTAAACAAATCCGACCTGGGCGCGACCTAGCACTGCCTTCAGAAACACAGCGACTTGCTAATTCAATTATTCAGTGTGAGTTAACTGCTGGTTAACCTCTGGGGAGATGCTTAAAACGCAGTGACATGGAGACTTAGTGGTTTCTCCAGAAAAAAAGAAAGTTAAAAGAAAAAAAACAACAAAAATAGAACAGCAAACAAATCTGGTTTCATACTCGAACTAAAAACACTAGCTGTGTCATTATGAAAGAAGAAAGTCAGGATAAAAGTACCCTACAGATATTTACTTGCACATCCGACACACCTACCACACTCACGCACCATAAAATCACCTAGAAATCAATAGCAAGTTAAAAAAAAAAAAAAAAATGTGTTGTTTTACTCCACCAGATGTTCTGGTGGTTTCCAAATCACGTTGGTTTGATGTGTTATCAACACTTGACGTGGAGGTGTGAGGTTCATGAGGTGAATGTTTGGCGTTGGTATTCCCCCAGTGATGTTTATGGCTTTGAGGAGATGGAAAGGAGGCTTCTTTCGGAGTAATACAAGACAATGAAAACATGCTGTGCCTTGCTCAGGCTTTCAGTTCCTCGGTGGGAGAGGATCTGTGTTTTCCAAATCGGACTCCTTTTTTACCTCGGGCTATCCTCAAAGGCAAGAATATTAGAGTTCACAAACTCTCTGTACTCCATAAACTGAAGCAAAAGGTTGAAATATTCTACATATGGCTGCTACGACTGCCTCCAGTCACTGAAAACAAACTCATTCTTGTCAGTCAGGTGTGAACATCATCTGAGCACCTTTTACATGCTAATGTGAAAGCAGCATACCTTAAAATCACCACTAAATGGCGGCAACTCTTGTGCACTTTAAAAGGTACACTAATGTAGACTTTTTGATGACACCAACCAAGTGACAAGGAAGGATAGATTTCAGTAACCTTTTTTCCTGCCCAGATGTTTACAGAAAGGCGAACTCCCTGTTCCAAAACGTTTGCTTATCTTTCAGTTATCACTCTGACTCATGCTTTGACAATGTTCTCCGTAGGAACTCGCACCAAAGTGTTCCAGCGTTTAGCATATCGCTGAAAGTGAGCAGCTACCATCAAGTCTTTGATCTATACATAACAACCAACACAAATGCTATCAGATGATGGAAAAATTTGCCGTCTTTGCAGCTTGTACTCAAACCTCGTATATAAGAATATATGGATTTATAACTCGCTATAAACAATCATTACTGAATGAATTAGTCCGACAGTTTGCTTTTTTTTTTAATTCATTATTGTGTAATTTATTAAGAGAGACGATTTAATGCAAAAATTATAAAAAAAAAAAAACTATACACAGATTAACGTCTCAGCATGCGCATGCAGGGCAAGGATCTCGATCTAAAACGGCGGCGATTCATTTTCTGCAACGGCACAAGGTTTAATTCCAACAGAAATCTTACTCAGGAGAACCATCTCGCGATTGCTTCATAATGAATGCCTCCAACATCTAAGACAGTCCTGGGAGATATAACACGTACATCATGCATCATCTTTTAAAAGACTTTTCTAAGGCTTCAGGGTTTTCAATTTATTTTGGGGGAGAAAATAACCTCCTTTCTTCCAGAATGACATCATCACGAGACCCGACAACTAGCCCTTTCTTTTTATTATTATCATTAAGAGGGGAAAAGTGTATTGAGTAGATTACGTACCACATGGAGTGTGTAAACGGAAAAAGAAAAAAAGTCTAAAAAGAGTCGAGAGGACATGCAAACCAATAATGGCTGATAAACCAGTGATTACAG